>BDRX01000049.1:102252-307764 GCA_003203535.1 Raphidocelis subcapitata | reverse complement strand
GGGCCTCGTCCTGCTCCCGCTCGCTGGCATCGGGGTCCTGCGCGGGGGTTTGGGACGCGGTGCCGCGTTTTGTTGGGATGGGGGGTGAAGAGATCGGGAAGTGCGGGCAGGGGTGGGTGCGCATGCGCGTGCGCGGGGCAGCGGGGTGGTGGGTGGGGCTGGGGTCGGACGCTGACGGCACATTTTTGGGGGGATGGG
Source organism: Raphidocelis subcapitata (assembly GCA_003203535.1). Lineage (NCBI taxonomy): Eukaryota > Viridiplantae > Chlorophyta > Chlorophyceae > Sphaeropleales > Selenastraceae > Raphidocelis > Raphidocelis subcapitata. Next base: position 307,566 of record BDRX01000049.1, on the reverse strand, counting down.
TTCGAACAAAACACACCAGGCTGCCATGCAACAAACACGCATGAAACAAACACTGACGGCAACACAAAACGCCCCGCACGCGCCCCCAAAACAAAGAACGAAAGGAGGAGGCACTCGACGCGCCTTTATGGTGACGGAGCGCCCCAGCGACTGCAGGATGTCCACCGCTTTTTTTAGGGGCTTCTGGCGGTGGTGCGCGTTGGGCAGGCCCACGAGTTGCTGGGGGGGGAGGGGGAGGGGGGGCAGGGGCGGCGGGGTGGGCGGGGTGGGCGGGGTGGGCGGGGTGCCGTTTTGAACAGTTGCTGGGAAAGGGGAGGGGGCAGGGGAGGGGGAAGGGGAGGGCAGCGGGGTCGGCGGCCGAGGGGAGCGGGCCGTTAAAACATGTAAGAAGCAACAGGGCTTCAAAAGGGGTCGCAAACCGGGTGAAGATTTGACAAGCCTTCCACGACAGGGAAAAGCAAGGCGACCCCAAGCCCCAAAGATGTGTGTTTGGCTTTCAAGCCAGTCCAACCTGGATCAGCTCGTTTAGCTTTTCGATTATGCAGCATTCCGCCCGCCCGCACGCCGCGTGCCCGCAGCCCGGCCCCTCGCCGCGTGGCCGCTTGCGGCGCGGCGCGCCGCCGCCGTCGCTGCCGGCGCCGTCTGAGGCGCCGCCGCCGCCGCCGTCGCCGTTGCCGTCGCTGTCGCTGCCGCTGCCTGCGTCGCTGCCCGAGCCCGACGCGCCGCCGTTGTGGGGGGTCCTGCGAGGGGCGCGCGCGGGCCGGGCACGGCGGTCAAACACGGCGCCGCAAAAGTCAACGCAACCGGTCCAGGTCAATAGCGGGGCCGCCAGCGGAAGCAACCAGTCCCAAACCCGCACAGCCTTTGTTGTGTTGACTGCTGAGCAAACAGAAGGCCATGTGACGGCCATGGGTTGCAGCCCCTGGTGCAACACCACAAGCCCGCGAAACACGACCCAAGAAACGGCGCACCTCCTGTGCCAGTGCGCGAGCAGCGTGGCGCGGCTCCTGAGCGCGGCCTCCTCGTCCCACTCCTCGATCCACCGGCCCCCCTCGCCCCAAGGCCGGTCCGAGGGGCAGATCTCCCCCGGGGGCGGCACCCGAATGTTATCCGGGAGCGCCATCGCGCGCGCCGCGCCGCCGCCGCCGCCGCCGCCGCCGCCGCCGCCGCCGCCGCCGCCGCCGCCGCCGCCGCCGCCGCCGCCGCCGCCGCCGCCCTCGCCCTCCGCATCGCTGCCGCCCCGCGACCGCGCGCGCTTGCCGCCGCCGGCGCCACCGCCGGCGGCCGCCAGCGGCGGCGCGCGGCGCGGCTGGCCGGGGGGCGCGTGGAAGGCGTGGAGGGCGGCCAGGTATGCGCCCTCCCCCAGCCGCTGGCCTAATGAGATGCAGCCGGCGAAGTAGTCGCGCACAACAAAGTGCACGCCCCGCTCGCACAGGCCGGCGAAATCCGGAGGCACCTGCCGGCCGCCGCCGCCGCCGCCGCTGCGCGGACGGTCGGGCGTGACCGGGGCGGAAGCCGCCGCGCCGGCGGCGCCCGCGCCCGCGCCGCCGGCCCCGCCGCCGCGCGGCGGCGCGGGGGGCGACGTGGCGGTTGCGGCGGCGGCGGCGGCGACGGCGGCGGCGAGCAGTCGGGGCTGCGGCGAGCGGGCGGCCTTTTCTGCTTCTTGCGCCAGGCGCGCCGCCACCTCCTCCTCTCGTATGTCAAACCTTTCGGGGAGGCGTTTTGCGTTTGGCGCAAATAAGTAGTCGGCAACCAAATTTGGCCAGAGTCTGGCACCAACTGTCTGTGCCGTGTTCAAGTCGCGTGTGCCTTTTGGCCTGGCCTGCACGCGCGCCCCTCCAACACAAAACCCCTTCCCGCCCCCGCAGCCTGCAACCGTGCGCCGCCGCCGCCCAGCCGCGCCCCCCCCCCCACCTCGCGAGCACGTGCGTCGTCAGCGCCGACACCGCGGGCTCCACCACGCCCCCCAGTGCCTCTATCTTCCTGGCCAGCTCCGAGGCGTGCCCCTCCCACATGACCGCCCGCACGCCGGCAAACGGCGCCGCGGCCCGAGCGGGCGACGGCGCGGGCGGCGGCGGCAGAGGCGCCGCCGCCGCGGGCGCGCCGGGCCGCGCGGCGGGGGCCGCAGCGGCCTCCGAGGGCCCGGCGGGCGCAGCCGCTGCCGCGGCGGCCCCCGAGTCGGGGGCCGCCAGAGAGACCCGGAACCCCGCCGCCAGCTGCTCCCTGGCCACCGGTCCGTGGGAGCCGCGGCGGCGGCACAGCCAGAGCTCGTCGCCGTCGCAGAGCTGCGGTTTTTGGTCGGTTGGGATGCGGTTTTTGGTCGGTTGGGATGCCGTGTCGGTTGGAAAAGGAGGGGGATGGGTATTGAAGGGAGCGCGCCGCAGGCGAGGGTGCCGCAGCCGCTGACAGACCAGCGCCGCCGCGGGCGTGCGCGGCAGCGGGGGTCTCCCAACTCTCGCACCCCTTTCGCTAAGAGAACCCACCTCTGCAGAGGTCCCAGGCGCCACGGTCTCGATCGGCTGCGCCTGACCCGCCGCCGCCGTGGCCGCCGCCGCGGCCGCCGCCACGCCGGGGCCGCCGGCCCGCAGGACGTATATGGGCTGAGAGACCGGCTCGATCCAAAGCCGTGCCGCGGCGCCGTGGCCGCCGCCGCCGCCGCCGCCGCCGCCGCCGCCGCCGCCGCCGGGCACGGCCCGCGCCACTGCATGCTGCCGGGAGACCTCTTCTAGCCGCAGCTTGGTCTCCCGGTTGCGCCCCAGCGTCAGCGGCGGCGCGCCCACCGGCAGCCGCAGCTCCTGGCCCTCGCCGCGCAGCAGCGGCGTGAGCTGCATCCGTCGTCAGGGCTCGGGCGCGGCGGCGGGGCGCATGGGCACCGATGTGCTGCGCCACGCGCGCTGCGCCGCCCGACCGCCCGCGAGCTGCCTGGCTCGGAGCTCAAAGTCCCGTGCGGCCGAGGTACGCGTCCAATTGCTCTGCGCTCAGCCCCGCCTGCGGCAGCGTGGATGCGAAAGGGGGCCGAGATCGCTTGTCCCGCAAGGCTAAGTTGCGAGGAAAACACTAGCGTGCTTCAATCGACCGGCGCCATACTACCACCGCCGCCGCGCACACGAAAGCGCCACCCGGCGCGTCACCGGTGCCGGCCCGGTCAACGGTGGCGGCGCCCACCAAGGTTTGAGCCGCTGCGCGCCCGCAAATCACCCCAATCCGCATTCCCCCCCAAACAGCATGGCGACCACCGCAGCCAGGCCGCCGCCGTCGCCGCCGCCGCCGTCGCCGCGCGCCTCGGCGGCGCGCGCGCGCGAGCGGCGGCAGCGGCAGGAGGCGCGCGACGCCGCCGTCCTGTCGGGCCTGCTCGCCGCCCTCTCCGCCGGCGCGGCGCCCGGCCAAAACCTCCCTCGTGGATCCCCGGACGAGCACACATGGTGGGCCGAGCCATTTACCTGGCCCCGCGGCGGCGCGCGGCCGGCCGGCTCGTCGGTCCCGCGCGCGCTGCCTCGGGGCCGCGCTGCGGGCGCACGAGCCCCGCCGCCGCCGCCGCTGCAGGCCTGCCACATCGACCAACGACGCTAAAAAATAAACCGCCCTCCAAGGATTGAGGAGATCAGAGACGACGGGCCCCGGGGGGCAGGCCCGGACGGCCCAGACGGCGGCGGCGGCGGCGGCGGGGCCGCCCCTGGCAACGGAGAGGCGCTGTCGCCGGCCGAGGCGCTGCCGCCGCCGCTGGCGGCCGCGCTGCTCCAGCCGCAGCTGCAGGCGGCGGTTGGGACCCTCAAGTACGCCAACGGAGACAACTACACGGTGCGGCGCGTGGGGGGGTTAACTGGACGCAGCCGGGGGGAGCGGTGCGATGCACGCTGCCCATCACGCCTGCCCCTGCGGCAGCCAGTGCGCGGCGCTGCCCAACGGGCCACGGTCCCCATCACGCCAAGGGACGCGCAGCCGCCGTGCGCGCCCATTCCAGCGCTGCGCAAACCGGCCAACTCACTGACTCCTCGGCACCACCCCCCCCCACAAAAAAACGACCAACAGGGCGACGTGCTCGGCGGCCGCCTGCGCCACGGCTCGGGCGTCCACGCCTGCGCCGACGGAGCGCGCTACGAGGGCGGCTGGCGCCTCGACCAGCGCCACGGCCGGGGGGCGTTCACGTCGGCGGGGGGCTTCGGCTACCAAGGGGAGTTCCGGCACGACAAGGCCCACGGGTGAGCACTCTCTCCCGCGCGCGCTCTTTCCCTCAGGCGCTCTTTCCCCTTTCCCAGGCTGGCGCACGGCGCGCGCGTGCGCTAGGGGAGCCGCCGTGTCCGCAGCGGCTCTGTTTTGCATCGTCGGCGGGCTCTCGAGCGCCGAAGCAAGGGCCCAGCACAAGAAGGCGCTGACGCCACCCTCCCTCGCAACTCGCGACTCCCACCTGCAGGCGCGGCGCGGCAACCTACCCCAACGGCAGCCGCTACGAAGGGGAGTGGGCCGACGACGCCCGCTGCGGCTGGGGGCGGCTTGAAACCGCCGAAGGCCAGGCCTTTGAGGGGGAGTGGCGGGGCGACGCGATGAGCGGCGGCGGCAAATGGACGCTCGCCGGCGGGGGCGGCTACTACGTGGGGTCGTTTGAGGCCGGGGAGCGCGTGCAGGGGAGGCTGGTGCTGTTTGGGCCCGGCGGGGAGTACTCCTACGAGGGAAGGTGAGCGGGCAGCGGGCGGGTGGCGGCACGATCTGGCCTGATCTCGCATGTGGATCCATGGATTGAGCGGCCAGGCAGGCGGTGACGTGACCACATCTGATCTGGCAGGCAGATCCCTGGATTTGTGGGCTCCGCGCCGTTGGCCCGGCGGCGCGGCGGCTGCTCGCGAGTTTGGGTGGGGCGCAGAGTGTTGCTGAGATGACCAGGCAGCCTTTGCACGGAAAAGCCCAACCAGACAAACTCCTCCCCGCTGCGCCAACCCCTGAACTGCGCAGCTTCAAGGACGGCCTGCGCCACGGCACCGGCGTCGCGGTCGCAGAGGGGCTGTACCGGTACAGGTGAGCGGCGCGGCGGAAGAACGGTTTAGCGGTTTGCTGCGCTGCGTTGAGCTCGGCGCGCGGCGTGCAGAGCCGCGGCAGCCGGGCAGCTGGCACTGCGCAAAAGGCACTCTTGGGGCGCATCCCGCCCCCCCGCGCTGCTGACCGATGTGTGGGCGGCTAAACAGCCGTCCAACAGGCAGCTTGCACCCAGCTAACCCCCCCCCCCGCCCTCACCCCCACCCCCAAAATGGCACTGGGGCAGGGGCCCTTTCGAGCGCGACGCCCGCCACGGCGACGGCGGCGAGTGCCACTACGCAGACGGCTCGCGCTACACCGGCGGCTGGCGGCGCGACGCGCGCGCGGGGCGGGGCGTGCTGCGGCTGGGGGACGGCACCGTTTACGAGGGGGAGTTTGAGAACGACGCGCGGCACGGCGAGGGTGGGCGCCGGCTGCGGCGGTTTTGGCTACCTGCCGTGTGTGTGCTTGGGCGCAGGGGCGGTGGCCTGGAGCTAACTGAGAGCGAGCCGCGCCACGGCCCGAGGTTGAGCCCTCCCCCAAAACAAACCCCCCGAAACGGCCGCCCCGAGGCACGCAAGCAAGCAAGGGCGCCACGCGCGCGCGCACCCCCTAAACAAGCAGGCACCTGCCGCTTCGCGTCCGGCGAGCGCTACACCGGCAGCTGGCGCGCCGGCGTGCGCGCGGGCCAGGGGCGCGCCGTCTTCGCAAACGGCGACCGCTACGCCGGCGAATGGGAGGGGGACGGGCCCCACGGCGAGGGGTTCATGGCGTACGCAAACGGCGACAGGCGGGCGGCTGGCTGAGCTGGGGTCTGGGGTTCAGTTTGGGGAGGGTTTGACTTTTGCGTGCTGGTTTGTTGCGCGGCCGCCGCGTGTTTTTCAGGCCTACCTGCCTTCGGAAACTCTGCAGCTGCTCTCGCCGCTGCCGCTGTTGCCGCTGCAAGCTGCAACAAAACCACCGCCGGGCAGGTACCGCGGCGGCTGGCGCGCCGGCCGGCGCCACGGCGTGGGTCTGATGGTGTTTGCGGACGGCACGAGCTTCAAGGGCCGCTGGGAGGACGGCGCCTGGCTGCAGAGCGCCGCAGACCCGGCGCGCTGCCGGCTGCGCGGGCGGGGCCTGGCGCGCGCGGCAGCTGGGGAGGCGGCGGAGTTCTCAATCCAGGTCGGCGGGGCGGGCGGGGTTTTTGGCGGGGTTTGGACTTTGGTGGATGCACACGCCTCAACCCCAGCCAGCAGAGCGAGCCCTGCCCAATTCGCCTGTGCACTTCGCCTGTTTGAAGCGGGCAATCAAACCTGGCAACGTTCAAAGCGCACACACCGAATCCCTCAAAACTCAAACCACCAGGCGCGCGACGAGGACAACAACCCCCGCCTATCGGGCGGGGACGCCTTTAGGGTCGTCCTGCTGCGCCGGGGCGGCGGGGGCGATGACGACGGCGGCAGCGGCCGCGTTGGGAACGATGACCCCTGCGTCGGCGGCGGTGACGCGGCCGCCTCGGGCGCCGCTCCCGAGGAGGAAGCCGTGGCCGCGGGGCGCGTGCTGCGCGTCGCTGCCGAGGGGGAGGTGTTTGACTGCGGGGACGGAAGCTACCGGGCCTCCTACACGCTGAGGGAGGCGGGGCGGTACCTGCTCGCCGTGACCGACGGTGGGTTTGGGTCACATGGGTGAGGTGGATGGGGGGCGCAAGCAGCCAAGCTGCTGAGCATTGCTATCAAGGAGCGTGTTGCTTCTGAGACGCTCTGACCAGGGCTGGGGCCGCTGGGGCCGCTGCGGATTGGCATGCTTGCTGATAAACCATCAACCGCCAAGCCACGCCATCCCCCAATTCTTCGTTCGCTCCGCAGGCGGCGGGGAGCACGTGGCCGACTCCCCGTACCCAGTGCTTGTGCTGCCTGGCCCCCCCTCGCCCGCTGCAACTGCCGTAACCGGCGCCGGCGTCAACGCCGCAACCGCCGGCGCGCCTGCCTCGTTCACCGCCCACGCGCACGACGCGTCCGGCAACGCGTGCGCGCCGCCCGGCGGCGGCGCGCCCCCGGCGCTGCCGCCGCTGCGCGCGCGGCTGCTCACGGGCGCGGGGGGCCCGCCCGCCGCCGAGGTTGCCTGCGTGCCGCTGCCCAGCGAGGGGCGGTGGGAGTGCGCTTACGAGGCACCTGCCGCGCCTGGGCTATACGTCCTTGAGGTTACCGTCGGCGCTTCAGTGCAGGGCGCGGGCGCAGCCGCCCCCGTTGGGGACGGCAGCGCTGGGGGCGGCGCCGGCCCAGAGGCGGCGCCGGCCGCGGGCTGGCGCCACGTGCGCGGCAGCCCGTTTGGCGTGCGCGTCGCAGCCCCGGCCGGCTGCGCGGCCAGCGGCGAGGCGGCGGCAGCGGCGGCGGCTGCTTGCCCGCCGCCGTGCGCACGGGACGCGGTGGGGTGGTGGGCCGGCGTTGCGCGGCGCGAGTACGCCGCCGCCAACGGCGGCAGCATGGCGGGCTTTGACGACGGGGACGGCGAGGCAGCTTCCGGCGGCGGCGGGACTGAGCCAGAGGCGGCGTACGTCGCGGTGAGGGGGTGTTGCGTTTGTGGGGTGTTGGGTGTTTGGGGGGCTTCCATCCACACCTGGTCAAGCGCGCGGTCAACCGGGGGGGGGGGCAACCGCGGGTCCCCCTCTTTGAGAGGGGCTGCGCGCGTCCGCTTCAACCGCAGGCCAACCCCGGCGTCGCCGTCGTGGAGCGGCTGGAGGACCTCTGGCTGCTGAGCAAGCTCCAGCGCGAGCGCGCGACGGCGGCCGGCGCTGGCGGCGGAGCGTGAGGCGCGCGCCGCCGCTGCCCCTGGATCGCAAAGGCAACCTTGAAGGAGCTGGTTGGAGGCACCGCCCGCGGATCCCCCTGCCTGATGGGCTGACTGGACTGAGTAAAACCGCGGGCCACCCGGCCGTTCGCCGCAGAACCGATCGCATTAGTTTTGGGCTTTGAAGCATCTCAATTCTGCTCGCGCTCGATCCTACCCGAGCGCCCCGCGCCCCAAGCTTCAGCGGGGCCTGCCGCGGCCGCGCCCCTGCGCTTGTTAACAAGGATCGGAGCAGCGGCAAAAAGACATGCAGATGCAGGCGGGCTCCGCGCGCTGCAGCGCGGGGCGGCCCAGGCCGCGTCGCAGCCATGCGTTGGCGGCGCCGCTGCTGCCGCGGCGCGTGGCCGTGACCGCATCGGCAGCCGCGCCGCCGCACGGCCGGCGCCAACAACAGCGGCTCTCGCAGCAGCCCGGGCCGTCCCCGCTGCCGTCCACGCAGCAGCAGCGGCGGCCGCGCCGGCGCGCGCAGCGCCAGCAGCAGCAGCAGCAGCCCCTCCGCGGCCCGCCGCCCGCGGCCGCGGCCGCGATCGAGATCACCGAAGCGGCGGAGCCCGCGCCCGGGCCCGAGGTGGAGTTCCTGGGCGTGCTGGACGGCATGCAGACCGTGCGGGGCGTGATGGAGGTGGAGGCCAGCCCGGACCTGGTGTACTCGATCCTCACTGACTACGACCGCTGCAGCGAGGTGCGCCGCTGCGCGCGCCGCGCCCGCATGCTCAGCGTTTCGCCGACGCAGGCTGTGTGCGCTGCCGCTTCGGCGAAGTCCTGCGGCTTGCTTGCAGGCGCCAGCTACGCTGCTGCCAGCAGCTGGCGCATGCAGCGCCGCCGACGCCGCAGCCGGTGCGAACGCGATGCCCAACCCCGCCCGCCCGCCGCGCAGGTTTTCGAAAACATCAGCGCGTCTCAGACGCTGGAGGAAGAGGGCGCGAAGCAGGTCATCCAGGCCTGCTCCTGGCGGTTCCTGGCGCTGCAGGGCAGCTTCAACGTCCACCTCTCGGTCGCTGAGGACGCTGCCGCGCGCTCCCTCGTGTTCCGCCTCGTCAAGTCCTCCTTCATGCGGGACTTTGAGGGGCGGTGGCACGTGGCCCCGGGTGGCAGCGGCGGCGCCGGCGGCGAGGGCCGGCCCATTGCGCGGGTCGAGCATGTGCTTGCCGTCAAGCCCGTGATGCCCATCCCCGGGCCGATAGCAAACTACACCAAGGGCATCTTCACGCGCCAGGTGGCCAACATCCTGCGCGATCTGGAGCGCGAGATCTCGGTGCGCGCGGCGGCGGAGGCGGCGGCCGGGGGCGGCTGAGGGGCGAGCAGGCGGAAGAAGCCGCCAGCTGTTTTTTTGGCAGGTGCCGCCGAGGCGGGCGCCGCCCTGTGGCGGCGCGCGCGCGGCGTAGACCCTCATCATAAAGGGCCTGCATGGCTCCCATGGGCGGCGCTTCCCAACTGGGGTCGTCGCTGCCCTCCTGTAACAACCTGGGTGCAAGTTTGGATGGTGGTCGGCGTGTGCTGGCGGGCACGGCGGCGACTACGCGCGCCAGCGCGCGTTGCTGGCCCAAGTCAGCAGGCCTTCTGGAGCGGGCCTGCCGCGCAAAAAACATACGAACAGCAGCCCGCGTACACGCGCGCCGCAAGGATCGGGCCCGCCAGGCCCTGCTGCAGGCTTGCGGAGGTTTGCGAGCGCGCCCGATCAGCGCACCGGCAGCCTGCCGCGGGCCCAGCAGCGCGCCGGCGGCGAGGGCCGGCCCATTGCGCGGGTCGAGCATGTGCTCGCCGTCAAGCCCGTGATGCCCATCCCCGGGCCGATAGCAAACTACACCAAGGGCATCTTCACGCGCCAGGTGGCCAACATCCTGCGCGATCTGGAGCGCGAGATCTCGGTGCGCGCGGCGGCGGAGGCGGCGGCCGGGGGCGGCTGAGGGGCGAACAGGCGGAAGAAGCCGCCAGCTGTTTTTTTGGCAGGTGCCGCCGAGGCGGGCGCCGCCCTGTGGCGGCGCGCGCGCGGCGTAGACCCTCATCATAAAGGGCCTGCATGGCTCCCATGGGCGGCGCTTCCCAAAATGGGGTTGTCGCTGCCCTCCTGTAACAACCTGGGTGCAAGTTTGGATGGTGGTCGGCGTGTGCTGGCGGGGCACGGCGGCGACTACGCGCGCCAGCGCGCGTTGCTGGCCCAAGTCAGCAGGCCTTCTGGAGCGGGCCTGCCGCGCAAAAAACATACGAACAGCAGCCCGCGTACACGCGCGCCGCAAGGATCGGGCCCGCCAGGCCCTGCTGCAGGCTTGCGGAGGTTTGCGAGCGCGCCCGATCAGCGCACCGGCAGCCTGCCGCGGGCCCAGCAGCGCGCCGGCTTCGTCGCACTGAGAGGCGAGTGCGTTTTCAGGGGCCGCGAGGGGGTGTAACCTGCGGACCGCGGCGCCGAGGGGGAGCGCGCGCCGCCCCGCTGCTCGAGCCGCGGTTGTTGCGGCCCGCGCGCCGCGCAAACCCTCGGCGCCCCTCCCGCCCCGCCCCGCGCCTCGCCTCGCAGGGCCATGTCCTCCCGCGCGGCGGTGCGGTGCGCGCTGCACGACAGCGACGACGGCGGCCACGCGCTGGTGATTTCCCGCCGCCCCAGGCCCCGCCCCGCCCGCTCCTGGGCCGAGGCCGCGGGCGACGTCCTGCAGCAGGGCTCCCCCCGCGCGCGGGGGCCGCACGAGCGGCTGGCGGCCGTCGCGATGACGGGGCGCGACCCGCTGGGCATCCTCGCGGCGGGCGCGCCGCCTTCGACGCCGCCGGCCTCGGCCTCGCCCTCTCCGTCGCCGGCCGGCGCGGCGCACCTCCTCGCCGCGGCCGTCGCGGCGGCCGCCGGCGGGGCCGGGGAGGTGCGGCCGGCGACGCTGATCGGGCAGATGGCGGCGGCGATGGCGGTCGCGCAGGCGCCGCGCGGCGGAGGGGGCAGCGCCGCCGCCTGAACGCTGCCGTCGCTGGCCCAGTGAGCCGTCCTTAGGCTGTGCCGGGCCGGCGGGCAGCTGCGGGAGCGGGGAAGCTGACCAAGCGTGCTTGCGCCGCGTGTGGTCAACGGCACGTTTGCGCGCACACCCAGTGGGCAGGCCGGTGCCGCTGGCTCCTTGAAGCGGCGCGGCCCCCCACCGCGGTGCCCTCTCCTTTTTCGAGCCGTTGGGCAGAACAACAAAATACTTGGAGCAGTCCCCACCCATTCCGTTTCGTTTCGCTGCGAGAACACCCTTGTACATCCATCAAGCACGCGCACGTGCGCGCGGACCGGCACCCACACATATTGGCCACCCGCACGCGTGCGCGCCGCGACCCCTGCACACCCCCACGTCTGGCGCAGTCCAAGCATGCTGCAGCCGGACTGCCCATCCCCACCCCGTTTTCGGGACCGAGCATGCGAGTCCCCGTCGGTCCGTCGCTCGATGCAAGCATTCGAGAAGAGAAGAGAAGAAAAGAAAAAGCGAAGCGCTCCGTCTGGTGATGCTGGTGATGTTTTGTCTGTCGAGGCCGGCTCTGGTGCCAACTGCAAGAGAGCTGCGCGTGCCGCGCAGGCTCTGAGCTGTGATGAATGTGCAATTGCGTGCGGGCTGCATGCGCCCGCCAAAAATCCCGCGCGCCGTCGCTTCAGTAAACTGCTGAACCCCTGCGGGCAGGTTTGCGACTGCCAAGCGCAGGCGTGTGTGCATGAAAGGCGAGAGTGAGAAATCAGCGGGTGGCTCCTTGCGGGTGCAGCTGGGTGGCTGGGTGCAGGGCATGTGGCAGGGGGTGCGGTGATGAGGCACTCTGGGCCCAGTCGTGGCCGGCCCAGGGTGGGTGCCGCGCCGTGCGATCAGGCCCCGTCATCCAGCTCCGCCGGCTTCAGCGGCTTCATTTCTACGTTTTGGGTCGCTAGGCGACCCGAGCAGCGGTGCGAGCGCTCCACCCCGCGGGCCTTGCGCTGGTTGTTGCCGCCTTTCAGTGGGGCCGCTGAGGCGCTGCTCCCACGCGCTGAAACGAACCGTGCTTATGGAACACGGCGCGTGAAAAGCCCGTGGAAGGCCGCAGGGGATAAGCAGTGCGCAGCGGCGGGCGCGGCAGCGCGCGCCCGGCAGCGTGGGCGTGCGAACTGCCAGCCCCTCACCGCTGGCGTGGGCCGACGCCGCGCGCCAGGACCAAGGCAGAGCGCGAGACCCCCATGGCGCCCAGCGCCGATACGCGCGCGCTGGCGTGGCGGCCGGTCGACGCGACCGGCGCGGGCCTGGCAGACCTGTCGGCGCCCGGTTCGAGCGGCGGCGGGGGCGAGTGGATCGCCAGGTGCGCGCCAGGCCGGCGCCAGGCTCGCCAGACCTGCCTCGCATGCGCAATCACCGCTTGCTGCAGCCGACCGCGCCCAAGTATGCACGTGTGTATGTAAGCGCGGTGACAACCGACCGCCGCTGCCGCTCACCGCTCCTCACCCCCCCTTTTCGCAGCCCCGAGGACGGCGGCCCCTGCTTCTGCGTGCTTGAGCTTGACGGCCGGGTGCAGCGCGGCGTGGTGGTTGAGGTGAGGCTGCGTTGCAGCAGCATTCTTTTGATGATCTGGCGCGCCCCCTGCGAAACTCGTGGCGCCGCCTGCTTGTGGCTGCCGACGGCAGCAGCAGCTGCCCTCCAGCGCGCCGCCAGCTGGCATCTCGGTGCCGTGGCCTGTTTACACCGTTTCTTTGCGACGGGCCTAAGCGTGAAACCCTTGCCGCAACTGCAACCCCCAGGTGACATTTGCAGACGCCGCCTCGGCGCCCGCAGAGCTCCGCGCCAGCCACGCGCCCACGGCCCGCAGCGCGTTCCGGCCGCTGCAGCCCGCGGCGTATGAGCTGCCTGCCACGGCCGGCGCGCACGCGCTGCGCCTTGGCGGGGGCGGCTACGTGCAAAAGTTCCTGCGGCTCGAGTTTGTGGGCCGCACGGGAGCCCAGAGCGAGGCGGCGGGCCCCGCCGACGGCGCGCCCCCGCGCTTTGCCGTGACCGGCCTTGCCCTCCGCTGCGGTGGCGACAGCGACGGCGGCAGCGGGGCCGCCAGCGACGCCGCCAGCGATGGCAGCGTGCGCGCCTCGCGGGACGGCGGCCCCCTGCCCGCCACTGAGGACGCCGGCGCCAGCGCTGGCGAGAGCGCCTGCGCCTGGAAAGCAGCAGGCGCCAACGGGGCCGCGTCGCCGACGCTGCTGCCGCGCATTGCTTCGGACGGCGCATCAGGAGAGGACGGCTGCGACGGATCCGACAGCAGCGGCACGCCGCGCAGCGAGGCGGACGCGGAGGCAGACGCAGAGGCGGATGCCAGCAGCTGCGCCCTTCCCGACGCGCCGCACCGCGCGTCGCCGCCGTCCGTCAAGCGCCCGCCCGCGCCCGCGACGCCGGGCGCGGCGCGCGCGGCGGCCAGCAGCGGTGGCTGCGGCGACGCGGAAGGCGGCGCGGGCGACGACGCCGGTGCGGCGGCCCAGCAGGATCAGTTCCACACGCCGCTGCCGGCGGCGTCGCTGGGCTGGGGCCAGGCGGCCGAGGACGGCGCCGAAGCTGGCGCAGAACTTGGCGCCGGCGACGGTGAGAGCCGCGGCCGGGATGCCCTGCGCGGCAGCGCCGCCGAGGCGCCGGCCGCGACGCCGGCGCCGGCCGCGACGCCGGCGCCTGCCGCGACGCCGGCGGGCGTCGAAGAGGTTTTCCTGACGCCCTGCGGCAGCGGCGCGGCGGGCAGCAGTGGCGAGGCCGGCGGCGCGGGCAGCCCCTCGCTTGAGCCTGCCGATTCCCAGGTGGGGCGGGGCGAGCGGCCCCCGGATGATGAGCGGGGTAGCAGGGAGGAAGGGCTGCGGGCAGAGCCAGGTCAGCGTAGCCAGCAGCAGGAGGAGGAGCAGGAGCAGGAGCAGGCTGATGCAGCAGCAGGCAGCGGCAGCGAGAACGCCGCGCACGCCGGGCGCGAGAGCCCAGACCTTCTCATCCCGGCGGCGGGCGGCCTGTCCGGCTGGCTGCGCCCCGCCTCGAACTGGCTGCAGGCCGCTGCGGCGGCCGCCGCGGCGGGCGCGCGGTGCGTGCCTGCCATGATTTCCTCCCCGCCGGCTGGCGCAAACGGCGCCGCCGCGGCTGCGGTGGATGCGACCGCCGGCGCCGGCGCTGGCGTGGAGGTGGGGCCTCCGGTTGGAGACGAAGCGGCGCGCGACAGGCCGCCGTCGGTGGCAGAGATGGCTGCAGACACCGCGGCCTGGGAAGGGGCTCGCCCCGCTGAGCCTGGGGCGGCGCCGACAGCGGCGGAGGGGGAGGTTTGTGCAGTGGAGACCGCAGCAGCGGCTGATGCGTCGGTGGAAGCAGCAGAGCAGGGCGCCGATGCTGCGGCGGCTGCAGATGCCGGGCCGCCAATTGCCGATGCGGCTCCCGCTGCTGACGGGGCGGCGGCGGGGGCGGCCAGCGCTGAGGTGTGCGAGCCGGAAGTTGCCGTGGCCGCCGGGCGCACAGCTGCCGCCGCAGCCGCCGCCCCGGGAGCGGCGGCTGCAGGCGTCGAAGCAGCGGGCGCAGCCACGCCTTCGGCCCGCGAGGCCGCCGCGCCAAGCCCAGAGCCGACGCAGGGGCGTCCGCTCAGTGAGCGCTCGCCTGTTCCTACTGCGGGGCCGCGCACGCCGCGCGGGCCCCCCGCCCGGCACGGCGGCCGGCCGAGCCGCACGCCCGAGGCGCCTGGGTCCGCGCCGCGCCGCGCCGGCGCCGCGCCGCAGGCGTCCCCGGCCACCGGGCCCCCCACCCATGCGCTCACGCCCACAAAGGCGACGTGCATGGGCGTGCGACTCACGCGGGCGCAGCTGCTGCAGCAGGAGCAGCGCCGTGCCGCGGCGGCGCGCAGCGGCAGGCACGAGCCGGCGGCCGGCGGCCCCGATTGCGGCGGGAAGCCCCCGCCGCGGCGGCTCAACATGCCAGGCGCCGCCGAGCGCAGGGTCGCGCCGCCCCGCTCCGCGGGATCACAGGTGGCGGGCCGCTTCGGCGGCGCGGCGGCCGTGGTGAGCAGCGCGGCCGCCGCCGCGGCAGCCGAGGCGGCGGCGTTGGCGGCGGCGCAGCGGCCGCCCTCGCGCGCTCCCTCCGCCTCGGGCGAGCTCTCCAGGCAGGGTTCGCGCGCGCCGTCCTCACTGGCGCCGGACGCCCCCCCGGCGGGGGCTGGCGCAGAGCAGCAGCCGCGGCCGTCGCCCTCGCCGTCGCCTGCGGTCGAGGCGGCCGGCCAGGGGCCCGGCTATCTGGAGCTGCTGCAGGCTCGCTACGGTGAGGCCCGGCTGTGCTGTCCTGTGCTGTGCTGTGCTGTGCTGTGCTGTGCTGTGCTGTGCTGTGCTGTGCTGTGCTGTGCTGTGCTGTGCTGTGTTCTGCTTGTTTTGAAATGGTGCCTAAATCAATCCGTTGCTTGACTTGAACTTTCCCCTCCCGGCCGCCCCCAGGCCCGCCCCTTGCCGGCCGCGCCCGCGGCCGCACACCGGGCCGCGCCTACGCCAGCGACCCCGCCCCAGCCGCGCTCTGGCGCCCCGACGCGCCCTCCGCAGCCGCCGCCGCCCCCGCCGCCCCCGCGGCGCCGCCGCCCGCCCGCGCCGGCTCCGCCTTGGAGGAGCCGCCCGGGGACGCCGCCGCGGCCTCGCCGGCGCGGGGCGCGGCCTCGCGGGGCCACCCGCTGTCCAGAAGCTGCCCCGAGACGCCGCCCCGCCTGGGGCTCGCCTCGCCGCTCAGCGACGGCGGTTTCGACGGCGCTTTTGGCGGCCCCGCCTCTCCGACCCCGCTTGCTGTGCCGGCAGCCCCGGAGGGTGCCCGCGGCGTGGGGGCGGGCTTTATGCACTCCCCAGGGTCGTCGGAGCTGACCCTGGGCCTTCTCGGGATGAGCGCCGCCGGGGCCGCGCCCGCCGAGGCGCGCTCGGGCAGCGCGTGCGGCGGCGCGGCGGCCGGCGCGGCGAGCGCCGGCGCCGCGCGGCGCCGCGGGTCGGTGGCGGAGTCGACCGCGGCGTTTGCTGCGACGTGGGCCCTCGCGACGACGCTCGACCTGGAGGCCGCGCCCCTCGCCGGCGCGGCGCTCGCCGGCGCCGTCACGCCGCGCCGCGCGCTCGACGCGGGCCACGCGCCGGCGGGCGCCGCCGCCGCCGCCGGCGAGGGCGGCGGAGAGGCGGCGGCCGAGCGCGGCCGGACCGAGTCGGAGCCAGGGAGCGCCGCGGGGGTGCCGGTGGTGGTCGTCGTCGAGCGCCACCGGGGCGGCGCGCCGGACGGGCGGCTGCACACGCAGGTCTACCACGTCGCCTCCCACCGCGTGCGCACGCAGCGGCAGGCCGCCGCCGAGCCGTCGCCCGACGGCCACGCTGCGGCGCCGGCGGCGCCCGCAGCGGGTTCGCCGAGCGGCAGCATGTTTGCTCAGCTGCTGTCCAACACGACGGGCAGCCCCGAGGCGCCGCCCGCGGGCGGGGAGCGTTCGGAGCAGGGCCCGGCGGCCTCGGACGGCGCCGGGGGGTCGTGCTGGGATGAGTCGGACCCCTTTGGCGCGGTCTGCGCGCCCGTCGGCGCGGCGCCCGAGGACGGCGCGCGCCCCGACGCGGGCCGCGCGTCGGCGGCCGCCACGCCCGAGCCGGGGGCGCAGCGCGGCGTCGGCGGCGGCGCCCGCCGCACGTGGCAGCAGCCCGGCGGCGGCGCGGCGGCGGCCCGCGCCGGCGCCGGCGCCGGCGCCGGCGCTGCGCCGGGGCTCGACGCCTTCAGCCCGCTCCGCGCCGCGCGCGGCGGCGCGAGCGCGAGCGCGGGCGGCAGTCCGGCGGTCGGGACGGACTGCAGCTATGCGCCGCTGTCGGCGTGCCTCGTGTCGCAGCACTCCCAGGCGTCAGTCGGCAGCAGCGCGCGCGCCGGCGGCGCCGCCGGGCGGCGCTACAGCCGCACCGCGCCGCGCGCGACGGGGCGCGGCGCGGCGCCGGACTGTGCGCCCGACGAGGCGGGGGATGAGGAGGGCGACGCCTGCGTGCGGGCGGTCCGGAAGAACCTGATGCGCGAGATATCCGAGGCGAGCGAGTGGGAGCCCGGTCCAAGGCGCGCGAGCGCCGCGGGCAGCTGCGGCGTCGGCGGCGGCGGGGCGCCGCCGGCGGCACAGCGGCGTACGCGCGCGGCCCCTGTGGGCGAGCAGCAGGCAGAGTCGGCTTGGGCGGGGCCGGCCGCGGGGCCGGGGCAGGGCGACCTGCGGCCGCGGGGGCCGCTGACTGCGGCGTCGCCCGGCGGCCAGCAGAGAGGCCGCGCCGCCGCGGCGCCGCTGCCATCGGCCGCGCAGGCCCAGCCGCAGCGCGCCGAGGCGGGCCCCCTGTCCCGAGGCACCGCGCGCCTCAAAGGCGCCAGCCCCGGCGTGGGCGCGTCGCCCCCGACCGCGGGCGAGCGGCCGGTGTCACCCTACCAGCTGCCCTCCGCGGCCAAGCCCGCCGCGCCGCGCCCGCCGCGCGTGGCGCCGCCCCCGTCTGCCGAGCCGTCGGCCGCGTCCATGGCGGGCGCGGCGGCGGCGGCGGCGGCGGCGGCGCGGCCGGCGCCGCGGCACCGCCACCCCGCGTGCCACAGGCGGGCGCGGTCGGACCTGCCGGCTTACTACCCACTTTCCCCCCTGGAGGCCCCCCTCCATTCGATGGCACCTTGGGAGGCCCCCGCCGACGAAGCAGAAGCGCCCGCGGCCGCAGCCGCGGCGGCGGCCCCGCCGCGCGCCGCGACGGCCGGCCGCGCGCCGCCCGACGGCGGCGGCGCGGCCGGCGCGGCCGGCGGCGGCACGCCGCTGCACCGCGGGCTCAAGTCCGCGGCGGCTCAGTACAGGCTGGGCCGCGCCCGCTCTCCGCCGCGCGGCGGCGCGGCGCCGGCCAACGGCGGGGGCAGCGCCCCGCCGCTCACGCCGCGGGATCGGGAGGCGGGCGGGGCGGGTTCGGAGGCAGCTTCCGGTGCTGAGGGCTTGGAGCAGGCCATAGAGGAGGCCTTGAGCAAGGTGAGGCGTGCCAGCAGTCACTATTACTGAACTGAACCCAAGGCTTTGATGCATGCTGCACTTGCTACGCGTTGCACCCTGCCACGGCCGTGCTAACCCTGTATCACTCAATTTCACCTCGTTTAACCCATCACTCGCACCGCAGTACGAGGGCAGCCTCAGCCCCCGCCGCCTCAAGCGCCTGCGCGAGTTCGCGCGCGCCGCCGCCGCGCCCTCGACGCAGCCCCCCCGCCGCGCCGGCGCCGGCGCCAGCGGCCAGGCCGCGGCCGCGGCGGCGCTCGCGCCGCCGCCCTGCGAGGCCACGCTCTGCGGGTGGCGCGGCTCGGATGACGCCGCAGCGATGCCGCCGCCCCGGCCGCCGAGCCAGCCGCCGTCTGCGCGCCGCGGCGGCGGCGGCGCCGGAGGCGCGCCGTCGCGCGCCGATTCGCTGCGCGCGAGCCTGCGGCAGGCCGTCCGCTCGCGCGCGGGCAGCAGCGCGGGGTCTCTCTCGGGCTCGCTGCAGCGGGCGGGGAGCGGCGGCAGCTGCGCGGCCACCGTGGCGCAGCTGCTCTCGGGGCGCGCCGGCGCCGAGCGGCGCGGGCGGCGGGAGGAGGAGGAGGAGGAAGCTGGGAGCGAGGCCGACGACGGCGACGACGACGACGACGACGACGCGCCCTGCGCCACGGCGGAGGCGCTCGCGAGCGTGCTGGCGGCGGCGGACGCGATCGCGGCCGCCACGGGGCGCGTGCCGTCGTGCGTGCGCATCACCCTAGACCCCGCTGGCCTGGCGGCCGCCGCGGCGTCTGCGCATGGCTCGCCGCGCCTCTTCGGCCGCATGGGCGCGCCGCCGCGGTCGCCCCGACCCGGCGCGCCCGCGCCTGCCCGCGGCTCGCGCCCGGGCAGCAGCGCCGCGCCGCGGCCGCGGCGCGGCGACGGCGACGGCGGCGGCGCGTCAGGGCGCGCGTCCGCGCGGGCGTCGCGGGCGTCGAGCCTGGCGGCGTCGGTTGAGCAGTTGTTTGCGAGGGCCGAGACTGATCTGGCGCCGCAGGTGAGGAGGGCGCAGTTTTTGCAGGGCAGTTGCACCTCGGTGCACTGGTGTCCTGCTTCAAGGGGGTCAAGTTTCTGCTGCGACGAAGGGTGCCTTGCTTTGCGTGCTGGCCTTTGCACCCAAACCGCAAAACCCGCCGCCCCTTACAAATGACAATTCTCCTTGCCAGGCACTCGCGCGTTCGCGTGACCTTTTGCTCCCCCACCCCTCGCCGCACCGCCGCGGCGCCTCGTCGCCGCCGCCGCCGCCGGCCGCCGTGCCGGTGGTTCTGGAGGTGCCCCTCAGCCCGCTGCGGCAGCACCAGCAGCAGTGGCGGCAGCAGCAGCAGTACCAGCAGCAGCAGCAGCACTGGCCGCGGTCCCCTCGCGGCTGGGATCAGCAGCTGCGCAGCCCCCTGCCGCAGCAGGGCGGCGGCGGCGGCGGCGGCGGCGGCGGCGCCACCGACGGCCCCCGCCTGACTCCGCGGCGGCTCCAGTCGCCCGCGCGGGCGCTCGTGCCCGCGTCGCCGCCTCCGGGGGGCGCCGTCGGCCCGCTGCATGCGCGCGCGTGCGGGGGCGGCGCGGCGGGGGCGGCCGCGGACGCAGACTGCCGTTGGCGCCGCTCCAGCGTTGGGGAAAGCCCTGACGTGCTGCAGGCTGCGCGCGCGCTCACCTCGGAGGACGCCGCCTCGGACTCCGATGCCGCGTCCGAGGCGGACGCCTGGCGCTGTGTGCGCAGTGCAGGCGGGCGGGCCGGCGCGGCCGCCGACGCGGCATCGCCACCGGCGGTATCGGCGGCGGCCGCAACGCCCCCGGTGGCGGCGGCGGCCGCGGCTGCTCCCGCGCCCGCGTCGTCTCGCCGCCGGCCAGCCGCGACGCCCGGCAGCGGCGGCAGCAGCGGCGTCGTGAGCGGCGCGGGGCGGCAGCTGCGGGGGCTCTGGCGGAAGCTGCTGTCTTCCCCGCAGTCTCAGGGCGACGCGGGCGCTGCCGCCGACGCCGCGGCCGGCGGCGGCGACGACCGCTGTTCGGACGACCAGGCTGGCAGGTACTAGGGCCGTCTGTTACGGGGCCCCCTTACGCTGCACGCTGCGCAAGGGGCTGGCAAGGCCGGCGGCCGCGGCGGGCGCGGCCCGCTGAACGGTGTGCCCCGTGGCCCCTGCGCGCGCACGCCGGTTCTGGGAGTTCTGGGAGCCATGCCGCCGCCTTTAGCTTTCCCAAAATCGTTTTACTTGAACTGAATGCTCTGCTAAGGGTTTACGTCTTCTGCCGGCACTGCCTGTAAAGCCCTCTTTGCCCTTGCGCTGCGCTGTGGGAATCGATCTCACCGCGGGCTTATACTCAAGAGGCGAAGCAAGGGGGACAAGGCAAGTGAGCAACCCTCAAACAGCAACTCAGCAAAGAAGCCACGATTGACCCGGGCCGGCGCCGCCACGGCGCGGCCAGCCACCACCGAGCAGGGTGCGCGACTGCGGCGCGCAAAGCGGGCCGCGCGCGCCGGGAAGGGGGTGCGCACATGCATGCAAGGACGGATGCGACTCGCTGCACCAACAAGGCAACCAAGGGGGCGCCGGCTCGGGGCGCGGCGCGGTGAGGGGCGCGTGCGTGCGCGCGCGCGCGGGTTGGGCGTCTCTAGTCGTTGGCCCGGTGGGCGGGGAGGGTCGTTTGCTTTGGATTTTGGGGTGCGCTCTCTATTGTACAGGGCCGTCGTTTGGCAGTCCTGGCGCGCTGTTGGCAGTCCAGCCGCGCCGTTGGCAGTCCAGGCTCGCACTGAAAAGTCCAGGCGCGCGCGCGCGCCTCGGACGCCGCGGCGGGCCGGCGCCTCGGCGGCCGCGCGCGCTCAGTTCAGCGAAGGGTCCGCCGCGGCGGCCCGGGCCCCACCGTCGGCAGTCCTTGACCCGCCGTTGGCAGTCCGGGCCTCGACGCCGGCCATCGGAGCCTCGCCGCCGGCAGTCCGGGCCTCGCCGCCGGCAGTCCGAGGCTTGACGAACGACCAGACCTTGGTCGCGGACGCCAGGTACTTGGTGCGCGGCTGCAGTCCGGCCGCCTCGAAGAGCGCCCCCATGTCGCAGGCGATGTAGTTGCGCTGGGGGCGGGGTTGCGGCGGTTGCGGTGATTTTTTGCGGGGGCGTGTTGACACTTCTCTCAGTGCCTCTGCGTCGCGCACAGGCCTCTGCACCGGTGGCCGCGCGTTTGGCGGCGCTAAGGCGGCGCTCCCGGCAAATCGCTGCTCACCGCCCGCCGCATCAAGCCGCGGCGTTTGGCTGCGGGAGCCCAAAGGTAAACAAACCCCCAACCCCCAAGCAAAGGCTCACGTAATGGGGTTCGTTGAACTCCCCAAACGCCCCGAGCGTGGGGTCCCACGCCGGGCGGTCCCCGAGCTGGCAGGAGTCAACGAGCACCACGGTGCCGCCGGGCTTGAGCAGGCGCGCCC
Organism: Raphidocelis subcapitata; assembly: GCA_003203535.1. NCBI lineage: Eukaryota > Viridiplantae > Chlorophyta > Chlorophyceae > Sphaeropleales > Selenastraceae > Raphidocelis > Raphidocelis subcapitata. The sequence continues at coordinate 286,364 of BDRX01000049.1, read as the reverse complement.
ACTCCTTTGCGGCGGCGAGGCGCGCGGACTCTGGCAGCTCGTGGAAAAGGTAGACGCACAGGACCTGGGGGGTTTGGGGGGGGGGGCGTTGGGGTGTGCTTTTTTTGTGTTTTGGGGGTTGTTTTTCTTGGGGTGGGGGTTTTGGGGGATGTTTTGGGGTGGGGGTTAGGGGTTTTCGGGTAGGTTGGGCTGAGCGCTGAGGGTTTGGTTTAGTTCTTGGGGTTGTGGCAAACTTGGGGGGTCTGTTCCTGCGGCAAAAACAGTTTTCCCCAGCCGAAACTCTGAATCCCAAAGCAAGCAAGGCAAGCAAAACGCAAAGGCTCCACCCACCGCGTCGAAGCTTTCGTCCGGCTCCGGCACCGCCTCTGCCGGGCACTGGAGGAACTTGGTCCCCGCCTCGAAAGGGCCCCCCCCGAGGCGCGCGTCCGGCTGGCGGGTGCGCTTCCAGTATCCGAGGTTGTCGCGCGCGGCGGAGAGGTAAAAGGGGCTCAGGTCGGATGCGACGGTCTGCAGGGGGGGGTTGTTTGCAAGGGGGCTTGTTTGTTTGCGGAGGGGGTGCTTGTTTCCGGGGGCTTTGTCAAGTTGGATGGGGGGAGCCGACTGCATGCGCAGTGGGGCCGCCTGCCTGCGATTGGAACGGCAAAAAACGTGCTATGGACTGAAGGCGTGTAGGCTGTATTGAGTACAGTTGTTTGCGCTATCAATCATCAACGAGCAATCTAAAGTGGTTTAGTTAAGGAGTCTACTCGCCTGCATGCCTGGGTAGTTGTCCTTGACAAAGGTGTGGAAGCGCCCCGTGCCGCACGCGACCTCGAGCAGCCGCACAGAGGGGGCGTCGCTGGGGGACGGGGGTTCGGGCGGGGGCGGTTTTGGGGCGGCTTGGGAGCGTGCCGAGGTCGGTGTTTCAGGGGCGGTTTCAGGGGCGGTTCAGGGGTGTGACAGGGTCCTGTCACACCCTTGATGGTGCCAAGGGCGGTACGGAGGGGCGGTACGGAGGGGCGGTTTCAGGGGCGGTTTCAGGGGCGGTTTCAAGGGCATTTCAAAAAGCGGTGCGCTCCTCCCCCCCCCAAAACAAACAACGGCCGCCCACCGCCCCTCCTCCTCCATCCACTCCCGCAGCGCCAGCAGGGCGGTGCGCTGCATCGAGTCCTGGCGGCCGAAGAAAAGCGACTCAGTGGAAAACTCGTAGACGCCCGCAGAGCTGCGGTTTGGCGGTTTGGCGGCGGTTGCAAACACGTTGGGCGCGGTTTGGGCTTGCGCTGGCTGCGGGTTTGGCGCCTGTTGCGCGTTTGGAGAACGCCAGGCGCCAAACCCACCCCCAAACCCCAAAATCCAACCCCGAACCCACCGCGCGCTGAGCCAGCCATCCGTTTGGTAGTGGAAGGTGTTCTGGGGGGGGGGGGGATCGCGCATCGCGGGCGCGGGTTGGGGCCGTTGAGTGCGCGCGCACCGGCGCTGCTGATGCGCAGACGCAGCTTTCGGCAGGCCAAAGGGAACGGGGCAGTGCAGGTCAACCGCCGGTCAACCGCCGGTCAAACGCCGGTCAAACGCTGGTAAACCCCCACCTGCATGTAGTAGTCCGGGTACATGGTCGAGTTGAACCAGGGGGAGGTGTCCCCCCTCGACAGGCGGCGGTTGAGGGTCTCGACGGCCTCCCCAACAAACGTGGCGGCCCTTTTTTGGGGTGGGGGGGTGGGTGGGGCGTTCAGTATGTTGATTGAGCAGTTTGGTTGGGGAAGGGGTGAGCATGAGGGGATGGCTCTCGCATTTGAAGCAGCCGTTTGGGGCGTGGCCGGGCCTGCGGGGAGGTTGGGTCTCGCTGCCCGCCGCGCCAGGCCAGGCCGCAAGGCACAGCCAGGGGCCACGCTGCGCCGCGTCGCGCACAACGCACCCAGGGCGCAACACAAACGACGCGCAACGCCCCCGCGAGCGCCCCCCCCCCCCCCCCCGACCCGCCGCCACCCACTTGCGCGCCACGAATGCCGGGTTGAACTGGCGGTGTGTCGGCGTGGTCATGTCCCAGGGCAGCTTGTAGGCGCCGGCCTTGATGTTGGCCAGGTCCTGGGGGGGTGGGGGTTTTGGAGGGTTGGTGGCTCGCGTCGGGTTCCGCGGGGTCTGGGGCTGCCTTACGGCTTGAGGCTTGCGGCTTGCGGCTCGTGGCTTGCGGCCCGTGGGTCGCAGCCCGTGGCTTAAGTGTAGTGGGTTGTGGGGTTTGGGGTTCGCCGTTTGCGCGCAAACAGAAAAGACGAGACCAAACCAAAAAACACCACAAAAAAGGCGAGCGAAACCGCCCCCCCCCCCACCTGGCTGAACATGGCGACGCCCTCCTTGAGCCTGTTCTCTACCTCAGCGCGCGCGTTGGCGGTCAGGTTTTGGAACGGCGTGCGGCGGCCGCCGCCGGAGAGGGTCTCTGTGAGGTGGTGGGCCACGGCGCCGGCGGCGGACTGCGGTTCCGGCCGCCCGGGGGGAGGGGGGGGGGGCGGGGGCGGTTCGGTTCGGTTGTGAGGCGGGTCGCGGGGAGGTCGAAGGGGCTGCGTGGCAGAGGGCGCCTGCCGAGGCCCCTTTTCTTAACCGCGCGCACTGACGCACACACAAAACGCCCGCCGTGCAAACGGCACCGCGCGCGCGCGCGCGCACCGAAACCAGGAAAAAGCCGGTGCGGCCGAGGTGGTAAGCCCAGTAGGCAGCCGACTCGGCGTCCGCCAGCGCCGACGCGCTCAGCATGCCCAGCACGTCCGACGACTCGGGACCCAGGGAGCCGCTGCCCCGGAAGTCGTTGCCTGACAGGAGGGAGGGGGGTTCGGGGGGTTGGCAAACCCCAGGGGAATGGAGCTTGCCTGCGCTGTTGCCTGCGGCACGCGACAGATCGAACGGCAGCCCCAGACCCGTCGCCCAAGTCAAACCCCAAGTCTGACCCCAGACCCACCCCAACATCAAACCCCAGACCAGCCCCCAGACCCAGACCAGCAGACCAACCCCCAGACGGACCCCCCAGAGCCCTCCAGCATCCCCCCCACACCCCCCCCCCAACACCCCCCCCCCCGCACCGATGGAGCGGCTGTCGAAGCGGGTGCCAAAGGAGCGCCAAAAGTCCACCGAGGGGTGCAGCCGGAAGCGCGCCGCGTCCGCCTCGGCGGCGTTGTCGACCTGGTTTGGGGTTTGGGTGTTGCTAATGCCGTTCACACGGGGCGCGTGCCGGGCAGGGCAGCCTCGACTGCCGCATGCGCGCACACACGCCTACACCACCGTACGCTTACACCACAAACGCACAAACCACAAACGCGCCAAAAACAAACCAACTGCAAGCGGCGCGCACCGTGAAGGGCGTTTCCGGGGAGTAGTTGATGGGCCGGCGCCGCAGGTCCGCATACGTGGCGCCGCCCGGCGGCGGCTCGATTTTCTCATCCCCCAGGGTGAAAGCCGTGCCCGCCGCGGCCGTGCGGGCGCGCAGCTGCTGGTCCGTCCCGGGCCCGGGGGGGGCGGCGGCGGCGGCGGCGGCCGGGGGCGCCTCGGTCGCGGGCTGCGCGGCGCGAGCGGGCGCGGCGAGGCGGCGGGCGGGGGAGGGGGCGGCGCGCAGCGCGCGCGGCAGGGCGCGGGCCGCGGCGCCGCGGGCGGCGATCATGGCGGTGCCTGTCGGGCGGCGGGGATGTGGGCACGGCGTGTGCGGCGGCGTCGGAGCCAGTCGCTGCGCGCGCGCGCGCCTCTGCGCGCGCGTCACGGCCACTCGGTGGGGCGGCGCGCCGGCGGGCGCGGTCCGCGCGGTCCCTGAGCCCGCGCAGCGGGCGCAACGGGTCGCACAACCACCCGCCATTCACTTCGCCCGAGCTGGGCCGCTGGGGGGCTGGCGGGGGCGCGAAAGTTTCGATCCACGCGCCACTTGCGCTGCCTTACGATGCGACCTTATCCCGCGCCCCATAGCGCAATTGCACCCCATCACCTCGAGATGCGCTCGCTGAAGGGCGCAGGGAGACTGCCATCCGTGCCGGGCGGCCTTCTGCGCCGCCGCTGGACGCTGCGCCCGCTGATGAACGCTGCGAAATCGCCGCTGCTGGCAGGTGTGCAGCAGAGTGCAGCGGTGCGCCGGCTGAGTTGCTGAAAATTGCACCTGGACCCAACCGACCTCGGCCATCGGGGCGCCGCGACCTCCCCGGGAGGCGCGCGGTCACCCCGCCGCCGCCGGTGCCCCCCCCGCTGGAGCTCAGCTGGCACTCGGAGGCTGAAGGGCATGCAACCGCGTTACAAAGGTTTGCGTCGCTCAGCCTTTGCTCCAATGGCCGCCTCGGCAGCAGGCCGGCCCCATGCTCCCTGTTTGGCGGGTTTCGGCGCGAGAGGCGGCAGGGTGGGCGGGGGTTGGGGGGGTGCTGGGCTTTGGGGGCGTTTGGCAGTTGGCATCAGCCCAACTCCTCCCGGCAGGCCGGGTGCCCCAAGCGCCCCCTGGTCGCGCGCACGTTTTTGGAGCGAAGAGCAAGCCTCGGCGCCGCCGCCGCCGCCGCCGCTGCCGCTGCGCCTCAACCCCCCCCCCCCCCCCCCCCCGGGGGAAGCGGCGCGTCCGTGCCCCCAGACCGGCCCGCCCTGCGGGAAACGAGGCGAGCGGGGTGGTTGCGGGTTGATCAGGCGTTCCTTCGCCTTGGTGCGCGGCCCGTGGAGCACCGCCTGCCTCCTCCCCTTCTATCAGCGGCACCGAGCAGGGCAGTCCGGCGCCGCACCTTCTGCGCGCCGCCTCTGGGGTTTGATCCTAGGGCCGCTCCCCGCGGCCGACTGGCCGGCTCGAACCGATCTTGGTCGCGCTCACACGAGCCGTCACCGCACCGCCGCCTCCCCGCCGCCGCCGCTGCCGCCGGCGGCCGCCGCCGCGCCGTCCGCGCCCGCCGCCTCGTGCGCGCCCGCCGCGGGGCGCCGCATGTACCGCGGCAGCACGCGCCGCACCGCGCCGCTCCGGCCGCCGCAGCCGCCGACGGCGCCCGGCGGGAGCGCCACGTCCGCGTTGCTCGACGCGAGCTTGCACCTCATGCGGCCCGTATGGGGCTCGAACTCGTGGATGATGGGGCAGATCAGCTCCTGGCCCGCTTCGACCACCTGCCTGCCCCCTTCTGTGTAGTCAAACCTGGCGCAGAACCTGTACGGCAGCTGCCCTCCGTAGTAAAACATTGTGTCTATAGAGTGGTAGCTAAACGCCCGGTCGGTGTTTCCACCGGCGGTGCCGTTGATCTGGGAGATCTCGTAGGCGGCACGGCTGACCTGGCTGCTGAAGGTGCCGACGATTACGTCAGCGGCGGCCAGGTGGATCATGTCATCGTAGACGCCGGCAAAGCCGTCCGATGAGTAACGGCGGGCGGTGGCGGCTGGCGGGGCGTGGGTTGGCGGGCGTGGGTCGGGGGCGGGGGCAGGGGGGCGGGAGAGCCGATGCGTGCATTAGGGGGGCCGCTGCTGGCAGCCAGGGGCGCATCTGCAGCCGCAGCAGCCTCAACAGCTGCAGCAACCACAGCGGGAACAGCAACAGCAGCAGCGCGGGGCAGCAAGCCGGGGCCGCGGCCGCAGATCAGCCCCTCGCCGGCGGCGGTCGGCGCACCTGATTTGAGTCCCGCGTCGTTCGTGATCACGCGGATGTGCCTGTACTTTGACTTTATCTCGTTCGCGACGGCCTGCTCATCCGTTGCGAGGTAAATGCTGCAGCCCGGGGCTCCCGCCGCCGCCGCCGCCGCCTGCCCGCCCGCCGGCTGCTGCCAGCCGCTGGGCAGCTTGAGGTCGCAGTAAGCCTCCACATGCCTCATGTACTCCTCCACCTTGTGAGGCACCGCTTCGGCAACCAACTTGTCCGTCCTGCGCACGTGGACGCCCACCAGAGGGGACCCCCAGCCCGACGCGTTGCGGAGGGCCGCGTGGCGGGCGGACGAGGCCGGGGAGGGGCGCACCAGGTAGCTCAGGAGGGCGCCGATCCACCTGCGTGCGTTTGCGTGCGTTTGTGTGCGTGCGTGTGGGTGTGCTTGCGAGCGTGCGGCGCAGGCGGGCGGGCAGTTAGAGGCGTGGCAGCAGGCGTGGCGGTGGGAGCGTGTTGCCGAGGCGCGTCTGCCCTCTGCAAGCGGCACTGCGGCCGCGCCGTCCACCCACCGCCCAAGCCCCAAACCCCAAACCCCAAGACCCAAGCCCCAAGCCCCAAGCCCCAAGCCCCAAGCCCCAAGCCCCAAGCCCCAAGCCCCAAGCCCCAAGCCCCAAGCCCCAAGCCCCAAACCCCCAAACCCTCAAGCCATGGCACCCACCAAATCTCCGGCCTCGAGTGGAACAGCCCAACCGCATCTGCCACGTCTGGCGGCAGCGCCGGAGGGTCCATCTGCGACGCGCCGCCGTCGATGATGCCGCACCGCACCTCTCGCTCCGAGTCAGAGGTTTGGTCAGCCCTCCCGCTGAGGGCGGGGTGGGTCCGGTCGGGCGTGCCGGGTGGCGGGCACTTTGAAAGGGGCGCCAGCACCTCCTCCCAGCCGTTGCGGGTGGTTATGTAATTGGAGGGGTAGGTCTGGGGATGGGTTAGAGTGGGCGGCAGGGTCGGCAGGGTTAGAGGGGGCAGGGTGGGCGGAGCTTAGGGGGCAGCCGCAGGGTGTGGGAGGTGTTATGGGGGGTGGGGGTGGCAGCAAGGGGAGCGGCCACCAGGTGGTGGCGGCTGCCACCGCAGGCCTCGCACCGCACGCGCAACAACGTCGCCCCCCTCCTCCCGCCCCCCCCCCCAAACAAGCCCCACCTGCAGTATGAGAGTGCGCCCCAGCGCCACGGAATGGGCGAGGCAGTGGACCACGTGGTGCAGCTGGCAGCCCAAGCCGCAGTGCTTGGTAAGGTCGCAGTGCAGCAGGCGCGCGGACCGGCAGCTGGGGGGGTGCTGGAGCCGGTCAAACTCCCGGAAGACCGCCGCTTTGACCTCGCGCTCGATCCACGCCTGGCGGGGCGGGGCGGTGGGGCGGGGGCGGGGCGATGGAGCAGCGGCGGGCAGGGTGCGGTCAAAGTCGGCCAGCACACATTTGGGGGGGCGCTCCGCCGCAGCAGCGCGGCCCCGGGCGTTGGGCTGCAGGCGCACGCGCCGCCCGTTCCCCGCGGCCCCTCACCTGCGCGCGCCTCAGCCTGCCGTGCCTGTCCAGATTCTCGAGGGCGTCGGTCACCATCAGGTCCAGCCCCGCGGTGGTTTGGTCCTCCAAATCCTGCGCCATTGAGCATTAAGCATTTATTCGGGGTTTAATTCGCAATCAGGATATCATTCGGATTTCGTTTCAGGATTTCGTTTCAATCAGCGCCGCCGCTGCCGCCGCCCAGCAAACTGCCAAAGCCGCGACAGCAGCGCAAACACACAAAAACGCACACACCCCAGCCCCCACCTTTGCCAGCCCTTGGTACTTGAACATATCATAAGCGTGCTTCAGCCGCTGCAGGTTGCGGAGCTCTGCGGGGTGTTTGTGTGGAGGGGATCAGGCCCCCGCAGCAGCTGCAAGTGGAAATGTGTGCGCCCGCCGGCGGGGGCTGCGCGTCCCAGCCTGCGGACCAACGCACATGCAAGCAGGGCGCGGCGCCGCAAGTGCACATCCGCCGCCCCTTGCAAACCCCCCCTTGTGGCCGCTTGCCTCTCTCCAGCTCTGTGCCCCAGATCTGATCCCACGAGAAAGGCTCCTCTGGGGTCCCGTTTCCGCCCGCCTGCTGCTGCGCCGCCACCGCCGCCGCCGCCGCCGCCGCCGCCGCCGCCGCCGCAGCCGCCGCCGCGCCGTCCGACCCCGGCTGCTGCACCGGGGCCTCGTCCCACCGCGGCTCCAGGTCTGGGTCGTCCTCCCAAGCCTGGGCAGGTTTCACATGCAGGCCGTGCTGCGAGGCGCGGCTCCAGCCGCGCTCGAGGTGCCGCTGGGCGACGAGGCTGTGAGCGATGAGCCAAAAGGCGGCGGCGGCGGCGGCGACCGCGGCGAGCGCCGCCACCGGGCGGCGGCGCCCGCGCTGCAGCAGGCGCGGCCGCTTGCCGCCGTCGCCGATTGGCGCCATCTCAGGCGCGCGCCAGCCACTTTGCGCTCGATTGAAGCGTCTGGCTTCTTTTCGGGGGCGGGCGATGGGGCAGGGAGGTTTCCGATTGCGGTCACCCGGCCGCAGCCTGGCCAATTTTGCAAGCGATTTTGACAAGTGATTGCGGGGGATGCCCTTGTCCCGGCGGTTACTCGTCGCCTTGAAGGTAACGCGATCCCGTCTGTTGCCGCTCAGCCCGCACGCGCGGCTTCAAGGCAAGTGTCGACGCTGGCGCCGCCGCCGTCACCGACTGGCCGCTGCCTAAGCCCCCCCCCCACCTCCCCCCGATCCATCGCAAAGCCGCGCTTTCACCCCGACGCAGCACGCTGCCTTTTACTGCGCGCGCGCTCACGCCGCCGCCTGCGCGCGCGCCCCGCCCGCGCCCGAGCCCCCGCCCGAGCCCGCACCGCCGCCGCCGCCGCCGCCGCCGCCGCCGCGCTGCCCCAGAACGCGCTTCACGTGCCGCGCCGCGAGCTCCGCGGTGTCGAGCTGCTCCCGCAGCGGCCGCACCAGCTGCGAAACGTAAGCGCGCTCGCCGCCGCGGCTGCGCTCGAGCAGCGCGTTGAGGTCCCGGTAGGCCAGGTCCATTTGCTCCTGGCCGAGGTCAGGGATTGGGAGTTGGTGGGTTGTTTTGGCGCTTTTGGTGTTTACTGGGATGCGATTTTTCGGCAGTTTTTGCTAGTTTTTTTCGCTGCGCTTTTCTGGGGGCGCAGTGCCCAAACAAGTGGGGCCAATCACCACAAAAAACCTCCCCCCAAATACGGAGAGCGCCCCCAAACAATCACCCCCCCACCAGCACTCGCTCCATCTTCCGCCGCCGAGCGTCGCTGTTGCACGGCACGCAGCCCCAAAAGTGGCGCAGCAGCTCGTTCACCACCATCGCGTGCGTCCGCAGCTCCTCCACCCGCCCCGGCACCGCCGCGGCGGGGTGGCGCGTGGGGCGGCCGTCGGCGTCGGCGCCGCCCAGCGCGCCGGCGCCGCCGGAGAGCTCTGAGAGCGCCTGAGGGCGGGTGGAGGGGGTGGAGGGTGGAAGGTGGGGGTGGGGGTGGGGTGTGGCCTTGGGGGGTGGGGGATGCGGGGAGCGCTGGCGTTTTGACAGCCCACGAGTGGCGAGGCTTGTAGGTGGGGGTTTGTGAGCCTCCCCCTGTCAGGCAGCCTGCCACGCAGTCCAGACATCCTTCGAACAGTCCGGCGCCGCACCTCCCGCGCCGCAGCAGCGTCCTGCGGAGGGTCCGGCAGCCGAAGCGCGTCCAGCCGCGCCAGCGCTGCGGCCGCCGCCGACGCGCCGCGCCCCTGCTTCTGCCCCTGCTGCTGCCGCTGCTGCTGGCCCGCTTGCTGCTGCTGCTGCGGCTGCGCGCCGTCCGGCGGCGCCGCGCCCGCCGCCTGAGCTCCTTCGAAGTAAAGCCGGGGGTCTGAGATTTGGAGCTGCGCGAAGCACGTCTCGGGGGCGGCCCTCAGATCATCCATATCCACCTCTGCATTCGTTTTTTGGCGGGGGGTTCACCCCGGGGTTTGGGTGCTGAGCCTCGGAGCTCGAGTTGAGGGGCGGCGTGCAGGTGTGAAGGTGGGTGCCGGTTTGCGGGGGTAGCCGGCGGCGCGTGTCAAACCCTGCTGTGCGCCGGCCGGCTGGCTGGAAGGCAAAGCAAGCGATGTCGCCCCGGTGCGTGCCAAACGGGAGCAACAAGAATCATGCGGGCAGGCGGCCCCACCTTCCCGCAGTGCTGCCATATTGACATCAGAGGTCTCCGCCGCCGCCTGCTGCCCCTTCGCCTGCCCCTGCCCGTGCTGCTGCCCCTGCTGCTGCTGCTGCTGCTGGCCACTGGAAGACGGCCCCGCGGCGGCCGAGGCGCCGCCGCCGCCGTCGCGCCCCGCGGCGCGCGACTGCGCGGCGAGCACGTGGCTGGAGTGGGCGTTGAAGTCCGCGACGATGTCCCGAGACAGCGCCCTGTAGCCCGCCACCGCGGTCTGTGGGGCGGAGGTGGGGAGGGTTTGGCGGGCGGGGTTTTGCGCGGTGAGGCGTGCTTTGTCGGGCGGCGTTGGCCGAGGGCGGGGCCGCTGGCGGACGCCGGCGGGAGGGGCGGGGGGTGGGCCGGGCCCTTCGCGGCCGGCTGCCTCGGGCTGGCATTGCTTGGGCGCCTCCAAGCCCCCCGCAAGCAGCCCGCAAGCCGACCTCCAAGCGCCACCCCAAGGAAAACCCCCAGCCCCCAAAGCCCACCGCCTCGTCGCGTGTGGGGTTGTGGGACACGCCGTAGCCCTCCCCAAAACGGTCCCCCTCGTCGGCGCCGAGGTCCAGCGCTGGGTTGCCGCTGCGCGGCGCGGCGCGGGGCATCTGGGGTGCGGGGGGAAGGGCGGGCGTGCCAGAGGGGGAGGGGCGCGGGTGGGTGGGGGGCGGGCGAGGGGCGGCGCGGCCGGCGCGATGGCGGGGCGTGGGAAGGGCGCGGGGCGGGGCGCGGCAAGCGGCCCCCCTCCCTGGTTTGGGAAAAACGCGCGCGGCGTGGGCTCGGGCGCGGCGCGCCCCCCCTGCCTGCTCGTCTTCCGCGAACATGGCAGCTTCCTCCTCAATCTGAGCGTCCGCGTCAGCATCCATCGGCTCAGCCCCGCCGCCCGCGCCGCCGCCGCTGCCGGCGCCGGCGCCGCCCTGCTGCCGCCGCTCGACTTCTGCCAGCCGCTTGTGGCGCTTTTTCTGCGGGGTTTGAAAACGGTTTAAGCAAACAGAGGAGTATTGGCGCGCGCGCGGGGAAATGGGAACGGCCGAGCAATTGGGCACTTGGCGGCAGCAACCTGCGTGGTTTGAACCGCCCACCCTCCCCTCAACCGCCGCTGTCGACCCGACCCACCCGCCCCCAAGCCGGACCTTTTTCGCCATTTCGTATCGGAAGTAGCGCTCCCAAAACTCCTTCTCCGTCATGTTGGGGCCGACCTGCGGCGTGGGAGGGCGGGAGGAACGTTTACTCGTCAACTAGAGGACGGAGTTGGAAAAGCGCGGCCAAATTGCAACTTGCAGTTGCTAAGTGCAGGGGTCACAGCACAGTCAAACGCGTGGTCAACCCTCGCGGGCAGAAAAGCGCAGTTAAACATCCGGTCAAACGCGTGGTCAAACCTGCGCCAGGTAGGCCCGCCTGACGTGCGGCTTCTCTGCAAAGATGAGCTCTATCTCCTCCCTCGTGATGCTAAAGGTCAGCCGGTTGAGGCCGCCGTGCGCGGTGGCGGCCACAAACACGCCCGCGTTCGGGAGGCCGAGCTGCGGGCGGCCGTCGGCGGGCGGGGCGGGTCGGCGCGCGCCGGCCGCGGCTGGTTCGGGGCTGCCGGTTTGCGCCCCTCACATCTCATCGGGCCGCGCCGCCCAGCAGCCGCCGCCGCGCCTCCGCCCTCCAACGCGGCGGGGACCAAGACAGGGCGGGAGCCAAGAAAGGGCGCCCCCCGCGCGCCGGCCAGGGCGGGCGAAGCGCCGAGGCGGGCCCGGGCGCGGGCCTTTGCGGCGCCCCCCCCCCCCACCTTTTGCGGCGGGTCCGCGTGGCACGGCAGCCGCGCGATCTTCCGCACCGCCGGCGACCGCCAGAACTCCGCCTCCGAAACGGTCTGGCTCCTCACAAGCCGCTCGTACTGGCTGGCGAGGTAGCTGCTCGCGGGCGGTTTCGGTTTTTGGGGGGGGGGTTTCGGGGGCGATTTTGAGGGCGATTGCGGCGTTGAGCGCCGAGAGTGGACTCCCGAGTTGCGCGCCGGGAGTGGACTCCCGAGTTGATGAGGGCTCACACAGAGCCAGCGGGTCCCCACCCCCCAGTGAACGACGCAAGCGAGCCCGGCCCAACCGCCGTTCGCCCGCCCCGCCCCGCGGCCCGGCTCACGAGTTGGATTTCAGCAGCTCCTTCCTCTCCTCCTCTGAAGGCAGCGGCAGCATCCCGCCGCCGCCGCCGCCGCCGCCGGCGCCGCCCGCGGGGCGCGCGGCCGCGGCCGGGGCGCCCGCGCCGGGCGCGCGCGCAACGGCCGGCGCCGCCGCGGCCGCCGGCGGCGCAGCGGCCCCGCCAGCGGCCGTGGGGGCGGCGGCGCCGCCGCCGCCGGCGGCGCGCTCGCCGAGCTCTCGCATTGTATTGGCGGCGAGGTCCCGGTCTTCTATCGTTGGGAAACGGAGCATGATGGGCGGCGCGAGCTCCAGGCGCAGCAGCGGGTTCTTGGTGGAGCGCTTGAGGCCTGGCGGCGTGCGAGGTGGAGGCGGCGGCAGCAGGGGGTTGCTGCGGCCAGCGCCGGCAGCGCGGCACGCAGCGCGCGCAGCAGCGAGCGGGGTGCAGCGGCGGCGGCGGACAGCGCGACGCCCGCGCCCGCTTACTCAGGTCCTTGAGCGCGAATGCCTGCTCCCCAGCGCCTCCTGAATCGCCACTGGGACGCCATACCGCGCGCGTGGGGTAGACGAACAACGCGCCGGGCGCCCAGCTCTTGTCGAAGCGCTGGAGATCACATTGCTTCGTCAGGTGCAGCTCCAGGGCCTCGCCCTCCATGGTGGGAGACTTTCCGGGCCCTCGAGTAATGGTTTGGGAGGCCTGCAAGCGGCGTGGGGACCCCGCCCTGCGCGGAGTGCCGGCGATCCTCGTGCTACCTCGCCGAAACGGCGGGGGGAGGAAACCGGGAAGGAGCGGAGGCAGTCGGAGTCCAACATATGGCGCGCGGGAGGTGGGGGGGGGGGGGGGCGGCGTTGATGAACGCGGCGGCCGACTCACCGGTGCCGCAGCGCGGTGCCGCCGCATGCGCGATTCGCTTTGCGACGTGCACGCCCGTCTCGCAGCCCGCGCCTATGTTGCAAGCAGCTGCCTGACCAGCGACTTACAAACGCACACTAGGCCACGAGTTTCCCAGCACACGGAAGCATCAAACCGCAAACGCCCACTCCGCGCCTGCGCAGGGAGCAGGCACGGCAGCCAGGCAGCCGCGGCAGCGGGCGCGCCACCTCGGCCCCGCCCCCCCCTCCAGCGGCCTCAGGCCGCCGCCTCCTTGATGCACTCGAGGGCCAGCTCCCGCTCCTCAGCCAGCTCCTCCGCCGTCGCCCTCATCTTCTCAGCGCTGACCGCATCGATCTCAAGCCCCTGCACGATCGACCACTCCCCGGCCTTGCAGGTGCAGGGGAACGAGTAGACCAGGCCCTTGGGCTGGCCGTAGCTGCCGTCGGACAGCACGCCCATAGAGACCCATGTGCCGGGGGCCGTGCCCAGCAGCCAGTTGCGCACGTGGTCGCAGGCGCTGCTGGCGGCGGACATGGCACTGGACAGGCCGCGCGCCTGCGGGCGGCGGCAGGCGGCGGGAAAGGGGGGGGGATTTTGGTTTCGGGGCTTTTTGACCGCCGCGCGGGGGGCTGCCGTCTCTCTCCTCTTGCGGTCGGGTGTTGAAATGGCGAGGCAGCGCCCTCCCGGGGCCGCCTGCGCGTTGCCCCCTCATTCCCAATAAGCGGCCGCGGCGCCCCAAACCAAAGCCGCGCGGACCCGCGCGCACGCGCCAGCCCGCGCGGGCCCGCATTCGCGCGCACGCGCCAGCCCGCGCGGGCCCACACCCGCACATCCAGCCCCCCTGACCTTGATGATCGCCGCGCCCCGCTGCTGCACCGTCGGCACAAACTCCTCCGCCAGCCACCCCTCGCTGCCCTTGAGCGCCTCGCGGATGGGCTTGCCGTCCACGGTGCCGTGGCTGACGTCGGGGTACTGAGTGCTGCTGTGGTTGCCCCAGATGATGACGTTCTTGACCTTGGTCACAGGCACACCGGCGCGCTCCGCGACCTTTTGTAAATGGTGTTTTCGGGGGCGCGGTCGGGGTGGTGGCGGTGGCTGGTATCGGGTGGCGGCTCGAGGGGGGGCGTCGGAAGCGCGGCGGCGCTGGCTTTCGCAGCGCGGAGGACGGCGCACGCGCTTGAGGTTGCCAACTAGCGCCGGCGCAAAGCTGCCCCTATCATTTTCCTCCGGGCCCACAACCCCAACCCCCCCCACCCACCTGCGCCAGCGCGCGGTTGTGGTCGAGGCGCGTCATGGCTGTGATGTTCTCCGGCGGGATGGAGGGCGCGTGCTCAGCCAGCATCAGCGCGTTGGTGTTGGCGGGGTTGGCCACGACCAGGACCTTTGGGGTTGGGGCGGTTTGGGTTGAATTGGGGCGGTTTGGTTTGGGGGGAGGGAACGAGCAGACGCAAAGCTGCTGAGGCTCGCGTCCTCTCCCAACCTTTTGCCCCCTCCTCCTCCCTTCGGCCGCACCCCAACCCCTACCCCTGCCCGCCGCCCCGCCGCCCTTCCCCCCCTCGCCTTGACGTCCTTGCTGGCGTTGGCCTCCAGCGCGCGCGCCTGCGCGGCGTAGATGGAAACGTTCTTCCCCATCACATCCTTGCGCTCCATCCCGGCCTTGCGGGGGAAGCCGCCCACCATCACGGCGACGTCGACGCCGCTGCAGGCCTCGGCGGGGTCGGTGCTGGTGACAATGCCTTTTGGGGGGGAGGTGGGGTTGAGGGGTTGGGGCTTGACCGTCCAGTTGTGCGCGTCCGTGCTCGCTGCCGCTTCTGCCGCTGCGCGCGGTCGCAGGCCCGGCGCAAAAGGGCGCACACCCCTCAACTCCCGGCCTCTGCAACCCCCTCTTTGCTTGCGCGTGATGCGCAATGCGCAAGTGCGCAGCGCGCGAACCGCACCCTGCAGCAGCGGGAAGGCGGCGTCCAGCAGCTCCATTTTGACCCCCTCGAGGGCGGCAGCTGCCGGGGCGATGTCCAGCAGGTGCAGGATCACGGGCTGGTCCGGGCCCAGCATGCGGCCCGCCGCGACCATGGGGCACAGCGCGTAGCCGATCTGGCCTGCGGGGCGAGGAGGGGTGCGCGCGCGGGGCGCGGTGAGGCGCGAGCGCCGGCGGCGCGCGAGCGGCGGCGCGCCCGACGCCGCCCGACTAGGGCCGAGGCCGCCGCCGCCAGCTCCGGAAGGCCGGTGCGAGCGCCGATCGGCCCTTCCGAATCAGTGACGCCGTTGGGCGGCGCGCGGTGGCCTGGTCTCCGCGCCCCTGTGCCCCTGCCTGCGGTTGCCCCAGCCCAGCGCGATCTGCCGAGCCCGCGGCAGCTGCCCATCGCTTCAGCGGATTGCACCGCGCTCCATACACCCGGGCGCGCTGCGCCCAGGCGCGCTGGCGGGGCGGGCAAGTCCGGCGGCGGGCCCCTGCCCCTCACCCGCCGCGCCCGTGATCAGCACCCTCTTGGCAGATGCCGGCATCTTGTCTGGCTGGGTAGTTATGAGAGGCGCTGTTTTGATGTCTCTGAGAGTGGCGCGCTGCACGCGCCGCCTCGATTTTGGACCGGGGCGGGGGTTGCCGGTTACAGCGGGTGACCCGAAGCCGCCGCCGCCGTTGCCGCGGCGCCGCCGCCGCCCTCACGCCCGGCGGTCGGGCTTGTACCCCGAACCGTACACGATCAGGTTTGGCACCACCTCCCGCAGCATTTCGGTGGGCAGCGCAAAGCCCACGCCGCTGCCGCGCGCGGTGCTCTTGCTGGTGAACGGCGCCGTCGCGAGGCCGACGAGGCGGCCGGATGAGTCGACCAGCGCGCCGCCGCTGTTGGCGGCGTTGACAGAGGCGTCCGTCTGGGTGGTGGGGGAGGCGCGTTTCGGTGGGGTTGGGCTCCGGGGGTCCGGCGCCAAGCCGCCACCGATGCGTTGACCGCCCAGCCCCCAACCAGCGGCAAGCCAACAATGGGCGCGCGAGGCAAGCACGCCAACTAGTGTTTGCCGTCCGCTGCCGTACCCGCCCAGCCACCGCACCCCCCTCTCACCCCCCCAAAACCGCCCCCACCCAAAAAAAAACAATGCAACCCCCCCACCTGGACCACGCCGTAGATGCGCGTGCCCGTTGGCGCGGGGATGGCGCGCCCCAGCCCGCTGACCACGCCTGCGGCGGCGGCGCGGGTTGAAAGTGCGCGGTGAGGGGGCGCAGCGCTCGGGACGCGGCGGCTGGCGGCCGGTGCCCTCGTCACTGCCGCTGCCGCCCGCTCGCCTTTCGTTCCCCGTCCCTGCACTCCCTCCTCTGCACACGCATTTGCACACACACTGCACGCACGCATCCCCGCACGCACCCCCAACGCACGCACCCGCAGCGCACGCAGCCCCAACGCACGCACGCGCACAGCGCCGCGCCCCACCCCACCCGCGCTCATCGACGCGCCCTCGCCGTAGCGCGCCCCCAGTGCGTACACCGTCTGCCCCACCCGCAGCCCCGCAGACGCGCCGACGGGCAGCGGCGCGGCGCCGGGGGGCGGGCCGCCCTCGAGAGACAGCACGGCTATCTCCCGCTGCGCGTCGGTGCCTGCGGGAGCCGGGTTTGGCGAGTTTTGGGGTTGGGGTGCGTGGGTACGCTGCTGTTTGGTCGGCCGCGATGGCAGCAGCAGCGGCGGCGGCGGCAGCAGAGCGGCAGCGGCGGCGGCGGCGGCAGCAGCGGCAGCTGTGGCAGCATTGGCAGCAGCGGCAGCGGCGGCAGCATTGGCCGCGGCGGCGCACCGACGATTGTAGCAGGCAGCGCGACGCTGCCGCCGTCGGGCCCCTGCACGATGACTTTGACCCCCGCCGCGCCGGTACGGTCAAGCACGTACTGCCCAACCACGTGGTAATTCGTAACCTACGTATTGGGCCCCGTTCGTCAGGGTTTAGTAAGGCGGCGATGAGCGGGGGGCGGCGCCGCCCGGCGCCCGCCCGCCGCTCCGCCAAGCCGGCGCGGCGCCGAGGGCTCCCTAGGCCACCCGGCCGCTTGCACTGCTGGCAAGGCCTTTGCCCATTCACAAAGCAGCCGCGGTAACCCCCCCCACCCCCCCTACCACCCCGACCCACCACGTGGCCGAGGTCGTCCCAAACAACGCCGGAGCCCAGCGCCTCGAACGCCTCGCCGCCCGCGCTGGTGGTTTTGAACTGGACGATCGCGACCACCGAGGGGCTGGCGGATTCGAAGACGGCGCGCGCCGTCGCCTCGTCGACCAACGGCCCGGCCGAGGCGGCGCGCGGCCGGGGCGCGGCGAGGGCCGCGGCGGCCGCGGCGGTCGACGCGAGCGCGGCGCGGCGGCCGAGCGAGGGGTGCGGCGGCGGCGCCCCGGCGGCGCCGCCGCTGGTGCTGCAGCCGCAGAGGCCCTCGGTGCTGTGAGGGGGTGGGTGCTGCTGCTGCTGCGGACCGCTGCTGCTGCCGCTGCTGCAGGGGCTGTCTGCCGCTGCTTGCGCGAGGACAGCCCAGCGGCGCGGCGCGCATTCGGTGCTCGGCGCGCGGTCCGCTCGCCGCCGCCACGGCCGCGCCGGCGCGCCGATCCGCGCCGCACGCGCCCCGCCGACGCAGCACGGCCAGTGGACCTGAGCGGGGCCGCCGAGGGCCGGGTTGGAGGGGCGCAGCATGGGATCTGAAGTGTGTCGCGGTGAGTGGCGGTCTTTTGCCGACCTGCTCCGGCTGGCCGGGTATTTCAATTGCAAAGAAGGCGACGTGAACAACCTCCCGGGCGCGACCCATTGTGTTTTTCACACCGTGAGCGTGTTTCAGCCCGCCCAGCTGGCACTTGGCCCCGTGGCAGCGAGCTCCCTCGATCCTCGGCCGTCCCGACCGCACGCACGCGCAAAAGGGGCACCACCAGATCCGCCATGCAGACGCGCATGCGCCCGCAGGCGCTGGGCCGCGGCGCCGCCGGCGCGCCCATCGCCGCGCCGCGCCCGGCGCTCCGTAGCGCAACGCTCCGCCGCAGCACCCCGGCCGCCCCCCGCGCCGCTGCCGACGGCGGCGGCTCCGCGGCAGCCATCCCGCCGGAGCCGCAGAAGCAGCTGACCGTCTGGGGGCGCGTCAAGCGGTTCTTCGTCGGTGCGCATGCGCAGCGGGCGGCGGCGCGGGGCCCAACCCCGAGCGGCCATCGGGTCTCGCATGCATGCTGGGCGGCCGACGCCCAGCACCCCGCACGCCGCTTCACCCAAAACCCACCGCAACCGCGCACACGCAAAGAATGCGCAGCACACAAAGCCCTTTCCACACACCCCCCACCCCCCCCACCCCTCCCCCCCCCCACCCCCACCCCAGGCGACGGCCTGGACAAGGAGCGGCTCAAGGCGCTGGGGATGGGGGCCTTTGCCTCCTACGGCTTCATCTCAAACCTCAACTACGTGGGCAGACTTTGACCCTGCGATTTGGCTTACCGCTTTGGCTTTACGCTTTGGCTGTACGCTTTGACCTTGACTTTTGGCTTTGGCTTTGGCTTTTGGCTTTGGAAAGGCACACCGCATTGACCCTTTCGATTTTGCAACTTGAACCAAACCTCAATCCCACCCCTTTCCAGCTCCCAGTCGCAGCAGAGTAACCAAACCCACTCGCACCGCGCCTCTGCAAACCCCCTCCCCCCAAAACAGGGCACCGCCCTCACCGTCAGCTGGCTGGCCTTCAAAAAGAAGTTTGGCGTCAGCCCCCTGTCCGAGGGCCAGTGGCCCGCGTTCCTGGCTTTCTACGGAGGGGAGGGGAGGTGAGGGGCGGGGCGGGGCGGGGCGGGGCAAAGCGCAGCGGGGGGCCGGCCGATTGGGGGCGGTTTTGAAGCCGGCCCGACGCAACCCGCTCCCCCAAACCCCCCCCCCCTAAACCCCTCCAGGCCGCTCCGCCTGTCCGCCGCCATCGCCCTCGCGCCGGCCTTTGACCGCGGCATCACCGCAATCAGCGAGAAGCTGCGCGTCTCAAAGGCGGCGGCCTTCGGCATCTATCTGGGCTGCATGGCGGTGGTGACGAGCAGCTGCCTCTTCGGCGCGCTCTTCCTGTTCGGCGGCTTCTGAACCCCCCCCCTCGCAAAGCAGCGGCTTCACCCCCCCCCCTTGTGGCGCGCCCGGCGGCGGGCCCCCTGGCAGGCAGACTGCCTGCGGCGCTCGCCCGTGCATACCAGACTGCCCCGCAAAGGCCGAGCGCCCCCCCCCCCATTCACAACACGCAGCATGTCGCGCTCATCACCGCACACGGACGACCCCTCCCAACCCCATTTTGGCACTCCTTCCAACGCCCCCTTGAATCGCGTCGGCTGCATCGGCGCGCCGCTGCCACAGGCCCTGGCCTGTGCCGCGTGCTCGCATCCAAAAGCGCGCGCCCCTGTAATGCTCCGCGCGCCGCCGGCAGGTCGGGTTGCGCGCGCGGGGCTGCGGCGGCGGCACCGCCGCAGTGCTGGACCGCGGTTGACTCGGGGGCGGCGGGGGCGGCGGGGCGGCGGCGGCGGCGGCGCGCGGGGAGGCGGAGGCGGCGTGCTCAGTTGAAAAGGCAGCCAACCAGCCGCGGTTCGCGTTCTCGATTGCTTCAAACACGCTGTTAAGCGCACGGACCCCGCCTCACCACCACGCACCCATTCTCCCGCGGCCCGCCCCGCCCGCACATTGCCTCAATGCGCGGCGCGCTGTCGAGAGGGGGCCACCAACATGCCACAGGGGCAGCCGGCGCGCGCCCGGGCGGCCCCGCCGCCGCGGCGCGGGCGGCCGCAGCGGCCGCGCCGCGCCGCGCCCGGCTCGCCGCCCCGCCCAGCGCCGCGTCGGGCCAGGTCACTACGCGCGACGCCACGGCCGAAATAATGCAGGCGGCCGTGGAGTTTTCGCTGCGGGCGCGGCTCAAGGCGCACGAGACGATTCGGGCGCAGGTGCGGGGGCCGAGGCGCTGCCGGCGCGGCGGCCGCTTTGATGCGCCTGCACATTCGGAGGCCGCTGGCAAAGCCCTGTGCCCGTTGTTAGCAACACAACGCGCTCGCTTGGCAGCACAGCCCACAACGCGCGGTCAAACCCCCCCTCCCCACAACCAGGTGGACTGCGACGCGCGCGGCGTGCTGGAGGGCCACTTCCGTTCGATGGGCATCGTCGGGGAGGGATGGGTGACGCCGCTGGGGATGACGGCGCGGCGGCTGGAGGTGCGGCGGCCTGCGGCGGCGGCGGCTGCGGGGGTGCAGAGGCAGCAGCGGGGGGTGCAGGGGCGGCTGCGGACAAAGGCAGCTGCGGGGTGCGTGCAGGGGGTTGGCAGCGCCAAGGCAGCTGCGAGCGCGCCGCCGGGCAGCGCAGACCGACCGTTGACCCCGATCAACCCAATCACGGCAACCGCCCTGCATCTCAAACTCGGCGGCAGGTCGAGATTGCCGGCCTGTCTGTTGACTACGGCACCCTCATCACCCGCCGCAAGGTGGCGCTAAAGGGCCCGCCCCCAAAGGGCCACACCACGATAACACTCAACGCGCGCGACCTGGGGGCGTTCACGCAGCACCCCATCTTTTTGAGGGCCGCCGCCACTGCGGTGCAGGTGGGGGCGGGGTGGGGGCTTTCTTGGGGGGTGGGGAGTGGGGTTTGCGCGGGGCTTGGGGTGTTCTTGGAGGGGTGGGGGACGGGGTCGGGGGGGGGGGGGGGGAAGCTCAACCCAAAACCAAAACCAAAACACCAACACCATACTGCGCCGCGCCCGCGCGCCCCCCCCCCGCAGGGCCGTGCCTTCCGGTTCGACCCCTCCACCGTGTCCATCACCCACCACCCCACCGGCGGCGGCGAGGTGCTGTACGAAGGCGTTTGGGAGGGCGACGGCAAGGTGCGCGCGTGCGAATTGCGTTTGCTGCTGCGTGCTGCGTTTTGCCGGCTGGCTGCGCATTATGGCTGGAGCTTTGGAGGCCGCTGCATCTTGAGTATCATGTTCCTGATTGGGCGCTGTGCCGCAAGAGGCCGCTGTTGAACATCGCACCCAAATCGCGCCGCGGCCGCACCCCCTTTCCCCCCCAGCGCTACGCCATCCTGATGCAGCCGGGCAGCCACCGCAGCCACCCCGGCCGCGGGGGCGGTACCGCCGCCGGCGCCGCCGCGGCGCCGGCCGCGGGCGGGAAGCTGCGCGTCGGCGCGCGCCACGTGCCGTCCGAGGCGGGCGCGCCGCGCGACGAGGCGGGCGCGGCGGTGGTGGCCGCGGGGATGGCGGAGTTCTTCACTTCGCTGGCCATCGATTTGGACGGCATCGAGGTGTCCCGCCCGGTGCTGGCGCTGCGGCCGTGGCGCGGCGGCGGCGGCGAAGGAGCGGGCGGCGGCGAAGGAGCGGGCGACGGCGGCGGCGCGGCGAACGAAAGCGGCGTGCTCGATATCTGCATGCGCGTCCGCATCCGCGCGTTCCCGCCGCTCAACATGCAGTTTTAGGCGCTGGGGACTCCCTTCCCAATCCCCGCACATTGCTGCCCCCTGCCCTGCCCCCCAAATCCGCTCTCCCCCAAATCAGCGTTTCCCGGCTTTGCCCGTCCCCCGCAAGCAATCGCCGTTTGCCCCTCCCGCCCTCCCGCGCGCCCCACCCGCTGCCGCGCCAATTGGCGCGCGGCCTCCGCCGAGCAGCTGCCAACGCCGCCCCTTTGGCGGCTTTGACCGAGAGTTGACCAGATCCTTTGGCTGGCCCCCGCAGCCCGCTTGAGAGTTGAGTGATGACCCCGCCTCGCCCTTGCGCTTAACTTGATTTTTAAAACCCTGCTGGAAAGGATCAAGAGTCACCTCGTCGCATGCGCGCAAGGACCTGGCAGCGCCGCCGGCTGGGGCCGCGTCGCGACTCGCAAGGCGTCGGGGTTTGGCGGGGCAAACTGTGTTTTACTCTGCTCCGCAGCACCACGTGCCTTGCCTCGGCAAATCGCTCGAGCACAGCGCGGCGCGCGCTGCGGCCACATGCGCGCGGCGCGACATTGCTTCCGCCGCACGACCGCAGAGGCTGGCCCGCCACCCCTCTCCACTATACTACTGGCTGCTCCGCCGCCGGCCCCCTTCACTGCCGGCCGCTTCACTGCCGGCCGCTTCACTGCTGGAACCGTATCGAGTAGCCCCCCTCACTGCCGCCCCCTCACTCCTGCACCCCTCACTGCCGCCCCCCTCACTGCTGGAACCGTATCGAGTAGCCCCCCGACCCCGGGTCCTTCTCCGCCTTGAAGTTGTCCAGCGAAAGCCCAAACTTCCCCAGCAGCGTGTTGCCCAGGTCCTTGAGCTTCCCCAGCATCTCCTCTTTCATCTTTTCCTGCCGCTCCTTAACGGCGGGCTCGAGGCGCAGCGCGGCGGCGGCGGCCCAGGAGCTTGAGGGGTCCAGCTCCAGCACCTTTTGGGGGGGGGTTGGGGTGCGGTTTGGGGTTTGAGGTTTGGGGTTTGGATTTTGAGGTCTGGGAGAGTGTGGTTTGAGGGGGGGCCAGGAACTGGAGGGGTCCTGCTCCAGCACCCTTTTGGGGGGTGGAGGTTTGAGGTTTCGGATGAAGTTTTTGATGTGTTTGGGAGTAGGGAGGGGCGACGCCGACGCAGGGAGCGCGAGCGCAGGCGCAGGCGCAGGCGCAAGCGCAGGAGCGCAGGGCCCGCCTGCATACTGGCCCCACCCCCACCGCCACCAGCCGCCCACCCTCTTTGCGTCCGCCATTGCGTGTTCGGGGTCGTCCATCGCCTCAAACGCGGTGCAGCGCCGCATCAGAGCCTTTACATACCTTTGGGGGCGGGGCGGGGTGGGATTTGTGGGGGTGGGTGGATTGAGGTTGGGATTTGAACAGGGGGCCGCCGCACCTCCAGTGGAGACCCAGTGGAGACTCCTGCCCCGCCCCTCTGTCACAACAGCAAGCGCGCCCCAGCAAAGCGCCCCGCCCCCCCGTCCCCCCTTTCCAAACAGGCCAGAAGCAACCACCCCCTAAAAGGTCCCCCCAAAGCGCAAACGGCGCAAAAAAAGGCACCGCCCCGCACCCCGCGTCGATGCGCAGCGCGCAGGAGCAGTGCTCCGCCGCCAGCTGCGGCTGGTCCAGCTTTAGGCACGCCGCCGCGAGGTTTGCAAAGTAGACGGCGCGCTGGGGGGCCGCCTCGGGGGCGGTGTCGAGGGCCTGCGGTTGGGGTGGCAATGGTTTTGAGGGGGGCGGGGTGGTTTGCGGGGAGGGGCTTGCACGCACGCGCAGGGAGACAGCGGCCGCCGCTCGAAAGTTTCAAACGCCCCAAAGCCCCAAAACACCCCAAGCATTGTCGACTCCCCCCAACCCCCAACCCCCCCCCCAAACCCCAGACACCCAACCCCCCAACCCCCCCACCTCCTGGTACTTTGCAACCGCCTCTTCGTACACCTCCCGCCCGTACAGCTCGTTGCCGGCCGCCTTGATGGCCTCGGCGGCGGCCAGCGCGGCGCTCTCGGCGGCGTCGGTGGGCGCCCAGGGCTCCTGGGGCTGCTCCTGCTCCTGCTCCTGCCCCTGCCCCTGCTCCTGCTGCTGCTCCTGCTCCGGCCCCTGCTCCTGCTCCTGCTCCTGCTCCTGCCCCTGCTCCTGCTGCTGCTCCTGCTCCTGCGACTGCACTTCCTCTTGCTCCTGCTCCTGTTCCTGGGGCTGCTCTTGCTCCTGTTCCTGGGGCTGTGGCCGGCTGCTGCCCTCCTGCGGCTCCTGCTGCTCCTCCCCGCCGCTCGCCGTCGCATGCGCGCCTGCGCCGGCGCCGTCCTGCTCTTCCCGGCTCACCGGCGGCTCCTCGTCCTCGCTGACGGTGCCGCTAGTGCCGCCAGCGCTGGCCGCTGCGTCGTCCTCCTGAAAGTGCGGCGGCGGCGCGCCGCTGGCAGCGGCGGCAGCGGCAGCGGCATGCGGCGCGCCGCTGCTCCCGGCCGCGCCGGGGCCACGGCGGCGGGGGGCCGCGTCCGCATACGCGATCGGGTCGCTGGCCACAGTCTCCTCGATATCGGTGATGTCCTCGATGAGGCACGAGGGGCCCGCCATGATGCCCCCGCGGACGGACGATCCTTGGCGCGTGGATCGCGGGGTGGCTTGGCAAGGAACAGGACTGCAATTCAGGACCAGGAATGCGCAGGATGTGCTGCCGGGCCCCTGGTGCGGCGCCGAAAGGCCGCCTGGCGCCGCGAGGGAGGTGACGCCGCCGGTGTGGGAACGCGCGCAAGGTCCCTGCGGAGACGGGGGGGCAGCAATCGCAGCAGTTCGGGTAGAGACTGTGAATATCATTCTCCGTACGTGACTCCCGGGGCCCACACGAGTGCGCGCGGCACAAGACTGCCACGCCCACCCTGCGGCTGATGAACGTTGACCAGAGGGGAGGCAACGCGCGACCATAGGTCGCGCAGCACAGCTTGGTTGCTTGCATTCCTCGCAAGGGCGCGTTTTCACGCCCCGGCGGGTGCAGCCTGCCGCCGGAGACGAGGGGCCACGATGAGGGGCGAGCCGGGCGGCGGCAGCTGCCGCGCTTGGTCAAACTCTGATCAGCCGCTGAACTCTGAAGCTGCCTGCGTCCGTGAGATTGCTTCCTCAAACACCCATCGCCATCTTATTGGCAGGCAAGGTCTACCGCCTTCAGTTCGCGGCGCGCGGAGACCAAAACCCGTGCCCCGCGCGCAAACGCACACCGCGCGCTTCTTGGCGACACAGCTCTAGCACTGGCATGTCGCTTGTATCCATATCATTCCTTCGGCCGCCGTAAAACGCCCCCTGGCCCGCGGTCTGCGTGCGGTCAAAGTCGCCTTTTCCACGCGCGCGCTGGACCGGAAAGACCCCGCCATGGCCACGCCAGAGGTGTTTCTGGATGCGCGCGTGCACCAGCACCCGCAGACGCAGCAGGTGCGGGGCCGCGCCGCCGGCGCTTGCGGGGTGCGCTGCACCGCGGCGCGCTCCGCCCATCGCAGACGCTCGAGCCAACACCCACCTCAATCCCTCCCAAACACCCCAGCTCTGGGCCGTCGTCTGCGGCCAGGCGCGCATGCTGCCGTCGCTGGGCGACCCTGAGCCCCTGTCCGCCCGCAGCGGCGGCGACGTGCCGCTCGACGAGTTCGCGCAGTGGGGCCCCGACTGCGGCGACATGTTCTTCTTCCCAGAGGGCGCGGTCAACGTGCTGTTCTCGCCCGTTGACCGGAACTTCGCGGTCAAGATCAAGTACATGGCCTTTGCGCCCGACGGCTTTTGTAAGCGCGTGAGCGCGTGCACGCCGGCAGGTGACAAACGGGCGCGCAGCGCAGGGGTGCGGCAGTCGCTGTGCAAAGGTCGGGGCCGGCGGCGGCAGTCCAGTTTTGAGGGGCGGTGTACCCATCCCAAGATGCGTCCCCGTCAGCGCCCACTCCCGGACTCGCCACAGCTGCTGATGCCTCCCTTGGCGCCCTTTCCCATGCCCCTCCCCACTGCCCCCCGGGCAGAGTTCCACTGCGCCATCCGGCTGCTGTGGCAGGTCCGGCACCACTGGCCCCGCGCCTTCACCGCCTGGGTCCGCGCCGTCTGCGCCAGCGTCGAGAACGGCTGCGGCGGTGGAGCCGCTGGGAGCCGCGCCGACGGCAAAGACGGCGGCGATGGCGGCGGCGGCGGCAGCGGCGGCGACGGCGGCGGCGGCGGCGGCGGCGGCGCCGCCCCTCCGTCTGCCAGCGGCTTCATCCATTTGGTCAGGCACGACTCAGAGCAGCTCGTGGTGGACTGGCCGGGCTGGGGGCAGGCGCCCATCGGCAAGTCAAAGGCCTACGTCAAGGTGCGCGCAGGCGACAGGGGGGCCGCGGCATCGGCCGACTTGCTCCGTCTGCCGGCAGATCAGCCGCCCGCTGCCGTTGCCGCGCTACATTCGCAGTCAACGGCGCATCTCGACCGCCGCTGGGGCGCCGTCAGCTTGGCTGCACCCCCAACGAATAAACCCTTGCTCCGCTCGCCGCTCGCAGGCCCTGCACGCCGAGGTCGAGGCCGCCCGGCGCAAAGAGAGGCGGCTCACGTGGGCGGCGCTGTGGGCCTCCATAAAGCGCACCATTGACTGGGTGGAGGAGGACGCGTCCTTCGACCTGCCGCAGCCCGCGCGCCTCGTGCGGCCGCCGGCCGCCGCGCGGGCGGCCGCGCTGGATGTCACCGCGGCCGCCGCCGAGGCGGTGGCGGCCGGGGGGCCGCCCAGCCCGCGGCGGGCGCCTCGGCCGGTCGGCGGCGGCGGCAAAGGCGCTTCAGGCGCGGCAAGGCCTGCTGCTCCTGCTGCGGCCAAGCCGGCGGCCGGCGGTGCTGCGCGTCCGCCTGTAGGGCGCCCAGCTGGAGGGGGCGGCTGTGCAACGCAGCAGACCAAAAGCAGCCGCGGCGGCGGCCACAGCCTCAGCCGCAGCCGCGAGTGGAGGGGCAGCCAGGGTGGTAGCAGCCGCAGCCGCAGCCGCAGCCGCAGCCGCAGCCAGAGCCGCAGTCGCAGCTTGAGCCGCAGCCGCAGCCGCACCCCCAGCAGCCAATGCAGGATCTGCAACCCAGACAGCCAGAGCCGCAGCCGCAGCCAGAGCAGCCGCAGTCGCAGCCGCAGCCGCAGCGCCCAGCCGACGTGCAGCGGCGGGCAAAGAGACACGAGCTGCGGGGGCGGCAGCTTCCACAGGAGCAGCGTCAGCCGCAGCGGCAGGAGCGCGCCCAGCATAAGCGGGCACAGCGACAGCCGCAGCCGCAGCCGCAGCCGCTCGTCTGGCAGCGGGCCGGCGCGCCGCGCGGCCCGCCGCTTCCCCAGCGGGGGCGACACGGCCGCCGAGCCCCCGGCCGTCGTGGCGGGCGGCGGCGGCGGCGGCGCGGCGGCGCGCGCGCTTCGGCAGGGCGCGCGCAAGCGGGGCGCGGCGCAGCGCGACGACGAGGAAGGGGGGCAGCTGGAGGAGGGGGTGGAGCCAACTGTCCTCGCCGCGCCCAAGGCCAAGCGGCGGCAGGTGCAGGTGGCCGGTCCGCCCTCGTCAGGGCGGCCGGCGCCACGGGCCGGCGGCGCGCGCGCGGCAGGAGGGGAGGCGCGGCGCGAGGAGGGAGAAGAGGAAGGCGGGGAGGCGTGGGATTGGGACCCCGAGGAGCTGCCCGCCGGCCCCGACCGCGCAGCTGCCGCGCGCGCCGCCGCGGCCCCCGCCGCCGCAGATGTGGCGCACGGCACAGCCGCCGGCGCGCGGGACCAGGCGCGGCCGGGCGCCGGCCGCCTGCCCGCGGCGTGCGGCGGCGCCGCGCGTGCCGAGCCGGGGGGCGGCGCGCCCCACAGCTCGAGGGCTGGCGGCGCGGGCGCGGCGCGCTCCGCGGGGGGCCGGCCCCGCGAGCCCCGGCTCGCGTCGTTGGCCCTCCGCGCGCTCGCGGCGTCAAACGGCGGGGCCGGCGCGCGGCGGCGCGGGGCGGCGGCGGCGGCGGCGGACGCCGGGGCGGGCGGGCTGGAGCGCTGCCTGCGAGGCGTCCTGGGCTGCGACGACTTCGAGGCGGCGCTGCGCGCGGTGGTGCTGTGCCGCATCGACGCCGCCGTCGCGTCCGTGCTGTCTGGCGGCGCGGGCGACGCCTTGATCGCCGCCGCGCTCGCCAAGGCGGCGCCGGCCGCGCTGAGGCCGCGCGCCGTGTCCGAGGCGGCGGCGCGCGAGGCCGAGGCGCTGATGGCGCGGCCGCCGGGGGGCGGCGGGGGGTGCGTCGTCGACAGGGCGCTCGCGGATTTGGTGGGCGGCCTGCTGTGCGGCCTGGGCGGCGAGGGCCGGGCGGTGCCGGCGGCCGGGCACGGCGGCTGAGCGCGGTTGCAAACGGCCCCAATCGGGGGCTGCGCCGCATTGGCTGCTGCGATTCGAGCCCTGGGCAGTGAGCTGCGGGGTTTTGCCTCCCATTTAAGTCGTCGTGCCTGCGCCGCCAAGTTCAGTTTCATTTCTCTAGTTGTTGCGAAGATCCGCAATTCATTGCGCGCGCGCTGCTGGCTGCGCATCGGCCCCGATTTGTACCCGCCGCCAACATGGCATCCCACATTCCCAAGTAGCAGTTTGATTGCCAGTTGCATTCAGTCTTCAAGCATGCATTCCGGACTCGCTGCGCAGCGCCTTTCAACCGCAGCATGCGTGGCCGCCACATATACGTGTGCAGCATGGACGGAGGGGCCCGTTTTGTTGCGGCGCAATGAGGGCGGGGAGCTCTCCCGTGGCATTACATGAGGCAAGGGTTGGGCAGAAATGGCAATGTCAACGTGTTTGGTGGGGCAGTCAACTCACCAATCCGTGTAAATGCGCGGGTGGGGGTGATGAGGCAACCGATTCTGGCAGGCAGAAACCAGCGAAGAATGCACAACGCAAACAAGAAAACCGAGCCGCCGCTGCTGCCGCTGCCGCCACTACCGCTGCTGCCGCTGCGCCTGCTTCTGCCGCTGCCCCTCGTCACCGCGCCCCGCCGGCGCCGCCTCGGCCTTGCTCTGCGCGGAGTCCACCACAGAAAGCCACGCAGCGGACAGAGCAGGCACGAGCTCCTCATACAGCGTCCAAACCAGCGCCGTCTGCAGGCTGCGCTTGGCGATGCGCGGCGCCGCGCCCGTCAGCAGCGCCCCCGGCCCGCCGCTGCGCACCGCGCCGGCGAGCGTCGCCCACGCGCCGCCCAGGCCGGCGCCGGCGCCGGCGGCGCCGGTGCCGAGGCCGAGCTGCACCCGCGTGCGCACGACGTCCGACGGCTGAGTCAGCAGCGTCGCCGCCGTCGCGCCGACCAGCCCCGAGAAGAGGTTGACCGCGACCTGCGGCCGGCCCTCCTCGGCCAGCGCGTGGCGCATTTTGGTGTAGAACATGTAGTAAAGGGCCGAGAAGGGCGCGTTGGCGAGCACGGTGGGGCCCATCCCCCGGAACAGCCCGCGCGGGCCCTCTGCCGAGGCGATCGTCGACAGCGCGTGCCACGTGTTGCGGTAGTGGATGGCGTGCGTCCCCCCGTATTCCATGCGCGTTTTGACCAGCGTCACCGGTGACATGACCGCCGCCGACAGCGCGCGCGACAGGCCTGCGGGTTTGGGGGCGTTCGATCCGTCGTTCCTTGCTCCCCGGTCCCAGAGGCGCCGGCGCGGCCTCGGCGCGCCTCGCCCCTCGGCCGGGCGGCGGCGCGAGGGCCTGATCAGGCGCTGTGCCAGGCGCTTGCTTGGGTCAGGGTTGGGACAAAAAGCGGTTCCACCCTCCCCTCCCGCCCCCGAATCGCGCCCGCCACGCGAGCCAGCCGCTCACCGCCGACCATCGCGGCCTGGAGGAAGCCCAGCTGGCCCGGCACGTGCTGAGGCAGGCTCTGGGGGGAGGTGGGGCGGTGGGGTTGGGGGAAGGGTGCATGTGGTGGGGGTGTGGCTGGGCAGCGGGCGGGCGGTGGCAGCAGCTGCCGCGGCGGGGGCGGCCGTGGGAGCGCTGCGTCGGCTGCCGCGCCGTTTCCCCCCCCCCCCCCCCGCGGCGGCTCGCCACGGCCCCACACCCGTGGCCCCAAGCAGCATAGAGCCGCGGTGCGAAGGCGGCCCGCCGCGGCTCACGTGCAGCATGAATGCCTTGAGCTTTTCCAGCACCACGAAGTTGATGCCCGCCCCCAGCGACAGCCGCACCACCGTCGGCCCCGTGCCGCGCCACATGCCGCGCGCGCCGCCCTCGGCGAGCAGCGTGCGCAGC
Source organism: Raphidocelis subcapitata (assembly GCA_003203535.1). Lineage (NCBI taxonomy): Eukaryota > Viridiplantae > Chlorophyta > Chlorophyceae > Sphaeropleales > Selenastraceae > Raphidocelis > Raphidocelis subcapitata. The sequence goes on along the minus strand of BDRX01000049.1, from coordinate 257,045 downwards.
GTCTCGGCCGTCGTGCGGCGCGCGCCCAGGGCGGCGTCCGCCTGCATGCGCGTGCGCAGCACGTCCAGGGGCTGGGGGGCAGGGGGGAGGGGTTTTGGAGGGTGCATGTGTGGGAGGGGGGGGGAGTGTGGGAGTTGCTGGGGAGGCTTTTCATGGGGGGAGGGAGGAGTCGAGAGGGTTAGGGATTCGGCGGCCCTGGCGGGTGCGCGTGCGTCGCCTCAAAAGCCGGCCGCTCTCCGAAAAGCTGGGGCCGCCGCGCACCTGGACGCACGCGCTTATGAGGGCGCCAGACAGCGCGCCCGACAGCGCCGCCGCCACGGCCGGCGGCTTTTTGTGGCGCGGCGGCTGCTGCTGCTGCTGCTGCTGCTGTTCGCCCGCCTCATCGCGCTGCTGCTTGCCGTCCCTGCCGCCGCGCCGGCTGCGGGCCGGTGGGGCTTCGCCGGCCGCGCCGACAGCCATCCGTGCGTGCTGCCGCCGCGCGCGGGGCCCGCGCCGCGACCGCCGCCGCGACCGCCGCCGCCGGGCTGCGAGTCGGTTCTAGGCTGAGGAGGAGACGGGGAGCCTGGTCAGACAGACCTTGCCAGACGCGGCCGGGGAGCACGGGGGTGCGGCGCTGCAAGTCCTCCTGGCAGCAAGGAGCGCAGCTTGCTTCGGGGCAATCCCAGTCTTATTCCTCCGATCGCGAAAACTACTTTGCGGCGCTCGCGCGTGTTTATCTGCGCCTCCGCCTGGAATAGCACGCCAAGATCAGCTGGGGGTGTCCGGCGCCGTCTGCTCCGGCCCAATGAGCGTCCCCCTGGGACAGAGAGGCCTCAGGCGACCACATGAGGCGCGGCAACGGGTGAGGAGGGGCGACCTGCGGGGGCCGCGCGCTTGGACCGGCCCGCATCCCGGCCGCCAGGGCGCGCGAGGCCCCGCCTCCAGACCGTGCGAAAAACACCGCATCGCCAGAGCTCAACCCGCCGCCCCGCCCCCCGCCAGGCTCCTGCCGCGGCGCGGCCACGCCCGACGCGCCGCGCCGGCGCGGGTCGCGCCGCCGCGGCCGCCGCCGACGGCGGCGCCGCGGCCGCCGCCGACGCGCTGCTCGCGCCGGCGTACGCCCTGGCCGGCAGGCCCGGCGCGCCGCGCCTCGTCGGCCGCCGGCTGCAGCTAAACCCCTTCAGCGGCGCGGCGGACGCGGTCGCGGCGCGCGCCGCAGAGGCTGATCTACGCTTCGCCGCCGTGGTGGACCGGCGCCGCTGGGCGCCGGCGGCGATCGCGGCCGCCGCGGCAGCCCTGGGACTGGTGAGCGGGCGGATTTCGTTGCTTTGTTTACTTGGGCTGGCATTGGGCGGGCAACGAGCCGGCGGCCTGCCTCCTTTGAAGCCCCTGACTCAAAACCGCTCGGGTCCGCCCCCGCTCAACAGGGCCTTTGCGACCCCTTGAGGCTGCTGCTGGCCGGCCTGCCGCAGCCGCTGCAGTCGCTGCTGTGGCGCGCCGCGGGGGTCGAAGTCGAAGGCCCGCTCTGGGCCGCCGCCGCCGCAGCCGCCGCGCTGCCGGCCGCCGCTTACGCCGCCCGCAGCTGGCTCGTGGCGCAGACCGCGCTCGCTTCGGCGGCGGCGGAGGCGGTGCCGCGGCTCAAGGCGCTGCAGGGGCGGCCGCGCGCGGCGCGGGCGGCGCGGGTGGCTGCCGCCAGCCGTGGGCTCTCCTGGACGATCGGTGGGTGCCCCTTTTGCCCCTTGTTTCTCGCTAGCTACCCGAGGTGCTCGCCAGTTTCATCTGCTTCGACCGGATCAACTGCCCGCGTTGTGCTGTTGTTTCCGCCGCTGCAACCCCGTCTTTGCCCTCCCCCCCTCGCGCGCAGTCGCGCTGCGCGCCGCGCTGCTCTGCGTGGCCGCCGCCGGCGCGGCGAGCGCCGCCGGCTCGGCGGCGCCGCAGGTGGCGACGGTGGCTGCAGCGGCCGCCGCGGCGGTGGGAGCGACGGTGCTCGCATACCTGCCCCAGGTGCTGTCGGCCGTTGGGGCGTTGGCGCCTGAGCAGCAGCAGCAGCAGCAGAGGAGGAGGCGGCACGCCGGCGCCGGCGCCGGCGCCGCTTCCTTTGCCCTTGAGGCCTCGTGGCTGCTCTCCGCCGCCGCTGCCGCCGCCGCCGGCTCCGCGCTCGCGCTGTGGCCCGCGCTCGCCGCCGCGTCGGCCGCGCTGGCGGCGGGCTCGCTGCTGGGCCTGCACCGCGCGGTGCTGCTGCCGCGGCTCGCGGCGGTGTCGGCGGCCGCCGGCGACGAGGCGCTGGTGCAAGTGCGCATCCGCCTCGACACGGCGCGCGCGCCCTTCGACGACACCCGCGACACCCTCCGCAGCGGCCTCCGCGTGCGCGTCGGCCGGCCGGCGCCGGGCGGCGGCGAGGGCGGCGGCAAGGGCGGCGGCGGCGAGGGCGTCGGCGGCAGCGCGGGCGTCAGCCGCAGCGGCAGCAGCTCGGCGCTCGACGCGCTGGCGCGCTCGGTCGGCGGCGCGCTTGGCCCTCGCGCGCTCGACGCGGCGGCGGCGATGCCGGGCGCGCACTGGCGGCCGCTGGCGCCACTGATCGAGGCCGCCCTGCCTGGGGCGCTGCTGGGGGAGACGGTTTCCATCCCCTTCACCAACGGCGCCCCGGCCGCGCCCGACGCGGGCGGCGCCGAGGCGGGCGCGCCGCTGTACCGCAGCCGCGCGCTGGTGTGGTGGCAGCCGCTGGAGGACGTCACAGCAAAGTTTGGGGGCCGCGTGCCCGAGGCGGGTGAGGCGTTTTTGTACCCGGTCAACCCTGAGGGCGCGTGGCTGTGGACTGCGGTGCGCGCGGTGGGGACCGACCACGTTGAGCTCGATGCCAACATGGGGACGGAGGGGCAGCGGCTGGTGATGGAGGCGGAGGTAGTGGAGATCGTGAGGGGCGGGCGGTAGCGGCGGCCGCGGCGGCCGCGGCGGAGTGCCATGCGCGCGCCATGCCGCATGCGCATGCGCGCCATGCTGGCGCTGCGCGCATCTCGTGCTCCCCTTGCTATGGAGGCCGCGCCAGCGCGCGGTCTCACTGTACATTTACATGCCACAATCTGGTAACATACGACGCGCAAGGCCGTGAGGGGGGGGTTCAGGTCCTGCCCAGGCAGCGCGTGGCACCGGCTACCAAAACAGCAGCGACCGCAGCAGCTGCGCGCTGCGAAGCGGCGCCGTCGCCGCGCCGCAACAATCCGCGCGAACCCACAAGCGATTCCCTCTCTTTCAGCGTTGTTATCGCGTCTTGACTTTCCTCATCTCGCTACAATCGCCCGGGTCAACGCTCGGCGCGGAGCCCCTATTCCCAACAGCGGGGGCACAGAGTGTCCGGGATGGGGCCCAGGACGGGGACGCTAGGCGGGCGTGATAGCGAGAAAGACCGCGCCGGCGGCGGCTACAGCATCGGCAGCGGGCCGGGGTCGCTGCGCGCCGTTGCGACGACGCTGACCTGCCTCCCGTCGGCGCTGGGCTACCGGGAGCGGGTTATTTTGGCCAAACACCCGCTGCTGCGCGCCGAGCTCGGCCGGCTGTACAACTCGAGCGAGGCCACGACCCTGCCGGTCTGGCAGCGGCTGTCGGCCGACGCCGCGTCGCGCCGCACGAAGCCGCCCTGCTGCCTCGCGGCCGGCGGCGCGCCGCGCGCCACGGCGTCGGCGCAGCCGCCGGCGCCGCCGGTCGAGCCGGGCTCGCCGCTGGCGCGCCCCGCGCCGGGCTCACTGCGCAACACGAGCGGGTGCGGCGGGGGTTTCGCGCCTGCATGCGCTCGCATGCACTCGAACCTCGTGTGCCCCTGCATGCAGAGGACGCACTCATGCGCGCTCCAAACCCCAAAACGCGCCGCCGTGCCCCTCCTTTACTTCCCCTCCCCAACCAGGTTTGTCTCAAACACGAAGAGCACGCTGGAGCTGGCAGAGGAGCAGGTGCGGCGCGCCGAGCTGGAATCCCAGCGGCCGGGGCTGGACGCCCTCCACCTCATCACGCTGCGGCGGTTCAAGCAGGCGCGCCGCTGGGGAGGCCGGGGGGAGGGGGGATGCGAGCCCCAAGCCAGAAGGGGGCGTATCGCAACATATAGGGGGCTTTGCCGCTGGCTAACAACCTGGCAGTCCATCACGCGCCGCCGCCACCGCACTTGGTTGTTATCCAAAACCCAAAGAAGCCGCCGCCGTGCCGCCCGCCGCCGCCCCCCCCTTCCAATCGCAGAAATACCCCCTCGAGTTTTGGGCGGCGGCGCGGCCGCGCGCGGCGACGGTCAACCAGACCGTCAGGATGCTGGGGATGTACGAGGGTGCGTGCCATTTGAATTTATTTCGTTTCAACAGCCAGCTTGGCTGCTTTTTTGGGGGGGGGGGTGAGGTTTCTGACTTTCTGTGCCAACAGCACTGAACCAAGCAACGGGAAACCCCGCCGGCTTCCCGCCCCCAACCCCACACAACCCTCTTTCAAAACCTCCCAAAGAGGACGGCGTGCTGATGGCGACAATGCACATGCGGCCGCCGGTTGGGGTGACGCCCGGGGCCTTCCTGCCAGACGTCCGCCCTTCCGCCGGCGGCGGCACCTTTGGGGGCTCGAGGGGGGCGCCGGGAAGCACCGGGGGCAGCGGCGGCCGCGGCGCCGGCCCGTGAGGCGGCGACAACGGCGGCGGCGCGGGCGGGCGTTTGGGCGGCACTTGGACGCCGCGGGGGCGGCCATCGGCAGTGTGGCCCGGGGCCGAGGCGGTTGCCTGGGCCGGCTGTCGGCGGTTGCGGCCCCCACCCCACCCACCGCACACAGTCCGATCCGCCGTGCTGAGCGGCGCGGCACAGCGTACGGTAAAAGGAGGTCTCAAAACACTGCCAATGCGGCTTTTGCAGCAGCTTTCGGGTTTTTTTACAACGGTTATGGGACCTGAAGCAGGGCGGCGCGCGGCGGCGGACTGGCCAATCAGGGGCGAGCCGCGGCGCCCGCCGACGCCCGGCCAAACATGGGGCCCCAGCGCACATCGGGGCCAGCGCAAGGCCAGAACACGTGCAATGCGGGGCGCGGGCCGCAACCGCAGCATAGGCAAGTAGGCAACTACCAAAAGCAGCAGCGAAACAAAAGGTGCGCCGGGCCCTGCTGCAGCTCCCCGCCCTTCACTCGTCCTTCACAATCGGTGTGTCATCGTACGCGCCCCACTCGGACCACGAGCCGTCGTACACCGCCGGCAGCGCGCCGCCGCCCGTCGCGAGGTGCGCCCCCAGCGCCAGCACGCACGCCGTGAGCCCGCTGCCGCAGGTCGCGACGAGCGGCGCGGCCGGGTCGACGCCCGCCGATTCAAACGCGGCGCGCAGCTGCTCGGGGCTTTTGAAGCGCGCCGCCGCCAGCGCGCCGTCGACGTACATGGCGTTGAAGGGCAGGGACTTGGCGCCGGGCATGTGGCCGCCGCGCAGGCCGGCGCGGGGCTCGGGGTCGGCGCCGCGGAAGCGGCCGGCGGGGCGGGCGTCGGCGACCTGCGGGGCGGCGCCGGCGCCGGCGCCGGCGTCGATGATGGCGCGCATTTCGGACAGGGACTTGACCTGGGGTTTTGGGGGGGGCGAGGTTTCGAGCTTGATTTGCGGCAGGGTCTGAGCTCGGCCGCCTGTCCAGCTTGAAAAAGGCCACCACCCTGCCGGCCCTGGCAGCGGCTGTCGGCGGCCGCCGCGGCTCGCCGCTCGCGCCTCCCGCCTGCGCCTCTGCCGGCCGCCTCTCCGGACTCGGCCACTTTAACCGACGAGCAACCGCGCCCTCCGCAACCCCCCAAGCCGGGCAGCTTCCCGCCCCACCTTGTCCCGAGCGAGCCGCGCCTTGTACCGCGCCGGCCCGCCCCCCGTCGCGCGCGCCGCCTCGGTCGCCGCGCGCATCGCCTCGTCGGTCACCGCGTCGGTCTCCAACGGCAGTCCGGCCGCCTTCCACGCGGGCAGCCCGCCCTCCAGCACGGCCGCGTTTTCGTGGCCAAACACCTTGGTGCGCGCGCGGCGGGGAGGCGGGGGGAGGGGGGGGCTTGAGGAGGGGGGGGGCTTGCCGATCAGACGCTGCCGCAGCAACAGCCGCTGCACAAAACGCGCATGCGACAGAGCGCGGCAGTTTTGGCGAGCCCCAGGGGCAGCCAGCAGCCAGCCCCGCCGCGCGCCGCGCGCCGCGCACGCCCCAGCCGCTCCGCACCCCCGGCCCCCCCACCTTCCAGGTCCACCAGGCCCGCGGGGAGCTGAACGCGCCCATGCCATCATACAACACCACCGTGTCTCCGTTTGCGACGCCCAGCGCGTCCGCCGCGGCCGCAAACGCCGCCTCGGACGGCAGCATGTGGGGCAGGTCCGAGGCGGGCGCGCAGACGCCGTCGATGTCCCAAAAGCGGGCCCCGGGGATGCGGGCCGCCCTGAAATCCGCGACGCGGTCGCGGCCTGCGGGCGGGTAGGTTTGTTGTTTTCGCGTTGTACGTCACTTTTACTGCTTGGGTGGTTGGATGGGCTGGACGGGCTTCCGGCAGCCCGTCCAGGCGCCAGGCCGCAACCGCTCCCGCCGCCCAAAGCCGCCCCCCGCCCAAGAGAAGCGAGCCCCCGGCGGCGCGCCCGAAAGTCGAGCCCCCCCTCACCCATTGCTGGCATGTACCAGCTCACGTCCAGCACCTTGACCCCCGGACTGCCCAGCCGCTCCGCCAGCCACTGGGGCGACACGAGGGGCGGCACGCCGCCGGCCGCAGCCATTGTGGTCGCGCGGCGCCTGCGCACGCGTGACCGCGTGTGTTTTTGGAGGCGGGCGCGTGGGCAGCGGCGGGTTTGCGTTGCCTGGCGCGGCGCACGCGACCGCCGCAGACGCGGCGCATCGCGCGGCCAAACGGCCGGCTGAGCACACCTGCTGGCGCGGGCTGCGACGCCTGCTGCTGTTGCGGGGACCTGGGGATGAGCGGGGCGGGGGCGGCGCAAGCGGTGAGTGCGGTGGCGCTCCGTTCGCGCGCGCACAGCCGCCCTCCCCGCGGTGCCGCCCGCGCGATGCCGAAGAAGATCGTGTCCTGCTTCCCCCCTCACTTGACGGGAGGCCAAGACGGAGCGGGAGCACGCCTTGAGCATCCTTTCCGGCACTGGCAGGCTCAGATCACCGCCCGGGGGGCCGGGGCGCGGGTCGCAAAAGACAATGGGGCTTGCCGGGAAGTTGCCGGGAGCTTCGACGAGCGGAGGGGGTGGGGTCTGCAGCAAAAAAGTACTGCTGGGAAGCTGCCGGGGAGGAGTCAGACTCGCAAAGGCGCTCGCGCTCACTACCGCGTCATATGTTTGCCCGCCCCGCGGCCCAGGGCTTGCAAGTCTCCCGGATGACGCCGGCAGCGGCCTGTCGCAGCTGTCGGAGTGGCGCGTTCAGCGGCATGAGCACGGTTCGGCAGCCAGCGGCGGCGCCCAGCGGCGCTCCGCGGCGGCGGCGGGTTGCCGCCGCGCGCGTCGCGGCGCCCTGGCCTGGGGCGGCCGACGCCGGCGCGTCGGCGGCCCCGCAGCAGCAGCAGCAGCAACAGCAGGTGCTGCACCACCACAACATGCCACCGCCGCTGCAGCAGCAGCATAAACCGGAGCAGCAGCAGCCGGCCGCGCCGGCCCGGCCGCCCAGCGCGCCCGCCGCCGCCGCCGCCGCCGCCGCCGCCGCCGCCGCCGCCGCCGCCGCGGCCGGCCCCGCCGCCGAAGCGGACGCGACCGACGCCGCCGTGCGCGCGCTGCTCCGCGCCCACGCCGCCTCGGCGAGCCACGTCCTGTTCCCGGCCGAGGAGGACATCATTTGCCGGGAGCTGGAAATGCTGGAGCTCCTTTTGCAAAACACGCGCGCATCAACACCCCCCGGCGGCCGCGCCGGCCTCGCCGCGGCCGCCCTGGAGCTCACAAACGTGTTCGCCGCCGGCTCCCCGTTCCGGACGCTCCAGATGCTCAAGCGCCACCCCGGGCTGCTGGCCGCGCCCCGCGGCGCGGTGGCGGCGCGGGCGCTGCAGCTCAAGCTGCTGCTGCCGGCGGCGGACGTGGCGGACCTCATCTACCAAAAGCCCAGCCTGGCGCTGATGGGGCAGCGGGAGATGGAGGAGCAGGTGGGGGGGCTTTGGGGGCTTTGGGGGCGCCCTTTGGGCTGAGGGCTTTAGGGGCTTTGGGGCGCTTGGGATGGGGCCTTGGGGTGGGATGGGCCCGCCGGCCTGCCGCCGTGGGGTAGAAGCGCCGGTTGCCGCCCTGTTTGCGTTGCGTTGAAGGGGTGGCGCACGGCCTGGGTGCGCTTCCTCGCCGGCGCACGGACGCGCACCGAGCACCCCCCCTCACCCCCCAACCCCCGGGGCCCGCAGGTGGGCGGTGCCGCCAAGCGCATGCGCGCGCTGATGCCGGGCACGCAGTGGGAGGCGCGCCTCGGGGCTGGCGGCACGGCGTTCATGTCTTTCTGCAGCATGCTGGGCAGCGGGGGGTTGACCGGCGCTCAAAGCGGCGGCGGCGGCTGAGTGCGGCGCGCCGGCGCGGGCGGGGCAAGCACTTGGAAACATCGCGGCTGAAAGACCGCCGCGGGAAACGCGGCTGCATTTGGAGCTGGGCGCTGCAAGCAAGCACGCCCCCCCCCTGCCCAGTTTGTAAACCCCTATTATGGGCGCTCTGGGAGCGTTTAAAGCGCGGGATCCCCCTGTCGGTGCGCGGCGCGTCTTCGACTTTACGTGAAGCGGCGGCGGCCGGTGACTGCGGCCGCCCTCGACGCAAGGGCTTTTCCGGTTGCGGCCCCGGATACTGGCTGTCCATTGTGCCCGTGTGGGCCCGACGGGGCGAGTAATTGGGGCAGGAGCTCGGCTATTGCTCGCTGGTGACCAGTTGCCCGCGCCCAGCAGGGGCGAATAGCAAGAATGCTGCAGGCCTCCGGCGCGTCCGGCGTGTCGTCGCTATCGCTGTCGCTATACCTGCACCGCGCCGCGGGCTGGATCCCCCCGCTGCGCGCGCCGCCGCGCCTCGCGCGCGCCGGCCCGCCGCTGCCGGCGTCGCTGCCGGCGCCGTGGCCGCCGCAGCGCTGCGCCTGCGTCGCTTCGGCAGCGGGGCGCGCGCCGCCGCCGGAGGAGCTGGGGGCCCGCTTTTACTCATTCGACGAGCTGCAGCGGAGCCCGGCGGAGCAGCAGCCGCGAAAGAAGGAGCCGGCCTCCGCCCCACCGCCGCCGGCCGCCCCGCCGGCCACAGCTGCCGCGCCGCCGCACGCCGCACCGCACAGCGCGCCGCCCACCCCGGCCGCCGCCGCCGACGACGACGGCGCCGCCGACGGCGACTGGCTGCAGCGCACGCGGCTGCTGGTCGGCCCCGAAGGCCTCTCCCGCCTCGCCTCGGCGCGCGTGCTGCTGGTGGGCCTCGGCGGGGTCGGCTCCTACGCCGCCGAATTCCTCGCCCGCGCCGGCGTGGGCCGCATGACCATCGTCGACGGCGACAGGGTGGACACGACGAACCGGAACCGGCAGCTGCCCGCGCTCGCGTCGACGGTGGGCGCGCCAAAGGCGGAGCTCCTGGCGGCGCGGCTGCGGGACGTCAACCCGCGGCTGCGGCTGGCGGCGCTGCAGGAATTCCTCGAGCCCGACACGGCGCGCGCCCTCGTGGCGGGCCTGCCGCCCTACGACTTCCATCGGGCGGAGTCACCCGGTGACGCGGCGGGTGACGCCGCCGCGGGTGACGCCGCCGCGGTTGACGCCGCCGCGGGTCCGCCGTATGACTACGTCATTGACTGCATTGACTCGGTCACGCCGAAGCAGTACCTCCTGCTTGCCGCCGTGGAGGTGGGGCGTTTGGGGGAGGCAGTTGCCGGTTTTACTTTGTCAAATGCCGGGTCTGGCAATGGGGAGCGAGGGAGCAAGGGACGGCGCTGCTGCCAATCCCCCGCTAAGCTCTGCTTGCGTCGTTTGACTGGCCGTCCTGTCAGGATGGCACGTCCACCGGCTGTTTTTTTTCAAAGGCGGGCCTCGGCGCGTTTTGTCACGCCCCCCCCCCCCCCGCCCGCGCCCTGGCAGGCCGGCGTCAAGGCGGTGAGCTCGATGGGCGCCGGCGGCCGCGTCGACCCCAGCCGCGTGCGAACGGCGGACCTCCAGGACACCTACGGCGACGCCTTTGCGGCCACCATACGCAGGCGCGCCGCCCTTGCAACGCACGCGCGCGCGCGCGCGCACATGGCGTGGGGTAGCGTGGTGGCGCGCGCGATGGCGGCCCGGCGCCTGCTCTGCACGCGCGGCCGGGCCGGCGCTCCCCAAACACCTCCCCTCCTCTCCCGGCCCGCGGTCGCCGCCCTCACCCTAACCTCCCCCTCTTGCCGCGCCTCGCACCCTTCCAACCGCCCCGCATGCAGGCGCCTGCGCAAGAGGGGCGTGGGGCGCGGCATAGTGACGGTGTTCAGCGACGAGCCGGTCAAGAGGGCGTCACTCGCACTCACCAGCCAGGCCTACAAGGTGACTGGGCGTGGTTGGGGGTGGGGCCGGGAGGTGCACGCTGTGCCAGGGTTTTGGAGGGAAGCCTCAGTCAGCATGGGGCGCATGCGCGCGTGCAGACACAGCACGTGGGTCGCCGTGCCTGCCACTCAGCAGTTCCAACAACTGCGCCTGCTTTGTCAACACCTGACGACCGCGCAGGTCAGCTACTACGGCACAATTTCCTACATGCCGGCTCTGTTTGGGCTGTGGATAGCGCAGCACGTGATAAGGGACGCCCTGGGGGAGCCGGGGTACCGTGTGCCGTACCAGCCGCCGCCCTTCACACCCACCCCCGGCGACGGCGGCGGCGACGGCGGCGGCGGCAGCGGCAGCGGCGGCGGCAGCGGCAGCGGCGGCAACAACGGCGGCCCCAACCGCCGCGAGAGGAGGCGGCGGCTGCGGCTCGAGGCGGCGGCGGTGGCGGCGGAAGCGGCGGAGGCGGCGGGGAGCGGCGACGAGGAGCAGCAGCCGGAGCTGGAGGCGCCGGCGACGCCGCGGGCGGAGCGAGAAGAGCGCGCCATTCCGCAGCCTGAGAGGGCTTCTGCAGCATCGGCAGCCGAGGAAGCGCCACCCGCAAAGCAGCAGCAGCAGCAGCAGCAGCAGCAGCAGCAGCAGCAGCAGCAGCAGCAGCAGCAGCAGCAGCAGCAGCCGCCGCACGGGGCAGCACGCCAAGGGGGCGGCGCCGCCAGCGGTGCGGGCCCGGCGTTTGCGAGCCTGCGTTCCGCGCTGGAGCAGGGCGCTGGCTCTGGCGTCGGTTTCGACGGCTCTGGGATTTGACGCGCTGTAAGCAAATGAAGGGCGCGTGGAACAATGTCAAACAGGCGGCCGGCAGAACGGCGGCCCGCCGGACTGCGCGCGGAGGCCCGGGGGCGGCGCCAGACCCTCGCCGCCGCACGGCTGCTGCGGCAGGTCTGGCTGCAACCGCTGCGAATAGAGCTCGCGCAGATCCGGGGGGAGCCCACTTCGCACTGCCACGACGCACCAGGCACACACCCGGTCTCGCCCAGATCTTGACGCTCCCCCCAGCCCCGCTGCCAATTGAGGATTGACACATTCTGCGGCATCTTTGTGTTCATCACTGCCCCAAGCCGCGGGGCTCTGGGAGTGGGCGCCGGCAGTGAGGCTTCTCCGGCGGAGCGCCCCACAGCATGGAGCTGCATCGGATAATGGCTCCGATGGGAATGTCGAGCGGACTGCGCCCCCGACCGGGCGGCGTCCGGGCCCTGGCCATCGCCCGGCCCGCTGCTGCGAGGCGTCTGCCTCTGTGCGGCCGGCCCGGCAGGAGCCGCATCGTTGTATGGAGCGCGGCGGCGCCGCAGGCACCTCCCACTGACGTGAGTTCGACGGAGGGGCGGCACGCGGCGGGGCAGGCCGCGTGCGTGCGCGCGCACCGCTGCGGCCGCCGCCGCCGCCGCTGCTGCGTCGCGGCCCCGCCGGCGCTCGCCCGTCTCCCGGCAAAACGCCGCACCCGCGAGCAATGCGCAAACCCACGAGCCACGTGGCGCGCAGCGGCCCGGCCGCAGAACAGCGCGCCGCCAGCCGAGGCGGCCGCACGGCACGCGCCCCTGCACCGCCGCGCACACACATTCCCAACGCACGCCCGCCGTCGCGCACACACATCCCCAACGCACGCGCGCGCGCGCGCAGGGCGAGGACGACGCCGGGGAGTATGAGGAGGACTACTGGGAGGAGGCCGAGGAGGAGGCCCCCACCGGCCCCTTCCCTGCCGAGATCCCAATGGAGCCCGGCTCCGCCGCTCTCGCGGCCGTGCCGCTGGCGCTGTTTTACCCCGCAGTGCTCGCGCTGGCGGCGGGGGCGGGATACGTGGGGGTGGCGGTGGGCGCCGCGGCGCCCGGTGGGCGGGGCGGGGCGGGGCGGGAGGGGAGGGTTTCTTGCTGCAGCGGGTGCGGCGTGATGGGCAGGGGGTTTGCGGGTCCCAAGCAACGCGGCGCCTGGTGGGCGGCCAGAGGGGCTGACGGCGCGTCTCCCCGCCCCCGCCCCCCCCCCGCAGTCGAGCCGGAGAACCGCGCGGCGGTGGGCTATGTGCTGGGTGCCGCGGCCGTGGGCGCGGTCATCTACGGCGGCGTGCAGGTGCGCGCTTTTGGGGGGAAGGGCGTTGGAGCGGCCGCTCCAGGTGACCGCTGCCGCGCCTGCCGCCGCGGCCGCTGCTGCGCCTGCCGTTCGCTGCACCTGCCGTTGCGGCCGCTGCCGTGCGTGCCGTCGCGGCCGCTGCTGTGCCTGCCGCCGCGGCCGCGTCCCGACCCCGCCGCGCGCGCCGCCTCGGGAACGCCGCGCAAACCGCTGTCCCCATCGTGCCCCCCCCCCCCCGCCCCCAGGCAAAGAAGGTGCGCGACCGCGCGGCCGTGGTCGACCTCTTCAACCTCCTGGTGGGCATGGAGGAGCCCTCCGATCTGACCCCCGACGATGTGAAGGCGGTCGGCAACAAGTACGGCATCAACCTGCACAAGGAGCAGCTGGAGGGGCTGCAGCAGGTGTTTGGGCAGTACCTGGAGCACGCGGTGCCCTCGGGAGACCAGCAGCTGCGGTGAGCGGAAGGGGGGGGCTGTAGCTTGAGCTATGCATGCATGCGCTGGCGTGACTGGCGCGTGCATGCATGCGTTTGCTGGGTTGCATGGGGCAGCGGCGGTCGACCCTGCAGCGAGGACGCATGCATAGCATTGTGGCTGCGCCGTCTTCCGCTGACGCGCGCCGCTTTGTTTCGCTGCCGCCGCAAACGCCGCAGCGGCGACGAGGCCCCGAAGATCCTCGCCTTCAAGGAGGCGCTGGGGCTGTCTGATGAGGAGGCCGCGCCCGTGTTCATCGAGGTGCGATCGGCGGGCTGGCCCCGCGCCCGCTCGAATGCAGCTGCTGCGCGATGCAGCCGCTGCGGTCGCTGCGGCAGCGCGCTGGACGCGCGCCCCCGCTGACGCGCCGCCAATCCGGCCCGCGCCGCCCGCCCCACAGGTCGGCCGCCGCCTCAGCCGCGCCGGCTACGAAATCAAGGACCGCCAGGAGCAGTTCCAGCAGCGCAAGGCCTTCCAGCGCCTGATCTACCTGTCCTACTCCGTGTTTGGGGACCAGAAGGCCGCGTTCCTGCTGCCCTGGCGCCGCGTGTTCAACCTGAACGACAGCCAGCTGTTTGTGGCGCGCCGCGACAACGCTCGGGAGATCTTCAACCAGAAGCTGCAGGAGGAGCACGGCGGCGACCTGCCGGCAGACAGGTGCGCATGCGCATGCGCGCATGCGCATGCATGCATGAGCCCATGCATGCGGCCAGTGCGGGCGCTCCCCAGGCGCATGCGCGGCAGCGCATGGGCAGGCAGCTCGAGCGTTGGCGGCGCACTGTGCAAGCGCCCCGCAGCTGCGGACTGCGCTGCTGACCACCGCTTCCCGCTCTTTTGCTGCACCCCTGCCACCCCAGGACGGCGCTGCGCGAGCTCAAGGAGTACCAGGCCAGCGTGAGGCTGATGGACGACGTGGCAGAGGAGTCGGTGCGCACTTTGGGCGGCGCGATCTGATCTCTGGGGCTGTGATCTGTGGTTGATGGCAGCAGCTCTTCGGCTCCCTGGCTGGCACGGGCGCCACAAGCCGTGAACCGCGCGCGCCGCCCCCGGGCGCCTTGACCCTGGGCGTGTCGACAACCCACCGCTTCCCTCCTGCCGCCCGCAGGTCCGCACCGCCGCGCGCGCGCACGTCGAGCGGCAGCTGGCCGCCGCCGTCGAGCAGCTGCGCGCGCCCTCCAAGTCGCGCGACATGGGGCGCTTTGTGGAGGTGCGAAGCGGGAGGAGAGCGGCTCGAGAAGGGGGTCGGGACGGCTCTGCTTTCTCTTCGCTTGATCACTGTGGCTGTGGCTGTGGGGTGGGGCTTGCAGGCTCAGGGCTCGTTCAGAGCGTGGCAGGTTGCAGCGCGCAAGCCCACCTCATGCGGAAACGCGCCAAACGCCTGAGCAGGAGGTCAAGTCGGCGCTGGACTACGCCCAGAAGCTGGCCCGCCTGGCCAGCGAGGAGGACCTGGTGCCGGGCGTGGCGCTGCCCACGCTGCGCGGCGGCGACTGGGACGGGGAGGCGCGGCGGCGGGACGCGCGGGAGCTCTACAAGGCTTACTGCGACGAGAAGGTGGCGCGCGAGGTGGGTTGAAATCAAGCTTTGGGGGCAGCGCTCATGCGGGAGTGGGGCTGGCAGCTGCGGCTGGGCCTGCGACGCGCATGCATGCGCGATGCATGCGTTGCATGGCAGCGGGCGCACGCCTGCGGGAGCCCTGTCGCGCCGCACACGCCACGCATGCGGGAGCCTCCCCCACCCCGATGCCCCAACGCGCACCCTCACACCCCAAACCCCACAGGGCGCCTTCACGCCCGCCATCGAGTCCGAGCTGAAGGACCTGTCTGCCATCCTCTGCCTCAGCGCCAAGGAGGCCGCGGACGCGCGCTCCGAGGTGGCCGCCGTGCTCTACCGCCGCCTGCTGCGGGAGGAGGTCACCTCCCGCCGCATCGACGCCGCGGCATCGCCGGCGCAGGTGCTCGGCGATCTGGTGGGGCGCAGCGGGTTCAGCCCTGAGGCGGCGCTGGAGCTCCACAAGAGCCTTTACAGGCAGAAGATCACCCAGGTGGGGCGGGGAGCCGTGGGCAGGGGAGCCGTGGATGGGGAAGCTTCCCCTCATGTTTGCAGGGTGTTGGTGGCAGCGCCAGCGGGAGGGGCGTGGGTTTCAAATCGCAAGCCTGCAGCGCTGTACGCGTCTGGCGCACGTCGGCCGCGTGCGCCCCGTCCTCCCGAGCCTTCTCCCTCCCTTTCAACCCCCACACACCTCCAAACCACCACCCCTCCCGAACCGCGCCCAGCTCGTCGCCAAGAAGAAGCTGACCGATGCGGACGCCCAGGACCTGGACCGCATCCGCCGCATCCTCTGCATACCCAGCGACGCCGCAAAGGAGGTGGGGCGCGCTGCGCTCGCTGGCGTGCGCGCGTGTAGTTGCTGGCTCCACGCGTTTGCTGCCGCGCGCGCGCGCGTGTGTGATTGCTGGCTTCGCGCGTTTGCGTGCATGCGCGCCTGCGCACCGTGGTGTGGGCGCTGCCACGTGCGTGTGCGCACGCGTGTGCCTGCACGGCTGCACAGCCATGCACAAGTTGCTGCAAGCTCACACCTCCCCCCCCCCCCCCCCCCCCCCCCCCCCCCCCCCCCCCCCCCCCCCCCCCAACGCGCCCCCCCACCCAAAGGTGATGCGCACCACCACGGGCCGCGTGTTTGAGGAGTCCCTGTCCGAGGTGCTGCTCGCCGGCGCGCGCCCCCTGCAGCCCTCTGATCTTGACCGCGTTGACCAGGCCATAAAGGACCTCAAGCTGGACAGGGAGGTGGCAAAGGCGGTGTTCGCGGACGTGAGTGGCGATCTGGGCGATCTGGGTGACTTGGGTGATTCGCTTGCTTTAGTCACAAGTGGCGCTGTCGCGGCGCTGCGCCTGTCGAAAACTCGGTCTGATGCTACCAGCCGGGCAGCTGCCTTTGCAGCAGCAGGCCGCGCCGCGCCGCGCGGTGCCTGCTGCGCGCGCCAGCAGCTTGCGTGCACGCCCCCGGACGCGGCCGCACCCCCAACGCGCCCCCAAAAAACCCTCCGAAACCCCCAGGCCGCGCGCGCGCGCCTCAAGGCGTACGCCGGCCAGGCCGTGAAGGACCTCAAGGGAGACAAAAAGGCGGCGGCGGTGGGGCTCAAGCGGATGGTGCAGTTCAACTCGTGAGCGCCCTCCCTTGCCCGCTTTTTTCGTTGCAGCGTCTGCTAATGCTTTTGCCGCGTAACTGTTCCTTTGGGAGTGGGGGTTTCCGCGGGCTGTCTTTTCCGCAGCCCGCTTCAGCTTTAATCATTGCACGAGCGCGGCGCTGCGCGCGCGCGCCCACCCCGCTGCTCCGCATTAAACTCCCCCCCTCCCAAACCACAACCCCCAGCCTGGTGCTGACCCCCCTGCTGGAGTGCGTCTCCGGCACCGAGGCCGCCAAAAAGGAGCTGGCTGAGCTGATGGCCAAGGCGGCAGAGGCGGCCAAGAAGGAGGAGGACGAGAAGAAGGTGCGGAGGGCGGTTTCTTTTCGGAGGTTTTTTTATGCGGTTTGCGGCGGGGGCGGCGCAGGTGTGCCTGGGCTCCTCGGCCGGCCGGTCTGAGGGAGCAGCGGCGCGGCGCGTGCCCTCGGCCGCCGACCGAACCAACCGCCCCCCCCCCCCCCCCCCCCCCCCCCGAACCACCCCCCCCCCCCCCCCCCCCGGCGCCACCGGCCCCCCCTCCCTCGCAGGCCGCCGACGCCGCCAGCGGCGCCGCGGAGCAGGGCAGCAGCGACGCCGAGGCAAAGCCTAAAGGCGAGGCCGAGGCAAAGGCCGACGGCGGGGCCGAGGCAAAGGCGGACGCCGAGCCCGAGGCGCCCGCCGACCCCGAGGCCGCCGCCGCGGCGGCCGCCGCCGCGGCCGAGGCGGCGGCCGAGGAGGCGCGCCGCAAGGCGGAGGAGAACGATCCCGTCAAGCGGGTGCGGAAGATAATGGCGGCGAGCCGGGGGGAGTTTGGGGAGGACGAGAAGAAGGCCCAGAAGGAGATCACCCTGGTGGACGCGGTGGACAAGACCGTGCGGTGGGTGCTGTTTTTGTTTGGGAGGGGGAGCGGCGGGCTGGCTGCGGGTCCAGGGTTCTGGGTTCTGGGGATGCTGACGGCCCGCCGCTGCCCACACGTGCCATTCAGCCATGCACACCTTCACTCAGCCTCCAAACCCCCCAAACCTCCTAAACAACCCCCCAAACAACCTCCCAAAACAACCGCCACACCCACCCGCCAGTGCTGAGCTGTACAAGACCTACCTCATGTACTCAATGAGCGGCGACGTGGTGGAGCTGCCGGTGGGGGGAGTCATACGCAAGAAGACCAACACGGAGGTGCGCGTGTGTGATCTGGGGGGCGATCTGGGGGTGGTGCGATCAGCGGCGTGCTGCGATCTGCGCCCGGGCACCCCCCTGCCGCCCGACCCCCGCGCACCCCTCCCGACCCCCTCCCGACCCCCCTCCCACCCTCATCCACCCCCATCCCCCTCCCCCTCCCCCCCCAGTCCCGGCAGCAGGACATGCTGCGCCTGCAGCACCTGGGTGACGTGCTGGGCATGAACCAGTTCGAGGTGGCGGCGGTGCACCAGGACCTGTCGGAGCAGGCCTTCAAGGCGCAGGTGCGCGCGGGTCTGACCGCGGTTTGACCGGGGTTTGACCGGGGCTTGACCGCCAACGGGGCTGGCGTTTGCTTTGCTGCTCGCCCCTCCAAATGCCAGGGCAAACACGCACCTCTTGCCCCCCTCCGTCCCGCCACCCAACCCCCAACCCCCCCCGCCCAAACACCCCTCCCCTCCAACCAACTTCCACCCCCAGGCCCAGGAGGTGCTGCGCGGCACCGGGGCCATGTCCCCAGAGCGCGCCGCCTACCTCGAGGAGATGCGCAAGCAGCTCAGCCTGCCGCAGGACAAGGCAGACAAGATCATTCGCGAGGTGGAGGGTGATCTGGGGTTTTGGGGGGTGATCTGGGGACGGCCGCCGTCTTTGAGGCGGTCCGCCAAACTCTCAAACGACCCCCAGACAACGCCAAACACCACCCCCAACCCCAACCACAAACCCTCAACCCCCACTAAACCCCCACTACCCCCCCCGCAGATCCGCACCGAGATGGTGGGCGCCACGGCGGCGCTCGAGGAGGCGGGCGGGCAAAAGTGGACCACGGAGCGCGTCCTCGAGGCCCACAAGGAGGGCATCGACGTCAAAAAGGCTCTGGAGGAGCCGGCGCGCCGCGTGCTGCTGCGGCGGGAGATGGACAAGCGGCTGGGGGACGGGCGGGCGCAGTTTGATGCCAAGCTGCTGCTGCAGGAGCTGCCGCAGGTGGGCGTGTGTGTGGGGAGGAGTGGGGTCTGTGTTTTTTTGGGGGGGGGGGAGCATGTGCGCGGGTAGAGGGGGTACGTGTTCGTCGCAACCCCCATCCCCCAAACCCGCCATCGAGCAGCGCCGCTTGGACCCCCAACCCCGAAATTCCGAAACCCCCAAACCCGGCAATCCGCCCCCCCAACCCCTTTCCCATCCAGATCCTGGGCATCGAGCAGCGCCGCGTGGACGCGCTGGTGAAGGAGCTGGTCGGCAGCCGCAAGCGCATGCTGCTGGTGCAGGCGGTCAGCCAGCACAGGCAGAAGCGGATGGGGGACGCGGTGACGTCGCTGTCAAACCTGATCAGCGCGTACAGGTGGGTTTGGGGGGGTGTTTGATCGAGCGTTTGACCGGGCGGCTGACCGCCTTTGACCCGGCGGTTGGCCGCGCCTTTGCAGCCCGCAGGCCGACGGGCCACAAGCGGAGGCGATGCGCCGCCGCTGCCCATTCAAAACCTGCCCCCTCCAAAGCCCAAAGCACCCCCCCCTTCCCCAACCGAACGACACCCCCCCTCCCCCTTGCGCAACAGGGCCATCCCCGAGAAGGGCGGCGTGGGCGCGGTGCAGTGGGGGGAGCGCGAGGAGCTGAAGGACCTGTTCGCCACCTACTGCGCAAAGGCAGGCTGCTTTCTGTGGTGTTCGTTTTTTAGCGCGCACCTCTTTGCTTTGCTGGCCCCGCGGCGGCTCGGCGCCTCGGTGCCCCGGCCCAGGCTCGCTATTGGGGGGCCGCGCCGTGGTCGCCGCTGCCAAACCCGCGACAAAACCAGCCCCGCCAAGCCTCCCCACGCCTCGAAACCCCCTGCCCAACCCTCACCCCCAAAACACTCCGCACCCTCTCCCCCCCAAAAAACACAATCCGCAGGCGGAGAGCCAGGAAACCGCCGACGAGCTGGCCTCGCTGTTCGGACTGTCCGAGGCGGAGCGCGACGAGGCGCGCGCCGCCGCCGGCGCCGCCGCCGCGGCGGGCGGCAAGCGGGGGGCGGACGGCGAGGACGACGAGTCCTGGTTTTGATCTGGTGTGATCTGGCGTGATCTGGCCCGGCGGGGGTCTGATCCGGCCGGGCCGCCTCTGCGTTTCTTCCGGCCCCGCCCCGCGCCGCGCGCGCGCGCGGGCACGTGCCCCCGGCCCCAGCGCGCGGCGCGGCCGTTGCTCGTCGTCGTTCCGTTTGTCGTTGCGTTTTTCCCCGCCCCCCCTCCCTCCGATGTCGCACCTCCCCCCAAAAGGCGGGTTGCGAAGAAAATGAAAGTAACATGACTCGTCTCTGACCACGTAACCCCCCGGCTGAATTCGTCATTGGTGACAGCACGTCGTGAGGCTTGGGGCGGGCAGACGCGTGGGATCTCTGGCGGGCTGTTTACAGGCCGGGAAGCAACTCTCTCCTGCTAGGGGGCGGGCATGCCGCCGCGCGCGCGCCATCGCGCGCCGGCCTGCGGAAAAAGTGGGCCCGGCCCGCGGCCGCGGGCCCCGCAGCCCCCGGCCCCGCCGGGCCGACCGGCCGAGACGCCACCGCAGCGCCCGCCCGCCCGCCCGCCCGCCCGCCTCGGGTCAACGGACCCTCCGACGGCCCCGGCGCCACGCAACTGTCCCACCGCTGACTC
Source organism: Raphidocelis subcapitata (assembly GCA_003203535.1). Lineage (NCBI taxonomy): Eukaryota > Viridiplantae > Chlorophyta > Chlorophyceae > Sphaeropleales > Selenastraceae > Raphidocelis > Raphidocelis subcapitata. The sequence continues at coordinate 237,088 of BDRX01000049.1, read as the reverse complement.
CAGCCCCGGTCGGAAAGGAAGGCTTTCGGAAAAGGGACTCAGGATGACGCCGCCCCGAAGCGCCACCTGTCCTTTATGTAATCCAGGGGGGCCTGGGCCTGGGGGGCGGGTGTTTGGGGGGAGTGGGTGGGGTGGGTGGGGTGGGGGGATTCTGCGGGTTTGGTGGGTCGCAGGACTGCCGGGGCTTGGCGCTCGAGCCGCGGCCGCCCCAACCAACACCCCAACACCCCAAACCCCAAACCCCTTCCACCCCACAAAAACCCTCACGATGTGGACGAGGAGGGAATCTGGGGCCGAGGGGTGGGGGCGCGTGGGCACGTGCTGCTGCGCGGCACGGAACCTTTTGGTGGGTTTTTTGGTTTGCGGGGTAGTGGGATTGGGTTTCTCCGAGGTTCGGCGTTTGTGCCCCAAACCTGAACAGCCCTGCGCCCCATTCCCAACCCCCACCCTTTCCGCGCCCCATTCTCAAACCCCACCCTTTGCGCCCCCCATTCTCAAACCCCACCCTTTGCGCCCCATTCTCAAACCCCACCCTTTGCGCCCCCCATCCACAAACCCCGCCCCCCACCCGCGCCCCAGCTCCAGCAGCCGCTCCTCCCCCAGTGACTCGCGCAGCGCGGGCATGTGGTGCTCCTCCTCGGCCATGTGCATGTAAAACACCTTGGGGGGGGGGTAGTTTGGTTTGGTTGTTGTTTGAAGCGGGGGGGGGGGGTTGAGGGAAGGACGTCGCCTTGGGAAACCGGCGCTGCCGACCCCCCCCCCACCCCTCGGCTGACACACCCCAACCAACCAAAAACAGCCCAAAAACAGCCTAGGGGCGGTTGCAAACCCCCACCCTCCCATCCCCCCACCCCCACCTCCATCAGCTGCTCCACCTTCTGCTGCAGCCCGTCGTCCTTCACCCCCATGCCGTCTATGTCGCTCAGGATGATCTGGTTGGGGGGTTGGGGGTGTTGGAGTTGGGGGTGCGGGTTGGGGATTTGGACGGCGCCGCCAGCGGGGCTTGGCCTAGAGTGAGTGGGCTGGTGGCCGAGGCACCCCAACCCGGGGCCTGAAGGCCGCGGTCCCTCAGCGCAAGGCGGCCTGCACAAAAGCATTGCTGACAAGCGACCTGTATAGCGCGTACGCGCACACACACAAACAATCAAACAAACAAACAAGCCCACCTGCTCGTGCAGCGGCGCCTCAAACTGCTTCAGGGTGTCCTCCAGCCGCAGCGCCGCCAGCGCCGGCGACAGCGCCCCGGCGGCGCGCGCGATGACCACCATAACCTTGAAGTCCCTCTCTATGGCATCCGTCACGTTGGGGTGGCGCACCTTTGGGTGGGTGGGGGGGAGGGGGTGGGTTTTGGGGGGGAGGGAGGGATGAGTGGGTGTGACGGAGGGGCAGCAGGTGCGGGTTTGAGCCCGCGGCTTCTTCACACCACGCGGTACCGCGAGCCGCAGCCTCGGCACGCCAAAAACCGTCCTCCCCCCCCCACCCCACCCCCCCAACCCCCCACCCCGGCGCACCTTGACGGCGACGAGGCTGCCCGCCGCGCACCCCGTCAGCGTAGCCCCCTTGGCGCTCAGCCGCGCGCGGTGCACCTGACCTATGCTGCCGCTGGCCAGCGGCGCCTCCTCCAGCCACTCGAAGAGCTCCGAGGCGGGCAGGCCAAAGGCGCGGGAGATGGCCGCGTCGGTGTGGCGGAAGGCGTGCCCCGGCGCGGAGGCGTGCAGCACCTCGAGGGCGGTGCACATGTCTGCGTGCCGGGAGGGGTGGGTGGGGGGGGGGCGCGTCGGTCATCGGCGAGAGGCGACGGCCCGCGGCAAAAATCCCCGACCCCGGTCAACGGCGGCCGCAGACAACCCCCCGACCCCCCCAACCTGGCGGGAAGAGGTCGTGCCGCGTCGCGCTCCACTGGCCCCACTTGACAAAGGCGGGCTGGGGGCGGTTGGGGCGGTCGCGGGGGGGCGGCGGCGGGTTTAGGGGGGGAAGGCGGCCGGCGGGCCGTCGGGGGGGGGGGGGGGGGCAGGCGGGCGCGCCGCAGGCAGCAAAAGCCGGGCGAAACCGAGGCGCAAACAAGGCGGAGGCGGGCCGCGGCCGCCCCTCCCCGCTCACCCCCGCCGCTTCCAGAGTCATCCGCAGCAGCTCCATCCACTGCGCCCGCCGCCAGCCCCACTGCAGCGCGAGCGGCGCGGTGACGACGACGGGGGCAAACAGCAGCGACAGCCACGCCAGGTGCGCGGCAAACACGAGCGCCGCCCACGCCGCAGCCGCCGCACCGGCCGCCGCGGCGGCGCCGCGCCGCCACGCCGGCCCCCGCTCCCTCTGCCGCGCCGCGGCGGCGGCGGCGGCGAAGCAGGGCGCCGCCGCCGCGCCGCCGCCGGCGCCGCAGGCCTGGTCGGGGGGTGAGTAGTAATCCCAGGAAGCTGCTGCGTCGCCGCGCGCGCCCGAAAGCAGGGGGCTGTTGTTGATCCAGTCCGCCAGCAGCAGCCCCAGCGCCTTGGGCAGGTGGGGGCCTGCCAGGTTGAGGGCGTTGATAATGGCCGCCTGCGCCGCCCACATGCCCTCGCTGGCCCATGACATGAGCCCGCCCCAGCCCTCGGCCGCGCCGGCGAGCGCCGAGTGCGGCCGCGCCGCCGCGGCGGCGGCTGCGGACCAAGCGGAGTAGCCGCGGGCGCCGGCCGGCGCGGCGCGGGCGGGCCCGGCGGCGCCGGCGCGCAGCAGCGGGCGCGCCGCGGGCGGCAGGAGGCGGGAGAGGTGCCGCGGGGGGGCGGGCGAGGGGCCGGGCGCGCGCGGCCGGGGCGCTGCGGCCGACCCCCCGGGCGCGGCAGGCGGCCTGCCGATGAGCCACCGCTGCCAGGCCGCCTGCGCGCGGGCGCCGCCGCCGCCGCCGCTGCCGCTGGGGAGCGGGCCCGGGGCGATGCCTCCGGCGGCACCGGCGATGCTGCCCGCGCGTGGGCGAAGCGCGCGCCCGCAGGCGCGCCCCACCGCGCCGCCGCTGCTGCCAGTGGCGCCGCTGGCCGCGCCGCCGCCGCAGCCCGTCACGGCCGCGCCGCCGGCGCCCGCTGCGGGTGCGCCGCACTGCCTCGCTGCGACGCGCAGCAACGCGCCGCCGAGTGTGCCGGCCTGCGGCTGCATCCTCGCGGCCCGCGCCGCCGAGCGCCCTCTAGCCTTGAGTTGCACGCGTCCTCAGCGTGCCAAAAAATCCGGCCTCAGCGCGCGGGGCCTCCCCGCGGTGGGAGGGTGCGCTGCGGCTGCCCCAGTGCTGCGCGCGAAACCTGCAGCTGGGTCCAGTTAACGTCCCCGTTGTCAAGGCAGTGGAATTAAAGTCTTCGCGCGCGCCCTGGGCACAGGAAGGGCGCGATCTACGGGACCTGTGCTGCGCAGACCTTGTGCGCGTCGCAGAAAAGCCGTGATGCACGGCGCGTAGGCCTCCTGGTTGCATTGTTTGACGCGTGCGACCTGCTGGCGTCGCGATGAGTGGCCCGGGGACCGGGCCCGCCCCCAAAACTTCGGCCGCGGCGCGCTGCGCGCCGGCAAACCCCGCAAGCGCCGCGCCGCACCCCGCCCGGACTTGCCATTCGCGCTGGAGGCCTACGTGCCGCCCGCCTGGCATTGCCTCGGCTCGAACGGCTGCGCAGCACGTGCCCGCATCGGCGCAGTGGATGGTGGTGCGGTGCACGGCCGGTTTGACCTGGGCGGCACCGGTGTTGACTGGCGCCTGGGGGCTTCGTCAACACAGCCTGCGGTTTGGAGATTGCGGTGTTGCAGGCCTGCTTTGAAGGCCATAGGTTGAATGTGCCATCGGGGTGTGCGCCGCGGCGCGCTGAAGCGTGCAGACTGCGGCGTTGCGGCTCGGTATAGAGCAGCATCCGCCCCCAGTTGGATTGGCCTTGCGAGGCGCGCTCTGGCAGCTGCATCGCTGGTCCGGTTCAGGCTTCTACAAACGACTGCGCTCAAGTCAGACCGCCCGCGGAAAAGGGCAAAAAACAACACCCCCTGCACCAGTCAACGGCAAGCCGTTGAGAGGCCAGTGGGGCGGCGGGGTCCCACCGCTCCGAGGTTGCCCCCGGGTAGCGACATACGTGATGGGCAAGGCCGCCGTTTGCCAGGAGGATGTTAGTGTGCTGTACGTGTGTACGATGTGGGGCAAGGCAGGTTCGAAACTTTGCAAGCAACCGCCGGGGCTTGAACCCAACACACCCGCATCGCAGACCCGCAAGCGCAGCCCTACCTGCCCCTGTCAGCTATGGGAGCCCCGGACGGGGCCCCAGCTGACAGGGGCGGAAATGATCGTGCTCCGCGGCTATACAAGGCGCGACAGGGTTTTTGGCAGGCCGGAAATCGCGAAAACTTCCCGTTTTCAGCCCGCGAATGGACCCCTGGGCTGCGGTTTGACCACGTTTGACTGCGCCACGCGGCGCGCTGCTGCACTCGTGGTTTGCTCTGCAGGCAGCTGCAGCTTGCCAATCAAAGGGTCCTCGCATTGCACGGGTCTCCCAGTTACTCTACGTGCCCCACAGACCGCACTACAAAGCAAAAGACTCTCTCGCTGCGCTCCCCGCTCGCCCCTCCAGCACCGACGCATCAGTCCCGCTTCCCGCCGCTGACGCTTGCACGACCGCCGCCGCCGCCGGCACCACCTCCACCGCTGGCCGGCACCACCGCCGCCACCACCGCCGGCACCACCTTCACCGCTACTAGCCGGCACCACCGCCGACGCCGCCGGCACCGCCGCCCGGCTCCCAGAAGTCGGGCAGCTGCGCCGCGATGGCGAGGCACGCGCTTGCCAGCCCCATCTGCTTGGTTATGCCGTGGCCGGTGGCCTGGATGGCGGCGCCGTCCTGGGGTTTGGTGGGGCGGTTGGAAGTAAGTTTGCGCAGGCTCAGCAGTTTCAAGAATCAGTAGTGTCGCAATACAGGCTGCCAGACCCAGACCCAGCGCCATCTGTTGCACATGCACCTGCGCCGCCGCAACCCTGCACCAACATACAGCCTGCGCACCGGGTTGCGCGTTCTGAGCTCAGCGGTGTAGATCGCGATGCTGCGGCCCAGGCTGTAGCAGGCCCGGCCCTCGCGCTGGTCCACCTCGACCGCAGCGCTGCGCGTTTGGCTCTGTGACACCTGCTCCTCGGCGGGCTGCGGCGCGAGCTGGAGCCCCGGCAGCAGCGGGCCCAGCACCTCGTGCGCGTGCGCCACGTCGCGCAGCGTCACCGACCGCTCGGAGTACTGCGTGGGCAGAAGCTCGTTGAAGAGCCGCAGGTGGCGCGCCCGCAGCTGCAGCAGCAGCCGCTGCATGGCAGGCTGGTCGTACATGCGGCGCAGCTGGTCGGTGCCCGCCGCTGCCGGCGAGGCCGGCCGCCGCGCAGCAGCCAGCGCGCCGGTGACGGCTTTGCTCGGCGCGCCAGAGCCGCTGGCGGCTGCGGCCGCTGGCGAGCGCGCCGGCGGCGAGCGCAGCGGTCCGAGCGGCGGCGGTGCCGCCGAGTTGGCCGCAGGAGCCGGCACAGGCGCCGGCACTGGCGCTGTCTGTGGCTGCGCAGAGGCGCGCGCCGCGCGAGCCGCAGCGCCTGCTGCCAGCGCAGCCAGCCGCTGCAGTGCGCCCCTATCCTCTGGGCGCAGCACGGCCGGCGGCCAGGCCGCCGGCGGGGCCGCCGGCACAGGCGCGGGCGGCGGCAGCATCATGCTGCCCGCGATGGGGGGCGCAGGCACGGCGAAGGGCTCGGGCGCGGGCGCGGGCGCGGGCGCCGGGGTGGCCGCGGGAGCCGGCGCAGTCGCCGCCTCAGCCGCCGCCGCCGCCGCCGCGGCGGCCGCAGTCGCCTTTGTCGCGGTCGGCAGGGCAGGCATCGGCATGGTGTTGGGCGCAGCCATCGCTTGGCTGCTGCTCCCGGGCGCTGCAGCTGACTCGGCGATGAGCGCTGCTGGCGGCGGCGCGAGCCTGAGTGGGCTGTGGCCCGGACGCTGAGCAGCCGCCTTGAGGGCCTGCAGCATCCGCGAGCTGCTGCCCTCCCCGCTGTCGGCCCTCTTCCGCTTGGGCGTCATGGGGGACGCGCACGCGCGGGCCTCAGCCTCGGACGGCTGACTGCCTGCTGCTGGCCCGGCTGCTGCTGCGGCGGGGAACCTCCGGGTCGGCGCGGCTGGCGAGCGCGGCGCGCCGCCAGAGCCCTCTGCTGCGCCGCCGAGCTCCGGCGCCATCTGCTGCGCGATGGCCTGGCCCGCTGCCAGCGCGGCGGCGCGCTTCGGCGTGGCCGGCGACCTGCCGCCGGCCTCCAGCTGCGCAGCGCCGCGCCCCGCCTCGGGTTGCGCCGCGGCCGCTGGCGAGCGCGCGGGTGCGGACGCGGCTGCGGCAGGGGCTGGGCCGTTCGCGGGAGCGGTGGCGGCGAAGCGGTAGGCAGGCGAAGGTGGGGCGGCGGCGCTGAGGCTGGCCAGGCTGACCGCAGGCGGCGCCTGCAATGAAGGCGGCGCCGGCGGCGAGCGCCGCGGCCCGCGCGGCGGCGGTGCAGGGCCCCGGGCGGCGCTGGCGGCGGCGCCGGCAGTCGCGCCCTCTACCAGCGCCACGAGCAGCAGCCGCACTGCGTTGCGCACGCCGGGCGGCGCGTCAGCCAGGAAGGCCGCCGGCGGGGCCGCCGGCGGGGCTGCCGGAACAGCCGGCGCGGGCGCACCCGCCATTGCCGCGGCCGAGAGCGCAGCCAGCGGCGGGGGGGAGGGCGCGGCCATCGCCTGGGCGGTGCTCCCGGGCGCTGCAGCTGCCTCGGCCGCGGTGAGGGCTGCTGGCGGCGGCGCAAACCTGAGCGAGCTGAAGATGTACTCCGAACGCTCGGCAGCCTTGAGGGCCCGCTGCGACCGCGAGCTGGGGCCCTCCTCGCCGTCGGCCCGCTTGCGCTTGGGCGTCGCGGGGGACGCGCACGCGCGGGCTTCAGCCTCGGACGGCTGACTGCCCGCTGCCGGCCCTGCTGCCGCTGCGGCGGGGAGCCTCCAGGTCGGCGTGGCTGGCGAGCGCGGCGCGCCGCCAAAGCCCTCCGCTGCCGCGCCGCCGAGCTCCGCCGCCATCTGCTGCGCGATGGCCCGGCCCGCAGCCAGCGCGGCGGCGCGCTTCGGCGTGGCCGGCGACCTGCCGCCGGCCTCCAGCTGCGGCGCGCCTCGCCCCGCCTCGGGCTTCGCCGCCCCGCGCCCCGCCTTGGGCTGCTCGGCGGTGGCCTTGCCCGACGCTGCTGCCACTGCGGAGCGGCGCTTCTGCTGCCGGCCGCCAGGCGTCCGCGCCGCCCGCGCCAGACCCTCATAAGCGGTCCCATCGAAATCGCTGTCGCTGTCGTGATCTCCGCCGCTGCCCTCGGCGGCGGCGTCCTCGTCCTCGTCCCACGAGGGCTGCTGGCCCACGAGCTGCCGAAAGCCACGACGCCGGGACGCGGCGTTGCTGGCGGGCCACCGCCCACCCGGGCGCGTCTGCCGCGAGGGAGCCGTCGCCGCAGGCGGGAGGCTCGACGGAGCAGCTGCTGCCACGGGAGTGGCTGCCGCCGCGGCGCCGCCCTGGTGCAGGCCGTAGCCGAAGCCGTAGAAAGACTCGACGAGCAGCGCGACCTGCCCCGGCAGCGCAACTGCCAGCGCGGGGATTGGTTCGACCAGTCCGCTGCGGTCGGCGACGAGCGCCAGCTCGATCATCTCATCCGCCGTCAGGTTGCCCGCCATGGCGGCCTTGATCAGCGGCACCAGGTCCTGCGCCCGGCGATGGGTGCGATTTGGGTGGGATTGGAGTGGTGTTGGTTGGACGGAAGGGGAGCTGCGCGGCTGGTCAAAGCACAGTCAAAACGGCGCGCATGCCATGCCATGCACGCGCCGCATGCACTGCTTGCATGCGGTAGGTGCGCGCGGACCGCGCGCAGCGAGCGGTTGTCAACCGCAGCATGCGCGCGCCCGGCCCCTCCCTGCATGCCCCATGCCCCATGCCCCATGCCCCATGCCCCATGCCAACTCACCGCCATCCTGGTGGCGTTGATGCCGGCTGCGGAGCCGATCGCGGCGATGGCGTCGTCGAGGTAGGCGGCCGCAGCCGCCGCGTCGGCGCTGCCGCAGCTGCTGGCCTCGATCCATGACTCCAGCTGGCGCATGGCCATGAGCTGGCCGCGCTCGAGGACGGGCGGGGAGGGCGGCTGGCCCGCGTCCGCCATGTTGGCGCGCGCTTTGACTGGGAGGCCCGGCTCCCGATGCCGCTGGCTGATCAGCGCTGCACAACGCGCTGTGTTGAACTAGTCGATCGGGATGCCCGATTTGATCAGCTGGCGCGCTGCAGGAGACCCGAAGCAGTCGCTGGCGCCCGCCGCGGGGGGAGACCGAGTCAAAGCCGCGGCGTGGACAAAGCCATTTAAGCGGGCAAGCGGTTGGTCGCTGTAGGGCCATCGAGCGCCGAGCGCCAGCCAAGGCGTCGCAGCAAGCTGGTCACCGCGGGTGCCGGTGCGCGCGTGGTCTGCGCCGACGGCCGCCCCCGCCACCGACCACAGCTCCCGTCGATCCAAGCGCACCAGTTTGCGGCGCTGTCTTGAGCCTGCAGCCAGCCAGCGAGGCGTGCCACGCCGCAGCGCCCCCGCGCCGTGCCCCTCGCTCACGCTGATGGGAGGCAGCTCACTGTGGGGCAGTCCACCGAGTGCCTGCCTTGTTGTTACTTCGCCAGGCCCTCGCGGAAGCGCCGGGCGCGCGCAGCCCTCTTTTCAGCGTGGCCGCCCTCGCCGCCCTCGCCGCCCCCGCCATCCGCACCGCCGCCGCCCGCGCCGCCGCCGCCGCCGCCGTCCTCTCGCTGCCGTTTTCGGCCGCCGCCGCTGCCGGCGCCCTGCTTCCGCTTGGCCTTGTTTGCAGCGGCCTTGCCGCGGTCCTGCCGCGCGTCCCTGCCAAACAGCGCGCCGGCGTGCGCCGCCATCTTGCGCACCCGAACCTTCACGCCACCCGCGAGCTCGAGCTGCTTCTGCTGCCGCCCCACGCTGTCGGTCCCGGCCTGCGCGGGCAGGGCCGCAAACGCCTCGTTGGCGACCGCGGGGTTGGCAAACACGAGGAGCAGCTGCCCGGGGCCGGAGCCCGCCTCGACCGCGGCCGGCGGCGGCGCGCCGGCGCGGCCAAAGGCGTGGGTGACGGCGAGCTGGGGTGACGCGAGTGACGCCGGCAGCTGGTGCACCAGCAGCTTGCAGAGGTCGTCCCGGGCCACCTGTTGGGAGGCGGGGTTGGGGTTACTCGGTTTGAAGGGTAGCCGCCGCACGCATGCCGCCGGGCGGTGCCATGCGGGCCCCCACCAGCGCGCCCCGCCAGGCCGCCCCCTCTGCCCCCACCTTGACCGCCGGAGGTTCGATCGCCCCCGTCGCCTCGCCCACAGCCTCCTTGGCCATCTCAAACAGGACCAGATCCATCGCCGCCGCCGCGTCCTCCCGGCTGTCGTGCACGCCCGCGCCCGCCGCCTCGCCGCCGGCGGGGCCGTCTCCGGCCGCCGCGGCCGCGCCGCTGCCGCTGCCATCGTTATCGCCGGCCCCGTCGCCGTCGGCGCCAGGCGCAGGGCCGCCAGACCGCAGCTCCTGGCCCAGCAGCTGCTTGGCCAAGTGCACCAGCGAAGGCGTGGCGTTTGCCAGGCCCCTGTGTTTTGGAGTCAGCAAGCGCATGTCAGCTGCCTGAACGAGGCACAGGCAGGCGGTGCGCACAGGCATGCTGCCGCTCAGCATGCGCACAGGCTGCGTTGTGTGGAAGGCGCGTTCCCCAGCCGCCCCAAACGGTCGGCCCGCGGCTGGCGCCCGCCCAGAAGCACAGCACAGCACCCACTTGTATGAGAAGAGCAGGGCTGTGTCGATGACGGGCTGGTGGTCGATCTGACGGGGGGGTTGGCAGAGGGGCAGGGCACGTGAGACAGGCGTGCGTTGTCCGCGCTCGGGCGGCTAACCGCTGACGGCGGCGGCGACTCGGCCCTTTGACAAAAGAAGGGAAGCGGCAGGGTCTACGGTAGGGTCCCGCGCCGATGCAAGCCCCACATGACATCGCCCCCGGCAAGCCAAGCCCCTCCTACTCCCACCTGCAGCGCCGCCAGGTCAGCGCTGAGGGAGTGCCCCACCAGCACCGTGTCCGGCCCCAGCAGCGCCGCCAGCCGCCGCGCGGCGTCGCGGGGGCGCAGCGTGACGCCCTCGAGGTCGGCGGGGCCGATGCCGGTGATCGCGGTGCGCAGGTCGAGGATCTTGCCCTTTGGCTTCACAAGCTCCTGCCGCAGTCGGGGTTGTGGTTGCGGGTTGCGGGTTTCGGGTCGCGGTTTGCGGTTGCGGTTGCGGGGCCAGGCGGTGAGGCGTGCAGGGTCGGCGGGCCGGCCAAGGCATGCGCGCGTACGCAACACGGCAGCTGCGGGCATTGCGGGCGCGCTCTGCATGCGCATGTGACCCAACACATGCGCCTGCATGTGCACACACCCAGCCACCCCCGCGTGCGCGGCGGCGGGGGAGCCGTGTGCCGACCAAAGCCGCTGCCTGGCCGCAAAAAAACCCACCCGCATGACGACGTCCCCGTTCTCGTCCACCACCGCCAGCGACAGCAGAGCGTTGCGGCTCCTGTCGGTCTCGCACATTTCGCAGTCCAGCGCCAGCAGCCGCGGCCGCGCGGGCAGCGGCGCCGCCGCGCCTCCCGCGCCGCGGGGGCGGAGGCGGCTCGTCCGGAGCCAGCCCTTCTCGTAGGAAGGGAAGGCGTAGGCGCGGTCAAACTTGGGGTGGGCGCGCGTCCGCGCCACGAGGCGCCACGCGGGCGCGCCTGCTGCGCCGCCTGCTGCTGGCTGCTCCTGCTCCTGCTGCTGCTCTTTCTGCTTCTGCTGCTGCTGCTTCTGCTGCTGCTTCCCTTTTGCTGTCTTGGGCTTCTTCCCTGCCGGCTGGCCGTCGCCTGCCTCCTCCTGCCCCCTGCCGCTGCTGCTGGCCTGCTCCTGTCTCGCAGCTGTCAATTCCTGCGGGTCCCGCGGGCGGGGTGAGGGGAGGCACACGGCTTATGAGGGGAGGCCTGCCGAGGTGCAAGGCAGGCTGGGTGGAGGCTCCAGTTGAAAGATCCCAGAGCCACAGCTGTCGGCTCCGGCGGGTGGCATGTGCCGAGCAGGGTGTGTGCGCCACGCGCCCGCTGCGCGCCGCCGCGCGCTCACCTCTCGCACCGCCGCCCGCCACTTGGCGTAGCGCTTCAGCTGCTTGGCCTGCTTGGCCTCCGAAACCACGCCCCCCAGGAACTGCAGCAGCTGCTCCCGCGGGTGACGCGCGGGGTCCTGCTGCTTCTGCGCCGCCGGGAGGGCCTGGCGGGGGGCGGGAGGGGTGCGGCGGGGCGGCGGCCGTTTGATGCAGCGGCACGGGCGCGTGCTTGCAACTGCAACAGGCAGGCTGGCGATTGAACGCACTAGATCTTGGTCTGTTTGCTCGCCACAGCAGGGTGAGCAGCGAGCGGTCGCCACACAGCGGCCGCGGTCCTGCGGCGCGGGCTCGCGCTCGCGCGCAGCGCGCCTGGACGAAATCCTTCCAGGCGTTGCCCTGGGGCCCGCTGAAGCCGCTCTTCTGGCAGAACTTGACCATGAGAGCCAGCTCGCCGGCGGGCAGCCCCTCGAGCCGCTCCATACCGGCTGCGAGCGCCGCGGGGCGGCGGCGGTGGCGGCGGCGGCGGCGGCGGCTGGCACCGCCCGCAGCGGCGCGCGTCGGTCCGCCGCAGCGCTGGCAACGGCGGCTGGCTCGCGCTTTTGTGTGCCCGTTTGCGGTGCGCAGTGGAATGTGGACCGGATTGCACGCGCTGTATGAAGGCGCAGAGCAATGAGGCACCGGCACCGGCGCTTCCGCTGCCCCCAGCGCGGTTTCGAAAGGACCGCGTGCCGCGTTCAATGCACTGCTCGATCCCGCCTCTTAACCGACCGAGACACAGCCGCAAGTCGCCGCCCTGCGGCCCCCCAGATCGATTTCGGCAGCCCCCCGCGCGTCCCTCGCGCCCGCAGCCATGTCGACGATCGCAGACAAGCTCAACGACCTAACGGCGCGCGTGCAGAAGGCGGCGGAGCCGTACATGCCGGTGAGGGGCGGCCGCGCGTTGCGCTGCGCTGCGCCGCGGCGGCGCGCTGCGCTGCGCTGCTGTCTTGCCAGCCTCCTGACCCGCCGCGCCCCCCCCCCTCTCCCCAGTACTTCACGCCTGCCGTGCAGTGGGGCTTCATCCCGGCCGTCATCCTGCTTGGCATCTACACCACCAAGCCGCGGCCGACGCTGGGGCAGTTCTTCTTCGTGGGCTGAGGCTTCTTCCTGGGCTGAGCCCGGCAAGGGCCCAGCGGACCTAGGCAGCTGTTTCGTTGTTTCAAACTCCCCTGGAGGCCGCGGCTGTCCGGGAGTAGGCAGCTGCGCCTCTGCAGAGTGGCGGCGGGCGCAGCTGGTGGCTACCCCCCTTCCCCTCGACGCCGCCCCCCCCCCCTGTCGTTTTCCTGTTTCTGCTTGTTCCGTTTAGCCCAAAGCTTAGCTTACGTGTAACCCCGGCGAGTAACGCGCGGAATTTGTGCACGGAAAACGCTCCATATGCGGGACTCCAGTCCACAACATTGCACTCGGGAGGGTCGAAAAGCCGCGTCACCGCTCATCAGTCATCAAGCAGCCGCCCCCGCAGCGGGCGCCTCGGCCGCCTCCTCCCCCTCCCCCTCCTCCGCCTCGCCAAACAGGTTGAACAGGCTGCGCCCCGCCGCCTCCATCGCGGCGCACACACCCGGGTGCTCCTCCGACTCGTACCCAGCGCGCAGCTGCTCCGCCGCGCCCAGCGGCAGCAGCACGGCCTTGCCGCCGGGCGCCGCGGCGAGCACCGCCACCGCCTCGGCCAGCGCCTCGCGCACGTTGTCGTCGGGGTCCGAGGCGGCGCCGCCGCTGATGGGGCCCAGCATGCGCAGCAGCACGGCCTCGTCCCCCAGCACCGCACCGAGCGTGCCGTCCGCCTCGGCGGAGAGGCAGCAGTTGCGCAGCGCGCCGCTGCAGCCCCGCCGCCGGCCCTCGCTGCTGCCGGGGGCGAGCTGCGACGCCAGCGCCTGCAGCAGGCCGCGGCCGGGCTCCAGCAGCATCTCCCGGCCCTTCTTCAGGCGGGTGACGTTTGTAATAACCGCCCCCAGGTGCTCGCAGGGGTCCCCGCTCGCCGCCGCCGCGCCGCCCGCCGCGGCCGCCGCCGCCGCATCGCCGCCGCCGCTGCCGCGAGGCCGCGGCGCCGCGCCTGCTGCGGGGGCCGCCGCGGCCGCCGCCGCCGCCGCCGCGGGCGCCGGCGCGGCGTCCATGGTGACTGCGCTGGTGATGAACAGCTTCAGCAGCAGCGCCCTGCCAGCAGGAGGGGTGCCGAGAGGGGACGAGAGGGCGTAATGAGAGATTGAAAGGCGCAGGTGTTGACTGCCCGCACCCCGCATTCCGCTGCTTGGTGCGCCAGGCGGCAGCAACCCCCCAAGGCATGGGTTTGCGTGTCCACATGCGGGCAGAGGCACGCGCCAGCGCTGCAGCCTCACATGTGCAGGCCCTCCATGCCGGGAGTGTCCAGCTGCAGCAGCTCCTCGCAGGCGGGCTCGCCCACGGTCAGGTTGGCCAGCAGCATGCACTGGTTAGGGTGGGGTGGAGGTTGGCCGTGTCGTTTTTTGCACAGACGCACGCTTGCAGTGCGCGCGCCGCCGCTGCAAAAGGCAGCACACCCTGGGTGGCGAAGGGAAGCATGCACCCGCATGCATGCACCCCAGCTGCCGGCGCACAGCGGCGCAATGGGCAGTACGGCACGGTGCAGCGGCAGGCAGGGGGGCGCGCGGCGCACCAGCAGGCGGAGGTGCGGGCAGGTCTTCTCCCTCACGGCCTCCATTATGCGCGACACCGCGCGCATGCGCACGAGGGAGGCGCGCATGGCGTCGTCCTGAGACAGGTTGACGAGCGCGGCGAGCGCCTGCACGCCGCGGGGGGGGCGGTTGGGCGGTTGTGGAGGGGTGCCGGGTGGGTCGGCTGCGGCGCGGGCTGAGCGGGGCAGGCCCACGCCCGAAGCGCCAGCCCCGCAGGTGCGGCAGCCGGTGCACCGAGCCGCGCCTAACGCGCGGCAAGAGAGCAGCGCTTGGCCGGGCGCGCACCTGCCCGGAGAGCGCTCGGTCGGGCAGCAGCCGGAACAGCCGCGACAGCAGCCCCTCTGCAGCCGGCTTGAGCCGGTTGATGCCCTCCTGGCTGGCGGTCAGGCCAACCACGATGTCGAGCGCCGCCTTTTGAACCTGCGGCGGGCGGCGCGCGGGGAGGCGTTGCGGCGGCGGCGGCGTTGCGGCGGCGGCGGCGGCGGCGGCGGCGGTGCGGCGGTCGGCCTCCCCCGCCGCGGCCTGCATGCGTGGGCGCCCCTGCCCTGCACTCGGCCGCTTAAGTCGCCCGCGTTCTCACATCCTGGCGCGACGAGTCGCCCAGGAAGCCGACGAGCTCGAAGAGCTCTTGGTTGGCCCCGCTTTCGACTGCCTGTGCCGGCATCCTGCGGCTCTGTAGCGCGTGCTGCGAGTTTTCTCCGGACCTGAGACGATCGAAGGACGTTTTGAGCCTGCGCACAGGCGGAGAGGACGGCTGTGATGGCGGAACAACGCTGTGCCCGCCCCGCTGCCCCTTGTTCAGACCGAAGCAGGCTGTTTTACGGGTCGCGAACGGTCGTGGAACCGCTAAAAAGCAAGGCTGCCTGCGAAACGCTTCGCAACGCACCAGGAGACCGACCGCACTCGCGGTCGCGCCCTCCGCGAGCCCTTGTGCCGCTCCTGGCAGTCCCCATTGGGACGGGAGCGCGCTCCTAGGCGACAGCTCCCGTGAACCGGAGCCGCGCGCGGCCCTCGCCCGCGAGGCCTAAAGCGCGCCTCCGCGGCCGCCGCCGCCGCCGCCGCTGCTGCTCCGCTGCGCGGGACCCCCGCCGGGCCCAATGGCGGCGCTGCGGTCCCTGCTGCCCCCGCTGGAGGGCGGCGTGGAGGACCTGCTGCTCCCGCTGTACCAGGTGCGCGCGGAACGGCCAGGCCGGGGGCGGTCCGCCCGCGAGGAGGGGCCCCGCGTGCGCGCGCGGCGCGTGCTGCGTCAGCGCGCACCCCCGAGGCGCAGCTTCCGCAGCCTGCGCACTGGGGCCGCGGGCTCTGAGCATCCAGCAGGCGCGCGCAGCGGCCCCGCGGCCGCGTCTGGCACGCAACCCCCCGCACCCCAAGCAGCAGCCCTGCGGCGGCCGCACCCCGAAGCCGCCCGAAGCCCCAGTACGACGCCCCCGCCCCCTTTCAAACGGCCGCCGCAGGGCCTCACGCTCATCGCGCTGCGCCTCGCCGCAGAGAAGCTGCTCGTCCCGCGGCTCCGCCGCGCCCTCAAATCGCGCGCCCCCGCCGCCGCGGCCGGCGCCGGCGCCGGCGCGGGCGGCAGGGGCTCGGACCGGCGCGCGGAGCGGGTGGTCGACAATGCCTTTTTGGTGCTCTTCATCGCGCCGCTCTCGGCCTGGGGCTGGTGGGTGATGCTCCGCCACAACGGCCCCTGCACGCCGTCGTCGACGCGCGGCTGCCTGGAGGGCTGGCCGGGCCACCCGGTGACGCCGGAGTTCCGGCTGTGGTGGCTGAGCCTGGGGGGGCTGTACGCTGGCGAGATGATTGGCACGCTGCTGGGCGGCGTGGGGTTCAAGCTGGGGCTGGACATGCTCATACACCACGTGCTGACCGTGTGGCTGATGGTGGGTTTAGTCGGGGGGGGTGGGGGGGGTGGGGCCGGAGGGGGCCTGGGGGTTGGGGCGGCGGGTGGAGGGTGGATGCAGAGGCGGCGGACTGCGCGGACTTGCGCGCACCGGCTGCCCCCTCTTGCCTGCGGCTGCCCATCTCGCCCCTGGACCACCGCCCCCAAACCGCCTGCTCTCCCCCCCTCAACCTCCCCTCCCAAACCCCCCCCCAACACACACACACCTGATTCTCCCCACTCACCCCAAAACCCAAAACAAACCTCCCCCCACCCCCAAACACCCCCCACCCCAGCTGTACGCCTATTTCGGCGGCCTCCACCGCTACGGCACCCTCGCCACCGCCATCTTCGACACCTCGAACACCTTCCTCCACGCCGCCAAGGCGCTGCACGAGACGGGCCTGCCCTCCCTCGGCCTCGCGGCCGACGCCCTGTTCAAGCTCTTCGCCGCGGTGTTTTTCGCCGTGCGCGTCGCCATGCCGCCGTTCTGCATGCTGGCGCCGGGCCTCGACTACGGGCGGGTGCTGCCGCCGGTGACGTACGCGGTGACGAACGGGCTGATGCTGTCGGTTTACGTGATGCAGCTCAATTGGTGAGGCGCCCCCCGCGCGCGCGCCTTCGCGCGGTTTGGGGGAAGCGGGGTTTGCGGCCGCTTTGCCGGTGGCTGCGGGCCGCGTTGGGGCGGCGGCGGGGGCGCGGGCTGCTTGCCGCCGCGCGTGCACTCGCTGGGCAGGGGGCTGCAGCTGCAGCACTGGGCGGCTTGGAGCTCCTCCCCTGCATCCGTCGAAAATCCCCCTTTGCCCCAACCCCCCCAACCCACGCAACAGGTTTTACAAAATCGTCCGGATCGCGAGGGGCGGCGCCGTAGAGCACGGGGCCGGCCCCAAGACCAAGGCAGCAGCCGCCGCGCCGCCCTCGGGCGCGGCCGGGGCGCTGCCGCCGCCGGCGGCCGCCGCCGCGGGCGGGGTCAAATCTGAGTAGCGCGGCGGCTTTAGCCCCGCCCTCGCAGCTTTCCGAGCGCGGACCCGCCCCCGCGGCGCCCCCTGCTCGCTCGCACTTGGCTGATTGACTGCCCCGGCTCTGCCCGGCCGGCCCGGCTCCCCCATTCGATTCGCCCGCGGAAGCCCGAAATGAATTTTTGCGGCGGCCCGACCGCCCACGCGCCTGCCCTGCTGCAGCAGGCGCGCCGCCAGCCTCTGGGATGCAAAATCATCCTGCTTAGTCCTCCCCTGTAAGCTACTGGCAGACGGAGCGGCGGCCGGTGCGGGGGTCGACGGCGCGGGCGAGCGGGATGCGCGGAGCCGGGGCGCCGCAACCAGGCCGCAACGGCGCCGCCCGACTCGACCCCACCCGCCGCCGAACTTCGCATGCACCTCCCCACTCCCCATTTCGCGAATCACATTCGGATCAATCAAACGGGACGCCGATCCCGGTCTCGCAACCGAAGCCCGTGCGCGAGTGCCAAGCTCCCGCGACTGGACTCGAAATGGGAAAGCACAAGAAGGTGGATGACGAGGATTTCGAGGCGGAGGAGGAGGAGGAAGAGGAGGAGGAGGAGGACGAGTCTGAGGACGCCGACGACGAGTGCGCCCGCTCCGCCGCGCGCGCCGCTGCGTGCAGCGCGCCCCGCTGCGCGCCGCCCCGCCCCGCCCCGCCCGTGCTGCAGCAGCCGTGTTTTTAGCCCGCCGGGCACCTACAGTGGCAGATTAGGCGCCAGGGTGCCGTTGATGAAACCCCTGCCGGCAGCCTGGCACCGATGACCGATCCGGCCCAAACCCCGCCCGCGCGCAGCCAGCGCATCACCGCGACGAGCGCCAAGTACCGTTATGGGTTGACTGAGGACGACCTGGCGGGGCTGTCGAGGCCGGTGGTGAAGCGCAACCCCCACTACCGCTCCGCGGCGCCCATGCGGCTCTACCTGCTGCGGCAGGTCCAGGTGGGGCCGCCCCGCCTCCCTGCCTGCCTGCCCGCCTGCCTGCCTGCCACCGCCGCCGCAGGCCGCTCGCCGGCTCGCTGCACGGCGCACGGCCACTTCTGCCTGCAGCGCTGCTGGCGAAAAGCGGCAGCCGCAGGGCATGTGCGCACTGCGCAGCCCCCGCCCAACGCCGCCCGTGCCTGATGCAACCCCCCCGCCTTCAGGCGCGCGCCAAAGCGAAGCAGCGGGCGAAGCAGTGGGCCGAGGAGCACGCAGAGGAGATCTCCGCCGGGAAAAAGGCCGAGGCGGCGGAGCGCGCGCGGCGGGAGAAGGAGGCCGCCAAGCGCCGGCTGCGGGCGCTGGGAGGTGCGGCGGGGGGACCGGGCAGGGGCCTGGGCGAAGCGCGCTCGCAAACGCTCGCGCCCGGCGGCAAAGCTTGGCCCCAAGCTTGGCACCAGCCGTCTGGGTTCGTCAACCCGCAGCGGTCAAACCGCGGTCAACCCTCGGTTAACGCAGGCGGCAAGGCGCGCGCGCGGGACAAGCACGGGGCCTCTCCCCTGCCCGAGGAGGTTTTGGCCGCCGTGTTTGACCGGCTGGTGGCTGACCTGGAGCCCGGGGGCGTGTGGGGGCCGAGGCTGGTGGCGCAGCAGCTGGCCGCGGCATCCATGGTGGGGGTCGGCTTTTTGGGGGGGTAAAATTTGAATCTGCACAGTGTGCTTTTGGCCCGCCGGCGCCAGCCTACCGGTGCCGAGAGCTGCTGCTGCGAATGCAAGACCAGTCCAGCCCTAATCAGCTGGAACCATCAGCCAGAAACCCCAAATCACTGCTGACAAGGCACCAACGCCAACACCCCCAACCGCAGGTCTGCTGGGACTGGTACCACGCGGCCAGGGAGGCCTTCACCAAGCTGGCAGACGCAATCGACCAGCGCTTGGATCAGGTGGGCCGGGGCCATGAAGGGCGCTGCCAAGCTCCCACTTGCCCGCGCATCGCGGTGTGAGGGCTTTGGGGGCTTGGGCAGCGCCACTGACCCAGCTGAACCAGTCAGCAGTCTGCTTGCAGCTCCAGCCTGGGGTACCGGAGCTTTTCTCAGGCCAGGTGTTGACCGAGCAAGCAAGGGCTGACCCACAGCCTCCTTACCAGCCGCTCAAGGGCCGCTGATGAGCTGCGGCGCCCCACCCCCCGCGGCCCACGGCCCAGGTGGTCCCGACGCGGGAGCAGTTCCGCCGCGCCGGCTGCGAGGCCGACCCCTGGGCGAGCGTGCCGGGGGCCCTGGACTGGGGCGTTTGGGACGCGCTGGTGGCTGCGCCCGCTGAGCTCAAGCTGCCGCAGCTAAAGGAGGCCGCCAAGGCGCTGCGGGTGCCGGTGAGCCGTTTTGCGCCGCGTCGGGGGCCTCTGATGGCTTTGAGGGCGAGGGCCTGGCTGACGGGCACGGACGCAGCAGCGCGAGGCCGCGGCGGCTGTGCTGCATGCTGTGCGGCTTGAGGGCTGAGGGTTTCGGGGTTTAGGGTTTCGGGGTTTGGGGTTTAGGGTTGGCCCACTTGGGCATCAAATCTCTCCCGCCTTGGCCAATCTCTACCCTCGGCCCTTGGCCAACCGCAGGCCGGCGGCACCAAGGCGGAGCTGATAGTGCGCCTCCTCGACGAGCTCGGCCTGGCCGGCGGCCCCACGCCCGCGCCCGCGCGCGTGCTGCGCGCGGTCAGCCTGGAAATGGGCTGGCCGCGCGCGCCCGACGGCCCGGACCGCTGCTTGGAGCTGGAGGCGCTGCTGACGGGGCTCCTGGAGGACGCGCCGCCCGGGGAGTTGAGGGCCCTGCGGGAGGCCAGGGGCCTTGCTTCCCGGCGGCGCGAGCTCGTGGCCGCGGGGATCTGTGATCTGGGCGCGCTGCGCGCCGCCGCGGCGGCGGCGCGCCGCCGGGCGGAGCGGCGGGCCGCGGCGGCGGCCGCGCGGCGGCGGGAGGAGGAGAAGGCGTGGGAGGAGCTGTCCAGTCGCTGCGCCGCCGAAAGCGGGTGGGTCGGCCACCCCCCGGCGGCGCAGGCGGGGCCCAGCCGCCAGCCAACTGGGGACGGGTGGGGCAGCGGCCCCCATGCAGAGGAGCAGGCTGTGCCGCGGCGGCCCGTGCGGCGCGGCTTGGGCGCGACCGACGGCCAGTTGCGCTGCGCCTGCGGCGCGCCGGCCGCCGGTGCCTGCCCCAACAACCTCTGCTACAATTGCTGCCGCGATGGGCCCTTGTATGGCCTGGAGCCCTGCAGTAGGCACGGGACGGATGCATACAGGCCGAGGAAAGTCCTCCCCCGGTGGTAGCAGCAGCAGCAGCAGCAGCAGCAGCAGGAGTCGGAGCAGCGGCGGCAGCAGCAGGAGCAGGAGCCGCAGCAGGAGCCGCCGCAACAAAACCCGGATGAGCCAGCCGCTGGCGGCAGCCGCTGGCGGCTCAGTTTGAGACGGCCGCGGCTCCTCACGCCGCCGATGCGGCGGGCGCGGGGCACGCAGCTGCGCCAGACGCAGCCGCGAAGGCAGCCGCGGCCGCAGCGGCCGAGGCGGGCGCTTGAAGAGCGAGGGGCGTCGTTTATATACACAGATCTGATGTATTGTGTACGCAGACCAGCCCCGACCGCGCACTGCGCAGGGGCAGGACGGCTCCACAGGCGCGGAAAGCACACGCGCATGAGTTGCCGCTGCTGTTTGGGGGAAACTGCCGCGCTGCACCGCGGTGGACGCGCAGGCCAGCCCGTAGGCCGTTGTTGCGGTTTTTGAGTCAGCAGGGGAGAATAATGCCGTTGAGGTTTGTTACAGTCGGGTGCTTCTGAGTTTGCTCTGCACCAATGCCGTGGCGGGTTGAGAGTAGCAAGCCAGCGACTCACTCGCGAAAAAAAGGTCAATGGGGG
Source organism: Raphidocelis subcapitata (assembly GCA_003203535.1). NCBI lineage: Eukaryota > Viridiplantae > Chlorophyta > Chlorophyceae > Sphaeropleales > Selenastraceae > Raphidocelis > Raphidocelis subcapitata. The sequence goes on along the minus strand of BDRX01000049.1, from coordinate 216,627 downwards.
AATCGGCATTTGGCGCCGTCGGTGGTTGTACAGGGGGAGGGGGGCCGCAGCAGGCGTGCCGCGCCCGTTTGCCCGGCCGGAGGCGGGGGCGCGCGCGGACGCGGGGGGCGGCGCTGCGCGCGCGCCTGCGCCTGCGGGCCCGGGCGGCGGCTCACACGAGCTCAGGGCTGCGCAAAGGAAGGGGGGGCCGGGCCCATCGCAGGGCCGGCAGAGCAGCGAAAAAAGGGGGGGGCGCAGGCGCCAAGTTGCGCCTGCGCCCCGACAGCGGGGCCCGAAAGAACGAGCGGGACCAGCCGCGGAGGCCGGCGGCACCGCAGCCGCAGCAGCGGGGCCGCGTGCCTTGCCGCGGGCAACGCGCCGCGGCCGGCGGCAGCAGCTGCCGGCGGCCGGCAAGCTGCGCGCGCTACCGCGGCCGCGGCCGCCGCGCCACGGCCAGCCGCGCGCGCTACCCCGGCCGCCGCGCCACGGCCAGCCGCACCTGCAGGCCGAAGTGGTCCGAGGGGAACAGTGTCGCGTCCCCCGCGGCGGGCGCGTCCCCCGCGAGCCGCGCCGCCCGCACCCTTAGCTCGTGGCCGGGCGCCTGCCAGACGTAAACGTAGTCTGCGCAGTGCGGCTCCCCTTCGTCCATCAGGGGGGCGACGAGGCCCGAGGGCCAGGTCGCGGGGGGCTCGCGGCCGTTGGCGAGCTGCGGGGGGGGGGGGGGGGGGGGGGGGGGGGGGGGGGGGGGGGGGGGGGGGGGGGGGGGGGGGGGGGGGGGGGGGGGGGGGGGGGGGGGGCGGGGGCGCGGGAGCGGGGGCGTTGGGGCTGGGGGGGCATGCCGTGGCGGGGCGCATGCGAGCAGGGACGCGGAACGAAGCGGCGCCTGCAGGGAGCGGCAAGCCGCACCCCGCCAGCCGGCTGCGCGGCCGACAGCCATCACACCAATCGAACACACCGCCCGCCTTCCCCTTCAAAAAGCCCGCAATCCGCCCCCCCCACCTGGCTGGCCGAGGCGAAGCCCGCCTTTTGCAGCGCGAGGTGCGTGCCCTCTCCGGGCGGCGCGTTCAGGTCGCCGGTGAAGACCACACCCGCGCACGACGCGCGCAGCGGCCGCATCCAATCGATGATGGCCTGGCGGCGCCGGGTTTGTTGTTTGGTTGAGAGTGTTGGTTTGAGAGGGGTTTGGAGGAGGAGGGGATGGGGAAGGGAAGCAGGGGCGCAACAGGCTGCGGGCTGCAGCACCGGCGGCTCGCGGCGCGCAGGGGGGCGCGGCTAACGACTCTCCGCCAAAAGCACCACAAGCGTCCACCCGCCCCGCGCCGCCCGGCCGGCCCCTCCCCACCTGCGCCTGCCGCTCCCGGATCTCTGGCGACGCGTGGTCAAGGTGCGTGTTGACCAGCCACACGCGCAGCGGCTCGGAGGCATCACCGCCGCCGCCTTCGCCGCTGCTGAACCCGCGCACAAACGCGCCGCCGCCGCCCCAGTCGTCGCTGCCCGCGTCGCTGCCGCTGCCGCTGCTGCTCGAGCCCTCACCGCCCGGCTCGCTGGGCGCAAGCTCGACGCACACCCGCTGCGCCGCGCGGAAGCTGCCAAGCAGCAGCGTCTCCGGCGGCCCCGCGCCGGCGGGCTGCGGCAGGCGGCTGGCGATCGAATTGCCAAAAAAGGGCGCGATTGAAGCATCCCTCAGCGTTCGCGCCCACGCGCCGCTGAGCCCCCGCCGCTCCCGCCAGCCCTCGACCGCGGGGGGCGCGGCGACCATCAGCGCGCGCGCCGGCGGCAGCGCGAGGAGCGCGCGGGTCGCGGCGGCGTAAGCCGCGCCGAGCGCGCCGGCGGCGGCGACAGAGTCTAAGGCGGCGCGGCAGGGGTGGACCGAGTAGCCCGGCCCGAGCAGCTGCCGTTCCTGGCTGAACTCGCCTGGGGGGGGGGGGAATTGGGGTGGGTGGCGGTTTAGGGGGTTTGAGGGCGGGTCGGCATGCCGCGGCACTGAAACGCCCTCCCCTGCGCCACGGGCGCACCGATGCCCGCACGCGACAATGCCCCGGGCGCGCCGACGCAACGGCGCAACCGCGCCGCGCCCCGCGGCCGCGTGCAGGTGTGCCGACGCGCGCACGCAACCGCCTTGTGCAACTGCAACTGTGGTACTGCAACCCCGCAACTGCAGTTTGGTTCTGCAACCACGTAGCCGCACCTGTGAGCACCTCCTGGAAGCAGTACACGTCAGCGTCCAGCGCCGCCAGCGTGTCCCGCAGCAGCGGCGCGCGCTCGGGCCACCGGTCCATGACGGCCCGGATGTTGAACGTCACAATGGCCACCTCGCGCCCCGGCCCCCCGTCCCCCGTCGCGCCGACCGGCGCGGCGCCGCGCCGCCAGCCGCCGCGCCGCCCCGCGTGCCAGCGGCGCAGCAGGTGCTCGCCGCCGCGGAGCAGCAGCGCGCCGGCGGCGGCGGCGCCGAGGGAGGCGAACTGGGCGGGCGCGCCCGTGGCGGCGGCGGCGGCGGCCGCGGCGGCGCGGATGCCGAGCAGCGCGGCGGCGTGGCCGCGCGGCGCGATCGCCGCCGCCGCCGCCGTCACCAGCAGCGCGGCCGCGCCGGGCGCGGGCGCGAGGCGGGGCCGCTTGCGGCGGGGGAGCGGGGCGCGGCGCGGCCCGCCGGGCCCCGGTGCCGCGCGGGCGGCCGGGCGCGCGGCGAGCGCGTGCCGGGCGAGCGCCTCCCCCAGCCAGCGCGCCCCGTGCGTCAGCGGGGCCCAGGGCGCGAGCAGCAGCGCCGCGCGGCGGCCCGCGGCGGCGGCGAGCGCGCCCGCGACCGCCGGGGCCGCTCCCGCCGTGGCGCGCTGCGCGGCGAGCACCGCCACGCCGTGCATCCCGCTGCCGCCTTCCGGGCTCACGCGCCCCGCATCTACGGGTTCTTCTGTTCCCTGCGACCGCTTTCGAGGTGCGTCGCCGGCCGCGGGCGGGCTGGATGCCCGGCGAGGATCGGGCTGATACCTCCGCGCTGAAAGGACTGCGCGCCTGATCCGGGTGATAAGGGACGGAAGAGGCAAGAACGTGCAGAAAACGGCCGGCAAGGGCTCCGGGCGGGTTCGCGGTCTTGCCGGTCAATCAAGGCAGCAGCTGCCCAGCGTGCTGCTGAATGCAATCCGTCAGGTTTGCGTTCAGAGCAGTGCAAAATCTGTCGTGAGAACTGTTTCACTCATCTATACCTCGCAAACAGAGGATGCAGCTCGCGGTGAGCCTGCAGTGGGGAGGGGCCCGCGGGACGGGCGCGTTTCGCAGCCCCTCGGTACCGGATTCCAGCCCTCAAACGCCAATGTGTCCCATCCCGCAGGCGGTGCGCGCTTCGGCAGGTCTGGCGGCGGGCGCCCGCCCGGCGCGGCGCTCCTGCACCACTCGCTGCGCCGCGGCGGGCAGCGGCGGCGCGAGCCAGCAGCAGCCGCAGCAGCAGCCCAGGTGCGGGGGGTCGAAGCGTGGCCGGTATGCGCAGGCGCTTGCAGCAGCGGGCGGCCACAGAGCAGCCGTGCACAGGGCCGGCGCTCGCCGAGCCACCTCGCAAACGCATGCGGGGCCGCGCCGCACGCTGCGTGCGCTGTGCCGCGCTTCCCCCCAAAACCGACCCAGCAACGCCCCCCGCCCCGCCGCCCCGCAGCCCCATCGCACGGCGGGTCGTCCTCGGCGGCGCGCTGCTGGCCTCTGCGGCCGCGGGCGCCGGGCTCGCGCGCGCCGAGGAGGCGGCCGACGAGCGGCGCGGCGAGGTGGGGGGCGGCGCGCACGCGTTCGGGGCGTGGGGGGTGGGCCGGCTCGCCACACGATTCCGTTGTTGGCCGCACGGCCAACCGCGTCTGAGTAAACCCCATCAGAATGCTGGAAGCCCCCCCCCCCTCGCCTCGACTGCCCACCCAGCCTTGAAAACCCCCTCGCAATCCCGACCCACCCCTACCCCCCTTCGACAAACCCCTCACCTCCCCCTCCACCCCCCCCCTAAGGTTTTCCACACGGACGAGGAGTGGAGGGAGCTGCTGCCCCCCGGCCCCTACAACGTGCTGCGCCAGGCCAGCACGGAGCGGCCCTTCAGCAGCCCCCTCTACGGCGAGAAGCGCCGCGGCACCTTTGTCTGCGCGGGCTGCGGCAGCCCGCTGTTTGCGTCGGCGGCAAAGTACGACTCGGGGACGGGGTGGCCCAGCTTCTTCGAGCCCCTGCCGGGTGGGTGGGGGTGGGGGTTGGGGGGTTGGGGGTGGGGGTGGGGGATGGGGTGAGGGGGGGCCTGCGGGTTTGTGGCGGGGGCCGTGGCAGGGGTTGTGGCGGGGGCCCGGGGGCGCCGCGCCCTCGGCGAACCGCGTGCACTCGCAGCAAAAACCGCGCAGGCACAAACCAGCCGCCCCCTGCCCCCGCGCAAACTAAACGGCATTGGCTCCAGGTGCCGTCGACGAGACGTTCGACAAGTCCATTTTCTTCATGCCGCGCACCGAGGTGCGCTGCGCCAAGTGCAAGGGCCACCTGGGCCACGTGTTCGACGACGGCCCCGCGCCCACGGGGCAGCGCTACTGCATGAACGGGCTGGCGATGGCCTTCCAGCCCGCGGGGGACGCGTGATGAGTCATGAGCGACGGCCGATGAGTAACTCATCAGGGGCGAGGGCGCACCTCCGCTTAGGGGGGGGAGGCGGCACCGCACCAGCCGGGGCCCGCCGGCCCCCGGGCGGGGTGCGCGTTTGACCGGCCGGCCTCCAATGTGTAAAGACGGACGCAGGGCAGCTCATTGACCAGCGCAAAGGCGGGGAGCCGGCGCGGCGGGGGCTCGGGCGCAGCGGTGCTGGCCCGCTGCGGTGGCAGCGGCGGCGCTGCAGCATCGGCGGCATCGCGGAAGCCGAAGAGGGCGCGGCCAGGGCTTGCCCCACGACCCGCCCATTCCCGTTCAATCCCGGTCACCTCGAACATACGCGCCACGGACGTGCAGCTCTCCCCCCCGCTTTCGACAGCCAGATCAGCAGCAGCCCCCGTCGCCCGCCCCGCGCAGCAGCAGCAGCCACCATGGGCGTCGCCGCTTACTTCGACGCCGGCAAGGGCGCGCGCGAGGTGCTCTACGGCGCCCGCGAGGGGCTGTACCAGTTCGACCAGCGGGTCGCCCTGACCACCAAGACCGCCGACGGCGTGTCGCTGGTGCTGGGCGCGATCAACAAGGGCGACAAGGCCGATCTCAGCCTCAAGAGCTCCTACACGTGCGCCTGGGGCCGCGGGCGGGCGGGGGTTTCGCCCGCGATCTCCGTTGCCGCCTGCGGCGCCCGTCCTGAACGCTCGGCCGCGGCGGCGTGCCCGTCGAACCGGCAGCCGCGCAATCCCGGCCGCGAGCCGGCCGCGGCGGGCCGCGCGCCCGCCGATTGCCCGCGCCGCGCCGCGGCGGCCGCGCCGCGCTGCGCTGGCGCAACAGCGCGCCCGCGCGTCATATGCCCTCGCCCACCCCCGCCCCTGCCCCCCACCTCCCACCCCCGCAGCTACAAGAACTACGGCATCTCCGCCCTGTTCAGGACCTCCACCGACAAGGTGGACGTCACCGCCAACATCGACAACGTGGCGCCGGGCCTCAAGGCCGCCATCCACGCGACGCTGCCAGACGCGCAGTCGGGTGCGGGGCGTTGTTTGTTTTGTTTTGTTCGGACCGTGCAGCGTGCGGCCGCGGCTGGTCGCGTGGGGAGGGGGCCGCAAAGCAGCGGGCCGCTCAGCGCTCCGAGGCGGCGGCGGCGGCGGCGGCGGCGGCGGCGGCGGGGGCGCCTTGGGAGCAAGCCCGGTCGGCGGCACGACGGCATGCGCTGACGCGTCCGCAACCGCAAACCCAAACGCACCCCACCCCCACAGGCAAGCTGCTGCTTGACTACTCCAGTGCACGCGCGCACGTGCGCACCACGCTGGGGCTCAACACGCAGCCCAAGGCCTCCATCGCCGCCACCACCGCCCAGGGCAACCTCATCTACGGTGGGGGGGGGCGCGCTGCTGAGACGTTGCTGTTGGTCTGCTGTTGGTCGGCCGGTCGGTCGGTCGCTTGCTCCCTTGTCCGCTCGTTTATTGGTTGCCCGCGGTTTGCTGCCTACGCTGTGGGGAGCGAGCTGCTGGAGCGGGCCCGCGAGAGCCGTGCCCCGAGCCGCTCTGCGGGGCTGCGGCCCCGCAGAGCGGCGTGCGCCCCCGCCGCTCCGCGCACGCGCACGCGGCGTGCGCCCCCGCGCCCGCCCCCCCGCCCCGGCCCGGGCTGCGCCAAGCCCTCTTATCGAAGCACCATCAGCACCCTAACACCCCCCCCAACAACCAAACCAACCCCCAAGGCGTGGAGGGCACCTTTGACACCGGCAAGAGCGAGGTCACCGGCTACGGCGTGATGGCGGGGTGGACCGCGCCCGACAGCCAGCTGGTGCTGCAGCTCACGGGTGGGGGGGTCCAGCTGCTTTCGAACGCGCACCCACATTCGAATTTCGAACGCGCGGGGGTTTTCAGGGGCCGGGTGCCGCGCGAGATCTAGAGATCCCGGCGCGGGCGCGCCCCCCTCTTCACACACACAACCCACAAAAACCACCGCCGCCACCCTCCCGCGCCACCCTCCCTTAACCCCTCCCTTAACCCCTCAACACCCCCACCCCACCCCCCAAAAGACAAGCTTGAGACCGCCAAGCTCTACGCCAGCCACAACTACACCAAGGACAAGGCCGTGGCGGCAGAGGTGTCGCGCCCAGTCAAGGTGGGTGTGGGTGTGTGTGTGTGCTGTGCATGCTGCGTGTCACGTGTGTGTGTTTGTTGGCTGTGCGTGCGTGCGCGCGGGGTGTTTGCGTGTCGTGGTGTCGAGCGCGGCCCAAGGCTTTTGACACCCGAACCGCACCCCTAAACCCCCAACCCCCAAACCCCCAAAGGGCGGCGACGTGACCTTCTCCCTGGGCGTGCTGCAGCGCCTCGAGAACGGCGCGCTGTTCAAGGCCAAGGTGGGGGGGGGGGGGCATATGCGCGCGTGCGTGCGCACTTGCATGCGTGCGTGCGTGCGCGTGTGGAGGGGGCGGGGGTCGGTTTAGGGTGGACGGGAGGGACCCCGCCAACCGACCCCCCCAAACCCGTCAGGCCGTCACCCATCACCCCGGGCCGTCACCCATCCCCCCGCCCCCCAACCCTTGCCCACCGACACCCCCCCCCCTTTACCCCCGCCAACCGACGCCCCTGCCAACCGACACCCCCCCACCCCCCCCCCCAGGTCAACCACCTGGGCGTGGCGTCCCTGCTGTACGAGCAGCGCCTCGCGAGCGGCGAGCGCCTCGCGCTGTCGACGCAGGTGGACACCATCAACGTCGGGGGGAAGGCGCCCAAGGTGGGCGTGGCCCTCGACCTCGCCTGAGCTGTGGCTCTCTTGGGCGCCCTCGGGCGCCGGCGCCGGCGCCGCTTGCCCGGTTTGCTGCTGCGGACCGGACGCCGGTTTGCGGCGCGCGGCGCGGTGCGCCTGCGGCGCGGCGCGGTCGCCGCGCGGCGCGGTCGCCGCGCGGCGCGGCGCGGTGGCGGCGTTGGATTGGCGGGCGCCTCGCCGCGGGCTGCGGCCGCGCGGCGCGGCGCGGCGGGCGATTGTTTCTCAGTAGGGGTTGCATTCTCTGCACCAGCATTCACCGATTGACGGCCGGCCCCCGGCCGGCGCCGGCGGCGGGCGGCCGCAGCGCGCGCGGCGGCGAGTTGGGAGGAGCGTCGCGCGCGCGGCCCGTCGGTGGCGCCGGCGGGGGCCGCCGATTTCCTCCACCTCCTCTCTCTCTTGCAGCGGCTTTTCTGGCTGCGCGGGCGGCTGTTAGCGTGGGTGCCTGCATAACGTAGCGAGTCTGTAAGGGCGGTCGAGGACCGTGCCGCGCCCGGGGTGGATTGTGAAAAGCTTGCTGGGGGAGAGGGGAGCGGGGGTGCGAGCCACCTGGGGCGCCGCGCAGCCTGCCTCGGCCTGCCATCCGACTCGGACGAGGCCGTTGGCGACCTGCGTCTGGCGGCCCGCGGCTGGCGGCTGCTCGGCGGGATTGCTGCGAGCATACCGCAGCTCGCTGCGCAGCGGCAATTGAGCACCGGCCGGAGGGGTTCCGGCAAAAGTCCCGAGATCAAGTTGGATTTCGCGCGCCGCCGGCCAAATGGGCCAGCTCAGCGGGTGACAGGCTGAAAAAAGCCCTCTCAATTTCCCCTCGGTGCCTGATCGCCGGCGCCCTGTGCGCCTGGGGAGTCCCGCCAGCTGACGCTCTGCCATTGGCGGCCAATTGTAGGCGCCCGACACTCTCGGGTTCAAACATCGTTCGCCGTCACGTCCCTTGCCCGTCGTTTCGCGGCGCGCTCTCCCGCGAGCCCGCCATTCCCCGCGCGGCACGCCAAAGCCGCCCTCCCCCGGCGCACCGCTCTCCCGCAAGCCGACCGCGATGCTCGCCAGCAGCCGCTGCAGCCCGGCGGCGGGCGCCCGCGCGCCCGCGGCGCCCCGCGCCGCCGCCGCCGCCGCCGCCCGCGCGCCGCGCCGCGCCGCGCCGCGCGCCCGCGCCGTGCCCTCAAAGGAGGAGGCCCTCGCGCAGCTCGAGGCGTTCGCCACGACCAACGCGGCCAACATCGCCGCCGCTGAGGCCAAGCTGCGGGAGGCCGGCCCCGGGGGCGCGCGCAAGGCTGCCGCCGGCGCCGCGCCCGACGGCGCCGCCGCGGCGCAGGGCGGCCTGCGGGAGCTCAACCAGGGCGACTTTTGGGAGTTCCTGGAGAGCACCGCCGACAAGCTCACCGTGGTTGACTTTTACACCGGTGCGCGGGGCCGGTTGGGAGGGGCTGGGGCGGTCTCGAAACGCAACTTTTGGGGGGGTTGCGGGCGTGGGGCGCCCTTGCCGGCGGCAGGGCAGCAGCGGCCGCGGGGCGTTGCTTGCCGCAGCTGCATCCGCAGGGCCGCGTCCCCCACAACGCGACGTGTCCGATACACCCCCAGGAAACGCCTCCCTAACCAACCCCACCCCCAAAAAAACCACAGACTGGTGCGGCCCCTGCAAGATGATCTACCCCGAGCTCGTGCGCCTGTCCCAGGAGCTGGGCCCCCGCGGCGGCCAGGTGGTCAAGTTCAACTGCAACAAGGACAACAAGGAGCTCGGCAGGACGCTGGGGATCAAGGTGGGGGCGAGTCAGCAACGTCGACTTTGGCGTGTTGGACTTTGGCCCTGCTGGCAAGGCTTGCGTCGGCGTTGTCCTGTCAAAGCTTTGAGCTGCTGCAGAGAAGGCGGGTAGCGGCGCTCTCTGCATCCCGGCCGCCGCCCGCCAACGCCAACCTAAACCCTACCCCCCCCCCCAAAGGTCGCCCCCACCTTCCACCTCTACCGGGGCCGCGAGAAGCTGGGGGAGATGACGGGCGCCAAGGTGGAGAAGCTGCGGGAGATGATAGAGGCAAACCTCTGAGCGGGGGGGGTTTACTAAACCCTACTAGCTAGGGGTTCGTCGCCGCCCCGTCGCCGCGACGCGAGTCGCGGCCGCCGCGCCAAGGGGGTTGCACTCTTTGGGCTCTGCCGGCCGCTGGGCCATTGGCCCGTTTGCCCGCGGGTTGGGGGGGGCCGCTTTTTGGGGCCGGCCCGCCGGGGCTCTGACCCGGCCGCCGCCGTTTCAGGCGGGGGCCCATCAGATGAGGGCGGCCGCCGGCGCGAGCGCGGCCCCCGCGGGCGCGCCGCGCCGCGCCGCGCCGCGTCCCGCCGCCGGCGCGCCGCGCCGGCGCCGCCGGAAGCCTTTTTCGGTTTGCACACCACCCTGGGCGCGCCGGCCCGAATGCGCCTCGTATACGAGTTTCCCCTTCCCAGTTCCTTCTTCAACTGTGCGACGGCAGAGCGGTGCCTGCGGGTTGCGGGGGCGCCGACGGCCGGCTCGGCTGCGGCGGCCCACCCACCCGGGCCGGCGCGCGGCGGCGTGCGCGAATTGCGCGCGCCGCCGCGCCTGGCTTCGACTTTTTTCTTCGCGGTTGTATCCTCGGGCCGGCCCCCTCGCAGCCGGCCCCCCTCCTGTGTTCACTGGTACCGATCCGCACTGCAGCCAGCAAAAACCGCCAGCAGAGCAAACCCCGAGTTTGGCACACGCGCAAGAACCCTCCAAGCCGAGCCGAGCCTCCAGCAACGCGGACACACGCACACCCCATCGCCCCCGCGCCCCGCGGTCGCCCGCCGCTGCGCGGCGCCGCCGCGGACGGCGCGGCCGCCGCCAAGGCTGCGAGCGTGCGCTGCGCCGCATTCGGCCCCGCCGCCGCCGCCGCCGCCGCCGCCGCCGCCGCCGCCGCTGGCCGGCCGTCGGTGGGCACATGCACGGGCGTGGAGAGGGGACGGGCGCTGTCGACCCGAAGCTTGTAACAGACGCTAACCAAGCTTTTGACCGCCGCGGGGACCTGCCCAGCGCCTACGTACCGGTACCGGGGCGGCCGGGCGGCTCGGTCCAACTTGCTTGGACCGGCGCGCAGGTGGCCGCCCGCAGGCGTGGGCCCACATGGCCCATATCACGGGGCCCGCCCGGCGCACGGCGGCGCATATTGCAAAGAAACGCTCTCCCGAGGCCATGCCGCGCCTGCAATAGGGCGTCGGAGCAGCCAGGAGTGGAAGGGGCGCGCGATCTGGACGTTCTGCCGGTTTCAGCGTCGTCCAAGTTTTGCCCAAGCACTTTTGCGTTTCAGAGGCGCCTTCCCGCTGCCCAGCACCGCGCCAGGGGCCCGCAAGGGTTGTCTCCTGCCCAAGGGCACCCTCGCGCGACGCCCGCCGGTCGCCATTGGGCCTTGACTTTTTCTCTGTACGGCGCAGCCCAAGGCGACGGGGTCGCGCCGCTGGGCGGGCGCAAGGCCTCGGGACTCGGTGCTGCAGCCTGCGTTCCACCCTGACGAGCGCGCGCAAGCCCGGCTTAGCAGCGGCAAATGGGCGCGCGACAGTAGTAGAACGACCCCGCAGTAGCGAGCGATGGCCGCCATCCCCGCCGCGGCCGCGATGGCCGCCTCCAACATGGCGCGCGCCGCGGTGCGCGCCGCGGCGGCGACCGCCGCGGCGTGCGGCACGCGCCTCGCGGACAGCGTGCCCCGGGAGATCGTCGACGACATCTTCGCGCACGCGCTCAAGAAGCAGACGGGCGTCAGCCTCAAGTACATGGTGGGCGGGGGGCGGTTTGCCGGGCGCGGCGCCGGCCGGCGCTCGCTGACGCCGTGCAGCCGGAGGGGGGGAGCGGCGCGGGCGGAGGGCCGCCGGCGGACGGTGCCGCCGCAGCGGCTTGGCCGCGGGGCGCGGGCGCCTTCAGCGCTGGGTCCTTCAGCTGTGTCGTGACAGCGGCAGGCGCGCGGCAGCAGCTGCCGCCGCCGGGCGGGGCGGCGCGCTGCCCGCCCCGCGGCCATCGGCCCAGCGGCTGCGGCGCGCCGGGCGCCGCTGGAAGGCGCGGCCGCAGCCGCGGCCGGCCCCGCCGCAGCCGCACCCGCCGCCATTGACAAACCGCCCAGTGCTAGCACCCCCCCCCCCCCCACCCCCCCACCCCCCCACCCCCCCCCCCCCCCCCCAAAAAAACCCCAGCTCGATTTTGGCGCCAACCCCATAGAGCGCCAGCTGGTGCTGTCTGCCCAGTTCCTGCAGAAGGAGCTGCCCGTGCGGCTGGCGCACCGAGTGGCGGAGCTGGAGAACCTGCCATACGGCCTGTCCAGCAAGCCGCAAGTGCTAAAGGTGGGGGGGGGGGGGTCGGGTGTGGTTGTGTGTGTGTGTCGTGTCACGTGAAGGGAGGGGGTGAAGGACGGCGCAGCGGCGGCGGCGGCGGCGGCAGCCGCGGCGGCAGCGGGTTTTCTGCTTTCAAAAACCAAACCACAGCGGCTGGCCGCAAGCCGCGGCCCGCAAAAGACCCCAGCAAAACCCCGCCACACCCTGGCAATCCCCGCCGCACCCCGCCAAACCTCGATGACTAACCCCGATGACCAACCCGACAACCAACCCCCCCTCAAGGTGCGTGACTGGTACGTCGAGTCGTTCCAGGAGCTGCGGTCCTTCCCCGGCGTGCGCAACGTGGAGGAGGAGGGGGCCTTCACGGACCTGCTGCGCCACATATACAGGCGCCACGTGGGTGTTTTGGGGGGGGGGCAATCGCATGGGGGGGCGTGTTCGATGCATGCAGCTGCCGGCGGCGGCGGTAGCTTTCACCGTTGAGCCCGGCCAAGCCCTGCACCCCTCCTGTTTTATTTAATAATTTGAATCCAAAATTGCATTCAAAACAAACCCCAATCCCCAACCCCCCCTCAACCCCAAGCCCCTACCCCTCAAGCCCCCAACCCCCAACCCCACCCCCCAAAGGCCAACGTGGTCCCGCTGATGGCAATGGGGGTGTCTGCGCTGAAGAAGGAGCTGTCTGACAAATCATTCGTCACGGGTGGGCGCGGGGGGGAGGGGGGGAGTTCCTGATGGGTGTTGTGGCGAGGGCACGCTTTGACTCCCGTTCGAAAGCGCTCGCTTTTGAGCCTGCCAGGCGACAGCCTGCCAGGCGACAGCCTGCCAGGCAACACCCCAAAGCCGCCCAAAACACCCCTCTCCAACAAACCCCCCCTCCCCGCAACCCCCCCCCCTCCAAAAAAAACCAACCCCTCAACCCCCCAAACAGAGATGCCCGAGATCCACCAGTTCCTGGACGGCTTCTACCTCTCCCGCATCGGCATCCGCATGCTGATAGGGCAGCACATCGCGCTGCACGAGCCGCCAAAGGCGGCGCACATCGGGCTCATCTGCACCAAGTGCAGCCCCTGGCAGGCGCGCGGGCGGGGGTTTGGGGGTTGGGGGGGGGGGTGACGCCAGGTTTGCACCGTTGCACCCCCCAAACCGGCCCCGCCGACGCGACCGACACCCACCCCACCCACCCACCCCCAAAACCCCGAAAGCTAAACCCAAATACCTGCCCAACCCCCCCCCCCCATCCCCGCCCCCCAGGTGGCCCAGGACGCCATCAACGACGCCCGCTCCATCTGCCTGCGCGAGTACGGCACCGCCCCCGACGTCTCCATCTACGGCGACCCCTCGTTTGCGTTTGCCTACGTGCCCTCCCACCTGCACCACATGGTGTTCGAGCTGGTGGGTAGGGGGGGGGGCTTTTGGTGGCTTTGCTTTGAGCTTGCGGCGACCCCTCCTTTGCGTTTGCCTACGTGCCCTCCCACCTGCACCACATGGTGTTCGAGCTGGTGGGCAGGGGGGGGCCTTGTGGTGGCTTATTGAGAAGGTTTTTGGGTGCGCTGTGGGGACGAAGGCGTCGAACCATCTCCACCCTCCCCACACACACAAAAGCAAACAACGACCCCCCTCCCAAAAAAACAGGTCAAGAACAGCCTGCGCGCGGTGCAGGACCGCTTTGACGACGGCGAGGAGGAGCCCCCCCCAATCCGCCTCGTGGTGGCAGAGGGGGGGGAGGACGTGACCATCAAGGTGGGGGTTTAGGGGGGGCCTTTGCGGGGGGGTTTCGGGCTTGGCTTTGGGGGGCTTGGGGGTGTGCTTCAAGCGGGCGTGCAAGCTTGGAGGGAATGCCCCTCCCGCCAATCAAAAAAACGCCAGATCGACCGCCCGCTGGCTGGCCCAACCGCCCCAAACCGCCCAAACGCCTGCCCAACCCCCACCCCAACCGCCGCCCCCAACCGCCTGCCCAACCGCCCGCCACAACCGCCCTCCAGGTCAGCGACGAGGGCGGCGGCATCCCCCGCTCCGGCCTGCCGCGCATCTGGTCCTACCTTTACTCAACCGCCAAGTCCCCCGTGCAGCTGGACGACAGCGTGGTGGAGAGCGGGGGGCCAAACGTGCTGGCGGGGTACGGCTACGGCCTGCCCATCAGGTGCGTTGAAGGGGGGGGGCAGTTTTTGGAGGGGATTGGGGAGCAGGGGACCGCGCGCGCTCTTCCTCGAGGCGCGCGCACGGTTGCGCGCCGGGGCCCCGTCAATGCTCGGAACCCTGGCCGCCCACTCCAACCACCCCGTCCACCGCTACCCCCATTCCAGCCGCCTGTACGCGCGCTAGTTTGAATAATCCCCTTAATAATCTCTCACCCCACCCCCAGCCGCCTGTACGCGCGCTTTGACCAATCTCCTCACTAATCCCCCATTCAACCCCCCCAGCCGCCTGTACGCGCGCTACTTTGGCGGCGACCTCCAGATCATCAGCATGGAGGGCTACGGCACGGACGCCTACCTCCACCTCAACAGGCTGGGCAACGTGCAGGAGCCGCTGCCGTGAGGCAGGAGCTGCGGGGCCCCCGGCTGAGGCGCTGCGCTGAGGCAGGAGCCGCTGCGCTGAGGCGCTGCGCTGAGGCGCTGCCCTCAGGCAGGAGCAGCTGCGCTGAGGCGCTGCCCTCAGGCAGGAGCCGCTGCCCTGAGGCGCTGAGCCGCTGCGCTGAGCCGCTGCGCTGAGGCGTGCGCTGAGGCGACGCTGTAAGCGCCTGCCCTGAGGCGCCGCGCCGAGGCGCCTGTCGCGAGCGACGCAACGCGCAGCGGCCCAAGCGCGGCGCGGCGCGGCGCGGCGCGCGAGCAGGAGCGGCTGCCGTGAGCGGCGCACAGCCCGCCCCTGGGGGGCGCGGCGCACCGTGCCGCGCGCACAGGGGGCGTTGCCGCCTCGTTGGTGGCGAGTCGGCGGGAACGCCCGCGCGCGCTCGCCCCCGCAAAGCCGCGGCGCCGCCAAAGGCCGAGCGACGCCGCGGGGGCCCCGCCCGTGGGCCGCACGTGCGGGGGCCGTTGCCCCCGGCAGCGGCCCTCTCTCCCCGCTGCCCTCTCCCCCCGCTGCCCTCGCCTCCCCCCCTTCAAACCGACCGTCCAAGGAACGCGCGCGCGCGGGAGCCGCCGCCTTTTGCTGCGCGGCCTCGCACCCGGGCGCGCGGCCGGACGCAGCTCAAAACGCCGCAGATCCCTCGGTGCCCCCTTATGCTTGGGGCGCGTGCACAGGCGCCGCCGCCGCGGCGCGGCCCCCGTCGATTGATTGACTTTATGGCCTGCTGCGGCCGCCGGGTTGTTGACCTTCCTTGCTGTAAGAATTGCTCCGTCCTGCGCTGGCTGGTGTGGGCGCGGGGGGAGCGATGGGAGGAGCAACTTGAAGCAGCTCCCCCGCCCGGGGGCCGGCGGCGAAGAAGCAGCTCTCGCGGCGGTGACTGTGCCGGCGCTTGCGAGGCGGCGCGCTGGCCGGAGCATGGGGTTGCGGCAGCCACAGCTGAAAGAGCTGCAAGCTTTTTGGCCTTGTCAGGTGCGCTCTGGCAGCTACATACATCGCTGGTGCGGTCGGGGCTTCTACAGCCGGCTGCGCTCAAGTCAGACCGCTGCAGAAAAAGGCAAAAAAACAACCCCCCCTGGACCAGTCAATGGCGAGCCGTTGAGTGGTGACAACGGCGGCCGTTGAGAGGCCAGTGGGGCGACGGGCTCCCACCTCTCCGAGGTTTCCCCCGGGTATGGTATTTACTTGATGGGCCACCCCGCCGTTTGCCAGGGCATGTTAGCGTGCTGTGTGTGTGTGGGGGGGGGGGCAAGGCAGGTTCGAAACATTGCAAGCAACCACCAGGGATTGACCCCAACACACCCGCATCGCAGACCCGCAAGCGCAGCCCTACCTGCCCCTGTCAGCTATGGGAGCCCCGGGACGGGGCCCCAGCTGACAGGGGCGGAAATCAGCGTGCTCCGCGGCTATACAAGGCGCGACAGGGTTTGTGACAGGCCGTAAATCGCGAAAACTTCCCGTTTGCAGCCCG
Organism: Raphidocelis subcapitata; assembly: GCA_003203535.1. NCBI lineage: Eukaryota > Viridiplantae > Chlorophyta > Chlorophyceae > Sphaeropleales > Selenastraceae > Raphidocelis > Raphidocelis subcapitata. The sequence continues at coordinate 200,953 of BDRX01000049.1, read as the reverse complement.
CGAATGGACCTCTGGGCTGCGGTTTGACCACGTTTGACTGCGCCACGCGCCGCGCGCTGCTGCACTCGTGGTTCGTCCTGCAGGCAGCTGCATCCATCTCGAATCCCAGTTACGCTACGCGCACCGCAAACCACACTGCACAGCACAGAGACTCCCGGCACTGGTAGGCCATGCCGCCGACGTCGGCGTAGGGCACATCAGCCTCATCAGCGCAGCAAACCGCCGCGAGGCAGCTTGGCACAACGCTGCCGGAGGGGCGCCGTCGCCGCAGGCAAAAGAGGGAGCATCGCCGCCGCCGCCGCCGGAGGGGGGCGGGCCGCCCCCGTCGCCGCCGCGCCGCCCGGCCCTTGCACGCCGCCCCCAGCGCGGCGCCGCCCCCACTGCACCCCCCAAGCGGCCCCGGCCCCGCCGGCGCGACCCGAGGCCCGGCGATGCCCGCCGCGCCGTCGGCGGCGCGCGCGCGCACTCCGTCCTGCGCAGTGCGCTGGCTAGTTTGAGCGTGGCGGGAGCAATGGGAGGAGCAATATGAAGCAGCCGAGAAAACAGGCCATGCGTTCCCGCCGGGCATTGGGCGCAGGCTGCACTGCGCCTGTTTGCGACTGCTGTCATATGCGCGCTGGCGTGTCAGCTCCCGTGCGTTGGGAGCGTACTGACCCCGGCCCTGGATTGGCGGCGGATTGGGATCGTGGTTGCAGGCCAGTCGCCGCTTCTGCAGGCCATCGCTGACTGTTTTGGGGCTGTCGAGGCGGCGCGCCGCAGTGTGGGAATGCAGGCTTCAGCGGGAAGAGCTGAAATTGGAATGGCCTGGTGAGGCGCGGTCTGGAGGCTGCATTGCAGCTGTGGTGTGAGAGCGCTTCAGCCTCCGAAATTGAACCGCCTGCATACGAAAGCCAAAAACAACACCCCCTGGACCAATCACGGCGAGCCGTTGAGTGGTGACAACGGCGGCCGTTGAGAGGCCAGTGGGGCGACGGGGTCCCACCGCTCCGAGGTTGCCCCCGGGTATGGTATTTACTTGGTGGGCAAGGCCGCCGTTTGCCAGGGCATGTTAGCGTGCTGTGGGTGCATGTGTGGGGCAAGCCAGGTCCGAAACATTGCAAGCAACCACCAGGGATTGACCCCAACACACCCGCATCGCAGACCCGCAAGCGCAGCCCTACCTGCCCCTGTCAGCTATGGGAGCCCCGGGACGGGGCCCCAGCTGACAGGGGCGGAATTGAGCGTGCCCCGCGGCTATACAAGGCGCGACAGGGTTTGTGACAGGCCGGAAATCGCGGATATGCCCCGTTTGCAGCCCGCGAATGGACCCCTGGGCTGCGGTTTGACCACGTTTGACTGCGCCACGCGCCACGCGCTGCTGCACTCGTGGTTCGTCCTGCAGGCAGCTGCAGCCTGCCAATCAAAGGGTTCTCGCATTGCTCGGGTCTCCCAGTTACTCTACGCTCACCACAGACCACACTACAAAGCACAAAGACTCCCACTGCAGCGCTCTTTGCCGCGCAGCCCTGATGCATCAGCGCCGCTTCCCGCCGCTGCCGCTTCCACGACCGCTGCCACCGCTGGCACCACCTCCACCGCTAGGCACCACCGCCGCTGCCGGCACCGCCGCCCGGCTCCCAGAAGTCGGGCAGCTGCGCCGCGATGGCCCGGCACGCGCTGGCCAGCCCCAGCTGTCGGCTGATGCCGTGGCCTGTGGCGTGGAGCACGGCGCCCTCCTGGGGTTGAGTTTGGTGGGTGAAGTGATTTGGAAAGCTTGTCAGACCGCCTGACTGTTAATAAGGGGCCGCCCGTGCGCCCCTATCCGCTGGGCGCAGCACGGCCGGCGGCCAGGCCGCCGGAGGGGCCGCTGGCACAGGCGCGGGCGGCGGCAGCATCATGCTGCCCGCGATGGGGGGCGCAGGCACGGCGGAGGGCTCGGGCGCGGGCGCGGGCGCCGGGGTGGCCGCGGGAGCCGGCGCAGTCGCCGCCGCAGCCGCGGCCGCGGCCGCGGCCGCGGCGGCCGCAGTCGCCATCGTCGCGGCCGGCAGCGCAGGCGTCGGCATGGGGTTGGGCGCAGCCACCGCTTGGCTGCTGCTCCCGGGCGCTGCAGCTGTCGAGGCCGCCCGCCGCGGCAGAACCCCTGCGCTGCGCCTGCTGCCGCGGCTGCCGTCCCGCTGCAGCGGCCACGACGGCGCGGGAGCGGCCCCCGGCCGCTGCCTGCATGGCTTTGCAGGGCGCAGCGGCGGCGCCGGCGCTTCCCGCGTCGCTGCCGGGCTGGGCGCGCACGCTGCACGCGGAACCGCTGCGCGCGACGGCGCGGGCGGCTCGCGACCGAGCAGCGCGCAAAAGAGCTTTTGCGGCCGTCTCCTACCCGAATATGAACTGCGCGGGGCCGGCGCGGCCCCACTGATGACGGTCAGCGCACCTGTCGCACCCCCGCGCTGCGTCATCACGCCCGCGCCCCCCTTGCGTCAGCTGCTGGCCCCCGCGCCCTATGTATGAATGCGCGCGATCGCGCGTCCATGTGTACAACGCGCGCGCGCGAACACAGCCGCCAGCCGTCCCGCAAACCCCTTTTTGCGCGCCACGCGGCTCCAGACCAGGCCCGCGCCCGATCGCGCCGCTGCAAACGCACGCAATGCAGGCGACCTCGCAGGCGCGCCTGCCGCGCAGGCCCGGCCTGCTGCCCGGCGGATCGTGGCCGGATCGTGGTTGCAGGCCAGTTGCCGCTTCTGCAGGCCAGTTGCCGCTTCTGCAGGCCATCGCTGACCGCTTTCCAGGCGGCGCGCTGCAGTGCGGGAATGCAGGCTTCAGCGGGAAGAGCTGAAATTGGAATGGCCTGGTGAGGCGCGGTCTGGAGGCTGCATTGCAGCTGTGGTGTGAGGGCGCTTTAGCCTACGAAATTGAACCGCCTGCATACGAAAGCAAAAAACAACACCCCCTGGACCAGTCAATGGCGCCAGCCGTTGAGTGGTGACAACGGTGAGCCATTGAGAGGCCAATGGGGCGACGGGCTCCCACCTCTCCGAGGTTTCCCCCGGGTATGGTATTTACTTGGTGGGTCAGGCCGCCGTTTGCCAGGGCATGTTAGCGTGCTGTACGTGTGCATGTGTGGGGCAGAGGCAGGTCCGAAACATTGCAAGCAACCACCAGGGATTGACCCCAACACACCCGCATCGCAGACCCGCAAGCGCAGCCCTACCTGCCCCTGTCAGCTATGGGAGCCCCGGGACGGGGCCCCAGCTGACAGGGGCGGAATTGAGCGTGCCCCGCGGCTATACAAGGCGCGACAGGGTTTGCGACAGGCCGGAAATCGCGAAAACTTCCCGTTTGCAGCCCGCGAATGGACCCCTGGGCTGCGGTTTGACCACGTTTGACTGCGCCACACGCCACGCGCCGCGCGCTGCTGCACTCGTGGTTCGTCCTGCAGGCAGCTGCATCCAAGGGTTCTCGAATCCCAGTTACTCCACGCGCACCACAAACGACAAGGCACAAGTGTCCACACTGCAGCGCTCGCTGACGACGCATCAACGCCGCTGCCGCTTGCACGACCACCGCTGCCGCCGCTGGCACCACCTCCACCGCTAGGCACCACCGCTGCCGCCGGCACCGCCGCCAAGCTCCCAGAAGTCGGGCAGCCGCGCCGCGATGGCCCGGCACGCGCTGGCCAGCCCCAGCTGTCGGCTGATGCCGTGGCCCGTGGCGTGGAGCACGGCGCCGTCCTGGGTTTGAATTCGGGAGGGTGGAGTGATTTTTGCGAGCTTGTCAGACTGTCTGACTGTGAAAAGGACCGCTAGTTTGTATGTGCAGGCATGCCATGTATCATGTGCAGGCAAAGCGCGCATGGCCCCCACACCTGGCTGCGCGTGCAGAGGCTGGCTGAATAGATCCAAAGGTCGAGGCCCACGGTGAAGTAGGCTCGGCCCCCGCGCTCGTCCACCTGGACAGCAGCGCTGCGCCTCAGCCCCTCGGACACCAGCGGCTTGGCGGGCTGCGGCGCGAGCTGGAGCCCCGGCAGCAGCCGGCCCAGCACCTCGCGCGCGTGCGCCTCGCTCCGCAGCGTCACCGACCGCTCGGAGTACGCCGGCGCGGGCATCAGCTCTTTGAAGAGCCGCAGGTGCCGCGTCCGCAGCCACACCAGCAGCTGCTCCATTGCGGTCTGGTCGCAGAGGCAGCGCAGCTGGTCGGCGCCCGCCGCTGCCGGCGAGGCCGGCCGCCGCGCAGCAGCCAGCGCGCCGGTGGCGGCTTTGCTGCTCGCGCCAGAGCCGCTGCTGGCGGCTGCGGCCGCTGGCGAGCGCGCCGGCGGCGAGCGCAGCGGTCCAAGCGGCGGCGGTGCAGGGCCCTGCGCGCCGGCGGTGCTCGCGGCGGCGCCAGCCGCAGCGCCTTTCGCCAGGGCCGCCATCAGCAGCCGCCCGGCCTGGCGCATGCTCAGCGGCGCCTTGACCTGGAAGGCCGGCGGGGCCACAGGCACGCGCGCGGGCGCGGGCTGCGGGGCTGCAGACGCAGGCGGCGGCATCATGCCGCCCATGCGGGGCGCAGGCGCGGGCAGGGGCGCCGGGTTGGTTTCGGGAGCCGGCGGAGGCGCTGGCACTGGCGCTGCCTGTGGCTGCGCAGAGGCGCGCGCCGCGCGAGCCGCAGCGCCTGCTGCCAGCGCAGACAGCCGCTGCAGTGCGCCCCTATCCTCTGGGCGCAGCACGGCCGGCGGCCAGGCCGCCGGTGGGGCCGCCGGCACAGGCGCGGGCGGAGGCAGCATCATGCTGCCCGCGATGGGGGGCGCAGGCACGGTAGAGGGCACGGGCGCAGGCACGGGCGCCAGGTTGGCTGCGGGAGCCGGCACAGGCGCTGGCACTGGCGCTGCCTGCGGCGGCGCAGAAGCGCGCGCGCGAGCCGCAGCGCCTGCTGCCAGCGCAGCCAGCCGCTGCAGTGCGCCCCTATCCTCTGGGCGCAGCACGGCCGGCGGCTCGGCCGCCGGCGGGGCCGCCGGCACAGGCGCGGACGGCGGCAGCATCATGCTGCCCGCGATGGGCGGCTCGGGCACGGCGGAGGGCACGGGCGCAGGCACAAGCGCCGAGTCGGCCGCGGGAGCCGGCTCAGTCGCTGCCGCAGCCGCGGCCGCGGCCGAGAACACGGGCGCGCCAGCCGGCGCGGGGGCTGCTGAAGGCGCTGGAGCTGCCTCGGCGATGAGCGCTGCTGGCGGCGGCGCGAGCCTGAGCGGGCTGTGGCCTGTTCCCTGTGCAGCAGCCTTGGAGGCCTGCAGCATCCGCGAGCTGCCGCCCTCCCCGCTGTCGGCCCTCTTCCGCTTGGGCGTCACGGGGGACGCGCACGCGCGGACCTCAGCCTCGGGCGGCTGACTGCCTGCTGCCGGCCCTGCTGCCGCTGCGGCGAGGAACCTCCAGGTCGGCGCGGCTGGCGAGCGCGGCGCGCCGCCAAAGCCCTCTGCTGCGCCGCCGAGCTCCGCCGCCATCTGCTGCGCGATGGCCTGGCCCGCTGCCAGCGCGGCGGCGCGCTTTGGCGTGGCCGGCGACCTGCCAGCCTCCTGCGCTGCGCCGTGCCCCGCCTCGGGCTGCGCTGCTGCCGGCGGGGCCGCTGCCGCCTGGGGGGTGGTCGCCGCCGCGGCGTCGCCCTGCTTTAGGCAGTAGCTGTAGCCGTAGCCGTGGAAAGCGTTGGCGAGGAGGGCGACCTGCCACGGCAGCTGGACTGGCAGCGCGGGGATGGGTGCAGCATCCTGACGGCGGGCGGCGATGATCGCCAGCCTGGCCGTTTGGGCTGCCGTCAGGTCGCCCGCCATGGCGGCCTGGATCAGCGGCAGCAGGTCCTGCGCCCGGCGATGGGTGCGATTTGGGTGGGATTGGAGTGGTGTTGGTTGGGCGAAAGGGGAGCTGCGCGGCTGGTCAAAGCACAGTCGAAACGGCGCGCATGCCATACCATGCACGCGCCGCATGCACTGCATGCGGCAGGTGCGCGCGGACCGCGCGCAGCGAGCGGTTGTCAACCGCAGCATGCGCGCGCCCGGCCCCTCCCTGCATGCGCCGGCCCCCCATGCCCCATGCCCCATGCCCCATGCCCCATGCCCCATGCCCCATGCCCCATGCCCCATGCCCACGCACCGCCATCCTGGTGGCGCGGATGCCGCCCGCGGTGCCGATCGCGGCGACGGCGTCGTCGAGGTAGGCGGCCGCAGCCGCCGCGTGGGCGTTGCCGCCGCTGCTGAAGCAGCACCACCACTCCAAATCCAGCAAGGCCATGAGCTGGCCGGGATCCAGGACGGGCGGGGAGGGCGGCTGGCCCGCGTCCGCCATGTTGGCGCGCGCTTTGACCTGGGAGGCCCGGCTCCCGATGCCGCTGGCTGATCAGCGCTGCGCAACGCGCTGTGTTGAACTAGTCGATCGGCATGCCCGATTCGATCAGCTGGCGCGCTGCAGGAGACCCGAAGCAGTCGCTGGCGCCCGCCGCTGGGCGAGACCGAGTCAAAGCCGCGGCGTGGACAAAGCCATTTAAGCGGGCAAGCGGTTGGTCGCTGTAGGGACATCGAGCGCCGAGCGCCAGCCAAGGCGTCGCAGCAAGCTGGTCACCGCGGGTGCCGGTGCGCGCGTGGTCTGCGCCGACGGCCGACCCCGCCACCGACCACAGCTCCCGTCGATCCAAGCGTACCAGGTTGCGGCGCTGTCTTGAGCACCTGCAGCCAGCCAGCGTGGCGTGCCACGCCGCCCCCGCGCCGTGCCCCTCGCTGATGGGAGGCAGCCCACTGGGCAGTCCACTGAGTGCCTGCCTTGTTGGTTACTTCGCCAGGCCCTCGCGGAAGCGCCGAGCGCGCGCAGCCCTCTTTTCAGCGCGGTTGGGCTGCGCAAGCGGCGAGCCGTACCACCGCCACCGGCGTCACCGGCCACCCAGCACGTTGTGATGCAGCGGGTCGGACACGTGGCGCAGCAGCAGCGCGATGGGCCCGCCGCCGGCGCCGCCGGCGCCGCCGGCGCCGGCGCCGCCGACAAAGCCGCCCGCCTGCGACGAGACGGCCGCCGCTGCGACGCAGCCCGCGAAAGCGACCCTGCGGGGGCGCGTGCGGGGCGGGGCAGCGGGCCGTCGGTGCTGAATGCGGTCTTGGCGCGCGGCGCGGCGCCCCTCGGCGGCGCGGCGCGTCCCTCGGCCGCTCGAAAAGCCCGCGCAGGTGCTGCCAGCCGCCCGGCCTCCTGTACGCGCGTGCGCGCCCCTAAGGCCCCCCCCCCCCAAACCCCACCCCCAACCCCCACCCCCCCGCGCCCACATTGCCAGTCGGCCGTTGCGCAGCTCCCGCCACTTTAGGTCGTCCAGCTCAGCCCGCGTCAGCCCCCGCCCCCGCCGGCCCCACCACCACCCGCCGGCGAGCCACCCGGCCGGCCCGCCGAGCCACGGCGCAAACACGCCGAGCCCGGGCGCGCCGCGGGCGGCGCCCGCTCTGCCGCCGCCTGCGCCGCCTGCGGCGGCGCCGCCGGCGGCGCCGCCGCCGGTGGGGCGGGTTATGCCGAGTGGGTCGAAACGGTCGCCTCCTGGGTAGGCGCGCCGCTCGAGGTCCTCCTCCCCCCAAAGCGCGGCCATGCGGTAGGTTTCGACCTGCGGGCGAAAGGGGGGGAGTGAGGGGCCGCATTAGGGCTGGGTTGAGCGAGGCCTGGGTCGAGGTGGGGCAGTGGCACGAGGCGCGCGGCGCGGTGCAGGGCTGTTGTGCGTGTGGGCTGTGCACCGGTCGATGGCGGGCCCCTGCCTTTGCGCTAGGCACGCGAGGCAGCAGGCAGCCGGCGGGGATGAGCAGGCGCTGCGCCCCAACGGCCCCGCCCAGCGGAACGCACCACTCCAAGAGCGACAACCAGCGCGGCCGCCCACGGCAGCGCGCCGCCGCCGCCCCGCGCGAGCGCCCCTGGCAGCCACCCCCCGGCGCCGGCCGCGGCTGCGGCCGCGGCCGCGTCTGGCGGCGGGGGGGCCGCGCCCCCGCTGAGGCTGCCGGCCGCGTCTGCGACGATTAGGGACAGCACGCCCAGCATGGCCCAGCGGGCGTGGATGACCTCCACCTCCCTGCGCACAGGCGGCATTTGCGGACATGTTGCGTTTGCGTTTGCGCACGGATTGCGTTTGCGCACACATGGGCCCGAGGCGCGCATACGGTAGCCAGCCAGCCCCCCTCCAAGCAAGCAGGTGCGCCCCCCCCCCGCCCGCACCTCATGCGGTTGAACGCGCGGCGGTCGCGGCGGCGGAGGCGGAAGAGGTCGAGGCCGCTGTCCCTGGGGTTGCGGCGGTTTATTTGCGGCGGTTTGCGGGCGGTTGAGTTTTGGGTGGGTCGGCGTCCGCGGGGTTAGTTGAGATTACGGAGGGGTCGGAGCTCTCAATGTGTGTTGCGTTTGGTGGGTTTGGGGTGCGTGCGGCGCGCTGCACGAGTCGCTGCATGCGCCGCCTGGCGCCCCGCTCACCCCGGCACGCGGCGCTCCCGAAGGCGCGCCGCCGCGCGGGCGCGCTGCCACCGCTGCGCGCCGAGGCCGCCCGCCGCGGCAGGGCCCCTGCGCTGCGCCTGCGCCTGCTGCCGCGGCTGCCGTCCCGCTGCAGCGGCCACGACGGCGCGGGAGCGGCTCCCGGCCGCTGCCTGCATGGCTTCGCAGGGCGCAGCGGCGGCGCCGGCGCTGCCCGCGTCGCTGCCGGGCTGGGCGCGCACGCTGCACGCGGAACCGCTGCGCTCGACGGCGCGGGCGGCTCGCGACCGAGCAGCGCGCGAAAGAGCTTTTGCGGCCGTCGCCGACCCGAATATGAACTGCGCGGGGCCGGCGCGGCCCCACTGATGACGGTCAGCGCACCTGTCGCACCCCCCGCGCTGCGTCATCACGCCGCGTCCCCCTTGCGTCAGCAGCTGGCCCCCGCGCCCTATGTATGAATGCGCGCGATCGCGCGTCCACGTGTACAACGCGCGCGCGCGAACACAGCCACCAGCCGTCCCGCGAACCCCTTTTTTTGCGCGCCACGCGGCCCCAGACCAGGCCCGCGCCCGATCGCGCCGCTGCAAACGCACGCAATGCAGGCGACCTCGCAGGCGCGCCTGCCGCGCGGGCCCGGCCTGCCCGGCGCACTCGCCGGCGGGTTGTCGCCCGCTCGGACGGCCGCGCGCGCGGGCCTGCCCGCCGCGCCGCCCCGCGCGCGCCGTCCCCGCCTGCCCCCCGCCCCCGCCGCGCCGCCGGGCGATCGCGCCGCCGCGCGGCCGGCGTCGCCGGCGGCCCGGCGCGCGGCCACGCCCCCCGGCGCCCGCGTGCCGCCCCGCAGGTGCGCCGATGACTTGGCGGCTGCCTGCGTTGCCCACCTCCCGTTGGCCAGCGCCCCAAATCACCCCCCCCTCCCGCCCCTTTGAAACGCCCCCCCCCACCCCCCGCGTCAAAACCCGGTCTTCTCCTCCGCCCCCGAGCCGCCGCCGCCGCCGCCCCCGCCAGCAACGACCCCCCAACGACCCCGCAACCCCAAACACCCCGCACCCCCCAAACGCCGCCGCCCGCAGCGACACCGCCCCCGGCAGCGGCGCGCGGGTGGACGCGCGCGACCACCTCCCCCAGCACCTCGGGATGGTGGCCTTTTCGTCCTGGGCGCTCGCGGCCACGACCAGCGTCGCAGGCGCGCACACCTTTGGTGGGGGGGTGGGAGGGGGGTGCGGGGCGGAGCCCCGGGGCGCGCTCGGCTGGGGGGTTGTGGGCTGGGGTCCGGTTTCCTTCCAGGTCCAGGCTTGGCCGGCCCTCCCTTCAATCCTCAAGCTAAGGGCGGGGTCGTGGCCTGCCCAACCGGGGCCAACACCCCAATCCCCGCTGTCAGCGGCGCCCCTCGCACACCACCAAACACCCACCCGCCCGCCGCCGACCTTCCAGCCCCCTCAACCCCCAGCCCCCAGCCCCCTCTCCCAACCAAAAACGCCCCAACACCCGCCGCCCCCGCCCCCAGGCCTCGACGCCCCCCTCTGGGCCCCCGCCCTCGCCGGCGCCTGCCTCGGCGGCGCGTTCGCCGCGCTCCACCGCCACGCCTCCGTCCGCCTCTGGCGCCCGCCGTCGGCGCCGCTGCGGCTCGTCGTCACCGGCGGCACCCGCGGCCTCGGCAAGGCACTCGCCAGGGAGGCGCTGCTGGCGGGTGACTCAGTAGTCATCACCGGCCGCAGCGCCGCCGCGGCGGCGGCCGCCGCCGCGGAGCTGCGGGCGGAAGCGGGAGAGCTGCTGAGGCGCCGCAGCGAGGCTGCCGCGGCGGCGGGGCGGCGCGGCCGCGGCGGCGGCAGCCGTGGTGCCGGCGGCGGCGGCGGCGGCGGCGGCGGCGGAGGGGAGGCTGCGCCGCGGGTGGAGGTGCACGGCGTCGCCTGCGACGTGTCAGACCCCGCGCAGGCGCGCCTTGCCGACGTTTCTCTCTGTGCGCTCTGATCGGCTGGCCGCATTGCTCTGGGCTTGTCATCCACTCGTCTGGCTGGCCGTGCTTCAATCGACTGCCCAGTGCCACCTCATTCCAAGCTGAAACCCCTCTCCCCCCTGAAACGCCCCGAAACGCCGCCCCCCCCCCTCGCGCGCCCGCCCACCAGGTGGCCGCGCTGGGCGAGGCCTCCGCGGCGCTGCTGGGCTCTGTCGACGCGTGGGTGGTCAACGCGGGGCAGAGCGGCGCGTTCAGGCCGTTTTTGGAGGCGCCGGACGGGGCCATCGAGCAGGTGGGGGGGCCGGCCTGCCGAGTTTGGTTACCGCATTCGATCAATGCTTGGTCATCAATCTGATCATCAATCATCCTGGGTCAAACTGGGTCAAACTGGGTCAAACACAGGGTCAAATTTGACTCTTTGCGGCTTGACCTGTGCCAAAGCATAACCCCAAGGCGCACGGGAGGCAACACCGAAAAGCACTGCCGCCAAACCGCCCCAACCCCCCCTCCCCCCCGAAACGAACCAAAAGGTGGTGCGCACAAACCTGCTGGGCGGCCTGCTCTGCGCGCGCGAGGCGGCGCGGCGGCTGTCGGCGCAGCCCGCGGGGGGGCACATCTTCTTCATGGACGGCGCTGGGTCAGGTGGGGTTTTTTTGGGGGGGGGGGGGAGGGCTGGGGATTGGGGTGTGCGTGTGTGTGTGTGGTGCGGGTGCGAAAGCCTTGTCGGGAGCTTCAGGGGGCGCTGCGCCGCGCACGCCCCTCCGCACACTCCTCCGCACCCCCCATCAGGCCGCCTCGCGGCGCGCATCTTGCCTGCCCCGAACGACGCCCCCGACGCAACGCCGCCCCTCGCCCCTCATAAGCTGAATTGAACCCCACTCACAAACACCAAACCCCACCCAAAAACGCAGACGGCTCCGCCACGCCTTACTACGCGGCCTACGGCGCCACCAAGGCCGCGCTGCCGCAGCTCGCCAAAACGCTGCGAAAGGAGCTGTCCGCCCGCGCTCCTGCCCGCGGCCCCGCCTCGGCTCCGCGCGCGCCCGCCTCGGCGGCCTCTGGCGCGGCCTATGACGGCCTCGCCCCCGCTTCCGCCTCGGCCCCTGCCGCGGCGTCTGCGCCTGCCTCCTCCGCAGCGGCGGCCGCCCGTCCCTCTGCAGCCTCTGGCGCGGCCGGCGGCCCCGCCCCGGCCGCGCGCGCGCGCGCCTCGGACGCGCCCCCGGGCCCGAGGCACCCCGTGGGCGTGCACGTGCTGTCTCCTGGCATGATGCTGACCGATCTGCTTCTGGAAAACGCCAGCGAGGCCAACCTCGCGGTGAGGCTTGGGGCTTGGGGCTGCTTTTGCTGCGCATGCTGTCTGGCTGTGCGCCGCTCATATCTGTGCCGCTGAATGTTGCCCCTCAATCCACCAACACCCCTGAACAAGCAATCAGCCCCCCCTAACACCCTCCCCACCAAACCGAACAAGCAAAGCCCCCCCAAACCCCAACAACGAAACTCCCCCCTCTCAACCCCCCCAGGTGTTCAACATCCTGTGCGAGCACCCAGAGACGGTGGCCGCCTACCTCGTCCCCCGCCTCCGCACCGCCGTCGCGCGCGGCCAGGACGGCACCTACCACAAATTCCTAACCCCCGCGTCCGCCGCGTGGCGGTTCGCGACCGCCCCCGCGCGCGCGGGGCGCTTTTTCGACGCCGCGGGGCGCGCGGTGTACCCCCCAGAGGGGGAGAGGATCCTCGGCGCCGGCGCGCGCGCGACCGCGCGCGCGCGCGCCGCGGCGGCGGCGCGGGGGGGCGCGCTGAGGGCGGCCTACTCCCTCAGCGTCGCGGCGGGGGCGGCGGCGGTCGTGCTGTTCGACACCGCCGCCCGCGCGGCGGGGCAGTGACCGACCCGGCCGCCACCGCACCCCAGCGGCCCTCGACCCTGGGAGTTTGACCGGCCGTTGACCGACCTTTGACCGACCTTTGACGATCCACACCCCGCGCCCCGCGCGCCTTTACCGTTTGGCGCGCCCCCCTACCCCCCGCGGCCCCTCATTCGCCGCTGCTGGGCTGGCCGCCGCCCCCTGTATTTGCCCTCTTGCACACATCCCCGGCCTTTTCGCCTCTTTTCTGTTGCCCGTCCCCTTTCCCTTCGTCTGTCCCTCGATTGTGTGCAGTTTGTAGCGGCCTTAACCGGACTGCGAGCCCCCCGGCAGGCCCGGCTTGATCCAATCAAAGCTTAGCCCCCCCCCCCGCCGCCGCCGGGGCCGCAACGGCGCCTCCCCACCCGCTCTCTCCCCCTTCCGTTTGCCCCCGCGCCGCCTTCACAGTTTGAAGGCGCGCGCCCCTTTGTAGCCGCCAGCTGAACGCCCCAACCCTCGTGCCCCTGCCGTCGCCCCCTTCCATTCGCCCCCCCCCCCCAATTCGATGTGTCGTCGTATCATAGCCACGTGTGCGCGCGTGCGCGTGCACGCGCCCCGACCGCTGCGCCGCGTCTCGACGCTTTGCTCCGCCGCCCTCTCGCGCGCGCACCCCCCCTAGGCTCGCCGCGCGGCGCCGGCCGAATCAAAGAGCCCTGCGATCGGGCCATTCACCACCCCACAAAACGGCTGCGGGCCCTTCCCGGGAGTGTGCTACGCCCCACCACCGCCGCAGCCCATTCGCTGCGGCCCCCAAAAGGGCCCCGCCGCCGCAATCCGTTTGCTCCCAGATGACCCCTCCCGGCACGCCGCCCAGCGGTGCCAGAGCGCTCGCTAGCGGACCCTTCATTCGCCTCTCCCAAAGTTGCTTGGAGCTGCGCCGCTCCCCCCATGGCGGGGCGCCGTGCGCAGCGGCCCTTTGCACGCCCGCTGTTACTGCTTTGAAAGGTGGGAAGTAAAGAGGCGGCGGACGCCAGGAAAGCGGCTGGGGCACTATAGGCAAAAGGGGGCTGGGGGAGCTACAGCAGGGGGGTGGCCATGGGGCGGAGTGGTGGGCCAAAGGGAGACTGCACAGGGACGGGCGGGTCCGCGGCAGCGGCGAACAAACGCCTTTGAACGGGAAAGGGCGCGCCGAAAGGGAGTTTCGGGGGGGGGGGGGGCGCCCGGCCGGCGGCCGACGGCCCCGGCGGCGGCGCCGCGGCCGCAATTGCGCCGGCGGCTGGCCGCGCAAGGCGCGCGGAGGCGTGCGTGCGTTTGGCAGAGTGCGCAGGGGGCCCTCGGTGGGCTGCCGGCCCCCTGCGCTGCTTGCATGGCCGGCCCCTCGCCAGATCACCAGATCACCAGATCACGAGGCGGACACCTTGATGTAGTCGATGGCGCGCGCGCAGATTCCGGTCATAGACGCCTCGGGGCCAAACACCTTTTGGGGGGGGGGGTCCGATTGGGGAGGGGCGACGGGATTAGACTCCAGAAGCCGACGGGGTTGAGTCGACTAGGGGCGGCAGGAGGGTGAAAGGAGACGCCGCTCCCCCCCCAAAGAATTGCAGACCTGTGCACCGCATTATAGATGCCCTCCGACACTTCCCCCCCCCAAAAGGAAGCCCCACCGCTCCCGACCCCACTGAAAGGGGAACAACCGCCCCCCAAACCAACAGCAGCGGCCCCACGGCCCCCCCCACCTCAACGGGAATGTCCAGCTCAGCGCCCACCGCCTGCATCGCCGCGAGGCCGGTCTGGTAGTTGGGCCCGCCGCGGCGCACGAAGAGGCGCAGCTTGGCGGCCTTGATGGCGTCGGCCTTTTTTGGGGGGGGAGGGAGGAGGGGGAGGGGCGGGCGTTTGTCGCGTGGTTTTAGGGTTCAGGTCAACCGTAAACCCTACTGCGCTGCGCTGCGCTGCGTTCCGCTGTGTTGTATTGGATTGCGCTGCGCCGCGCGTTTGCTGGTGCATAAAGCCCCCCCCCACCTGCTCCCCCGCACCCAACCTTTGCCCCACCACCCACCAAAACCACCCCTCGTCCCCCCCCAAACACCCCCCCCCCCCACCTGCTCCCTCAGCGCGCGGATGATGCCCTTGAAGGTGGCGGCCACGTCTGTGAAGTTGGCGATGCCGCCGCCAATCAGCAGCGCGCGGCCGCGGCCGTCGGGGTTGGCTGGGGGGCGGGGCGGGGGCGGGGGCGGGGGCGGGGGCGGGGGCGTTTGTTGGGGGTGGGTTTTGGCGGCGTCTGGGGGGTGTGGACGGGTCTGTTTGTCGGCGGGGAGGCACCCCATATCCGCCATTTGCAGGCCCGCAGCTGTCGCAAAGCCAGCCAAACCCGCGAGGGGCCGCACGCTATGGCGGATGGGCGCACCCACTCATTCAAACAGTCGCACACATTCCACACAAAACCCACACACAGCCGCAGCCCGCGGGCGCGCACCCGTTGCCGTCTGTATGACTGTGCGCGCGTATTGGTAGGTCTCCTGGGTGTTGGGGGCGCCGCTGTACTCGCCGTAGTTGCCCAGCTCCTGGGGGTGGGACGGAAGGGTTTAGGGTTTGGGGTTTAGGGTTTAGGGGGTGGGGGTGGGGGGGGTAGCGTGTTTGAGGCGGGGTTTGGGGTTTGCGGGTCAGGGAACGACGGGGGCGCTGAGCTTTGTGGAGGCGTCAGCTTGGGAGTTGGGAGGGGCGGTTTCCTTCCGGGAATGGGGGTTTGACCCCCCTTGAAAAAGCAGAACACGAGACCAAAAGGGGAAAGGGGGCTCGCCTGCGCCCAGCCCAGGTCCCCGACTGTGTCGGCGTAGATCACCGACGCGCCGCCGCCCGCCACCATCAGCCACACGCGGCCGCGGGGGTTGAGTACCGTGAACTTGAGGGACGCGCCTTTGGGGGGGAGGGGTGTTTTTGGGGGCGGTTCGGATGGTGTGTGGTAGAGGAGGCGGTTCTTGGGGCAGCTGGGGCAGGCACGACCCGCACACTTACTCACCCGCCCACCCACCCGAATCACCACACACAAACCCAAAAGCGACCCCCCAAAACGCCCCCCCCACCCGTGGCCTCGTCCAGCCCCGCCACGTAGCTCTCCGCCGCGGTGAGGGTGCGGCCAAAGGGCAGCGGAAACTCCACCTCGCCCCACTTGGGGCCGTTGCTGTTGCGGGGTGGGGCGCGTTTGGGCGCGTGCGGGCGCGTGTGCCGGCGTGTGGGTTGGGGAGTGCAGGGTTGTGCTGGAGAGTGCGGGGCGGCGGCGAACGGTGCCTGGCGTACGGCCTCCCTCTTTAACCAACAGCTCAAACGAACAAGCCCCTGCCCTGCCCCGCCCCTTCACAAACCAAACGCCCCCCCTCCCAAAAACCAAACGCCCTCGTCCTCCCAACCCAAATGCGCCCTTCCCCCCCCCCCACCGGAAGGCGGCGGTGTCGTCGAGCTCCATCCGGATGTCCAGGGGGAAGGGCTGGCCTGGGGTTGGTTGGTCGGTCAGTTTTTGTTCAGTTAGTCAGCTTGTTTGTCTGTTGATTTTCAGGGCGGAGAGTCAAGCCGATGGGATGCAAAGCCAGGCGCGCAAAACTGTTGGTGCAGCGCCGCCCCCTCACCGCTCTTGGGGTCGAGCGTGAAGGGGTTCATCTCAAGCATGCTGCAGTCCAGGTCGTCAAACACCTTTGGGTGGGGTAGGGTTTGGGGTTTTGAGGGGTTTTGGAGGTTCAGGGGTTTAGAGTTTGGGGATTTGGGAGTTTAGGGTCAGGCGGACATGGCGGGGCTCGGCCTCGCCCGGGGCACGGCCAGAGTTTGCCAGCTGGCAGCCAAAGCCCCCAAGGCCCGGATCTCCCCGCGAAGCGGCGCCTCCGCCCATGCCGTGAGCAGCAGCGACCCCCAAAGGGAAATCGCCAGAGCCCCCCCCAGCGCCCCTCCCAAAGGGATACACCAGGGTCTTCCCCCCAAGGACCAGCGACCCCCCAAAGGGAAACCGCGAGACACTCCCCCCCAAAGGGAAACACAAAGCCCCCCCCCAACCTCATAGCAGTTGCGGATGAAGGCCTCCATTTTGGGGCGCAGCTCCAGCGGCAGGGACGCCACCAGCGGCGCCAGCGCGGCGCCTTTTCGGTTTTCGTTTGGAGGGGCGCAAGCGTTGGATTCGTCTCTGTGGAGGTTGCTTTGGCTGTCGTTCTGTTTGGCGGGACACGCGCACGCACACGGCACACACACAAATGCACACAAGCGCAACAGCGGCGCAACCCCCCCCCCCCACCCACTCGTTGGCGCCTGCCCCGTGGCCAGCTCCACGCTCTTGACCTTGTCCCAGTTCTCCTCAATCTCTACGCCGCCGGCGGTGGAGAAGGACACGTCGCAGCCCAGGCTGCGGCGGTGGGGGTGTTGTGGGGTTCAAGGGTTGGATTTGGGGCGTGGTTGAGTGTGTGTGGCGCTGGTGGGCACGGACCGCGTTTGGGGCGCCCGCACGGCGGTTTGGGGCGGGGCGGCATGTTTGTTGGGGCCGGGCTTGTTGGTGATGTGTGGCAATGAGGGTGTGGTGGGTTTTCGGGGGCAGAGCGCTGAGCTGGTGGTGGGCAATGTTGGACTCCTCACCAACGAAGCCCCCTGCCCCAATACCCCTCGCAAAGGAAACCCTTTTGAGCCCGGTCCGCCATCCAAGCAGCAAGCAAGCGGACACGAGCACCAACGCGCCCCCTCCCAAGATCCTTCCCCTGGTGCAGTACCCCAGGTGCAGTACCCCAGGTGCAGCACCCCTCGCGCGAACCCCAGGGGCAACACCACGAGCAGGCAAACTCACGCGCACGCCAAAAGCAAGGCAACGCCCCCTCCGCCAATGCCTACCGCTCCGACTGGGTGCAGAGGCAGTCCCCGCCGCCCCCGCCGCCCCGCTCTAGACCAAACCCTAAGCCCTAAACCCTCAACCCTGAACCCTAAGCCCTGAACCAAGCCCCACCGCCCCGACTGGATGCTGAGGTAGTACTCCTCCTCGTGGGGCACAAAGGGCTCCACCACAAACGTGGTCACGGGGCCGGACAGGCCGTTGATAACGACCTGGGGGTTGTTGGGGGTGAGGGGTATGGGGTGTTGAGGGGTGGGGTTGAGGGATGGTGGGGGTTTCGGGCCCGGGCTTTTGGGGCGCCGTTGTGCGCCCCTTGGGGCTGCCGGGACGCAAAGCGGTGCGCCGGCGGCCCGAGAGAAACCGCAGCAGCGCCAGCGCCAAGGCGCTTGCCAACCCCTAAACCCTGAACCCTGAACCCTGAAAAGGCCCCCCCGCGCGCCTCCTTGTTCATGCGCGCGCGTATGAACGCCTCCGCCTCGTCGAAGGAGAGGTTGAGCCCCACCAGGTCGTTCTTGCCGCGCTGGCCAAACAGCATGTCGGGCTTCACCACCAGCTTGACCTGGTTTTATTGGGGGGGAGGGTTGGGTAAGGTAGGGCGTGTGGGTGGGTGGGTGTTGGTTAAAGAGGTGTGATGGGGTGGAGCGGGCCGCCGGCGGGCTGCGGCGGCGGCTGCTGCGCATGCCCGCAGCTTCCCCCTGGGGAAGGCCGCGCCGGCACCGGCGCGACGCGCGGGGTCTGTGTCAACACGGCCACGCGGCCCCCGCTGGGGCTGCGGCGCGGCAGGCCGAAGCGCAGATCGCCGCAAATCAGCGCACCTGGTTGAGCCAGGGGTTCTCCGCGAGCAGGTCTGGGTAGTTGGTGGCCTGGGTGACCTGGGTTTTGGGTTGGAAACGGGAGAGGGGGCATGGCCCGGTCGGGAGGCGATCAGCAGGCAGCCAGGCGCCCCGCCTGCCTGCAGAGAGACTTGGCGCTCGCACCGCCCCCTCGCCGCCGCCGCGCGCGCATGCCGCTGTAGGCGTCCGCATGCGGCGTCGGCCCGCAGGCCGGGCTTCGGGGCGCGCCGCGCGGCAGGGTCCTGGGGAGCGCATGCGCCGCCATGCGCCGCCATGCGCCCACCTGGGCGACGTTGATCGGCAGCTCCACGGCCGCGATCCGCTTCATCGCTTCGCGCAGCAGGCGCTTGCCCGTGTACTCGCGGACCTGCGCGGCCGGGGGGCGGCGGGCGGGGAAGCGCGTTTGCCGGCTGCGCGCGCGCGCGAGCGCGGCGGGGCGGCGCGCCACGCGGGCGGAACGCCAACCGCTGCGCAGCGCGGGGGGCGCCGGGCCCGCCGCCGCTGGTGTTATCGGTCGCAGGGGGCGATCCCAGCCTCCCGAGCCCGCCGGCAGCCCGATTGGGGCGGGCGGACCCGCACGAGGGCTGATCAGCACTCGCCTTCTTGCGCGCCATCCTGGCGTCGTGTATGGAGCTCCCACGGGTGTTTGGAGACGTTAAACGCCCGGAGAATGCGGGGACAAGGGGGGAGGGGCGCTGGTCGACGATCGCCAGGCACCCCACCGCACCCGCCACCCGCTGCGTTCCGGAGGGTTTGTCAAGGGGGCCGCGCCGCGCGCATTGCGTGGCGCTTTTCGAACCGCAAGCCCCTGCACAGCAGCGGGTTCCGGCTGTTTCTCGGCTTCGCCACGCGTGCCGCGCTGGCCCTCTCCGCACGCCCGCCGCCCCGCGGCCCCGGTTTCGCGGGCATGCAGGCGACACGGAGTGCGGGCGCGCGCCCCGCAGGGGCGGCGCGTGGGGGGCGGCAGCAGCAGCAGCTCGCGCGGCGGGCCGCGGCGCCGCCGCGCCGCCGCGCGCTGCGGCCGCGGGCCCAGGCCGCGCCCGACCCGCCGCCGTCCGGCGGGGAGCCCGGCAGCGTCGCCAAGAACCTGCGGCAGCAGGTGAGGAGCGGGGGCCGCGCGTGGCGGCAGTTGCGCGTCGACAATCGCCCCGGGCGAGGGGGTGTGGCCGAGGTGGCGCGCCCGCCGCTGCCACCCGCCGCCGCCGCCGACCCCTCCCTCCTCCCGGCCACCCCCCCCTGCCAGGGCCTGTACCGCCTTTTGAAGGGCGGCCCCGAGCGCGCCGGCGCCGACCACGGCGAGGGCTTCGTCCACCTCCTCCCCGCCGGCGGCGTGCTGCGCGTGGACGTGGACGCCCTCAACGAGAACCTCCGCACCAACGGCGCGCTGCGGCTGCGCCACGCGATGCGGCCGGACGAGGCGTTCGGCGTCGTCATCAACTTCGACGGCGCGATAGCCGATATGAACGCGGTCCGCGCGGCCGCGTGGCGCGCGCTCGCCGCCGCGCGCGACCTGCCGCTGCCCGAGCCGCAGCTCCGCCACCCCGCGCTCCACCACACGCCCCCCGAGGTCGCCGCGGTGCGCGTGCTGCGCTGGGCGGACAGCCAGAAGGGCGGCCGCGAGCTCGCCATGGAGCACGCGGCGCTCGCGGCGCGCGCGCTGGCCGAGCAGGCCGCCCCCCGCCGCGGGGTGCGCGAGTGGCTGGCCGCGCTGGGGAACTTCAACGTTCCGACGGCGCTGGTGTCCACGCTGGACCGGGAGACGGTGCGGTCGGCGCTGGCGCGGATGGCGCTGCACGACCACTTTTCGGCCATGGTGCGCGCGGGGGCGCCTGGTTGGGGTGTTGTGGGGGGAGAGGGCGCGCGCCGCGAGCTGCGCGCTCGAGGGGCAGCGCCTGCGGGGGGGCCGCCACGCGCCGCTGTGGCAGCTGCTGTTTCGCAAAGCATGCTCAACCAAAGCGAACTGTAAACAACCCCTAACCAAACCAAATAACCAAACCAAACCAAACCCCCCAAACAGGTCACCGCCGAAGATGAGTTTGAGACCGTCAGCCAGCGCCTGCTGAGCGCGTCCCTGAAGCTCGCGCGGCCCCCCTGCATGTGCGTCGCCATAGACTCCACACCCGAGGGCGTCACCGCGGCGCACAACTGCTCCATGAAGGCGATTGGCGTGCAGGTGGGGGGGAGGGACTTCGCGCGCGTCGTTTGGTTGGCGTTTGAACTGCCGCGCACCACGCCCTCCACCCCGCAGTATCTGCCCCAAAGCCGCGCCGAAAACCGTCCCGCAAACCGCCGCTCAACCCCCTCTTCAAACACCCGCCCCTCCCCCCTCAAAACCAACCCCCAAACCCCCTTCACAACCCCCCAAACCCCCCAAACCCCCCCCAGGGCCCCTACCGCGCCTACCAGCTGACCAACGCCGACCTCACCTGCTCATCCCTGGGGGAGCTGACTGTGTACAACATCCGCCGCCTATTCGTGGGTCTTGGATTGCTCTGCCTGCTTTTTTGGGGCTGATTTTTGGGTGCCCGCTTTTGTGCCCCCCAACCCCTGCTTGAAAGCCCCAATCCGCAACCGCTCCATCCCCGCACCTTAACCCTCGAAAGCCCCGCTGCCCCCAACCCCAAGGCCCCCCCCCCCAACCCACAAACACACACACCCCAAAACCCACAACACCCCCCCAACCCCCACAAACAACCCCCCCCTCCAGGCCAACCGGGGCACCGAGATGATGGACGCGGAAAAGGCGGCGGACTGGCAGCAGTGGGACTCGGAGCGGCGGCGCCGCAGCCAGCGGCGCATCGGCATCGCCACCTCGCCGCCCTGAGCGGCCAGGGGTGCGCTGGCATGCGCGCTCGTTTCGGGCCGCGGCGCGCCGCCGCGAGCGGGCTGGGCAAAGCAGCAGGGGGCGCGCGCCCGCGCGCGCCTCAGGCCGGGGCCAGCCGCGGCGCGCCGCCCCGAGCGGCTGGGGCCGCCGCGCGCCGCCCCGGGCGCGCGTTTGGGGCTGCAGCGCGGCGCCTCGGCGCCGCCGCCCTGAGCAGCTGGCCGCGATGGTCGCCGCCCTGCTGGCATGCGAGCGCGCGCATCTTGGTGGACTGGCGGCGCTGGCCGCGGCGCGCCGCCCCGGCCCCGCTTTCGGGCCGCGGCGCGCAGCCCCGGGCGCAGCGCCGCCCCGGGGCCCGCTTTCAGGGTGCGGCGCGCCGCCGCTGGCGCAGCGCCGCCCCTGGCGCAGCGCCGCCCCGGGGCCCGCAGCGCTTTCGCGGGGCGCCTGCGGCCGCAGCCGCAGGCGCGGCGCCCGCCCCCGGGGGGCGGGCGCGCCCCCCAAAAGAAGAAACGCAAAGCGGATGCCTGCGAGTGGCGAAGAACGACCGAGGGCGTTCCTTTCAGTGCTCAAACCTGCCGCGGGACGACACCCCGCACACAAACACACCCTGCACCCCGACCCCCCCCCCCCCCCCCCCCCCCCCCCCCCCCCCCCCCCCCCCCCCCCCCCCCCCCCCCCCCCCCCCCCCCCCCCCCCCCCCCCCCCCCCACCCCCCTCCCCCCCCCCCCCCCCCCCCCCGCCCGCCGGCCCGCGGGCCAAGCTTTGGACCCCCCCGCCCCCGCCCCGTTTTCCCGCGCCCCCCTTCCCTCCCAATGCCCCGGACGGCTCGCAGCATTCTTTCCGCCTGGATGCCCCCTCGCCCGCACCCCCTTGCAAAACCCCCCCGCCCGCGCGAAGCGCTTTCGTGGGGCGGCGGCGCGCGCGCGCGGCGCACGCCCGTCTTGGCGGCGGGCGCCGGCCGGCGCGCGCGCGCGCCGCTGTGTCTGTGTCGCCCCCTTTTGGCTCCCCCCGCCCCTTTGGCCTGCCGCCGGGCCCGTTTTTACGTCATGTTGCGCCCCCCTCCCCTTGCCCGAGCACCCCCCCCCACCCGGCCAGCCGCCACCCCTCGGTGGCGCAGGCCGGAGGGGCCCCGGCCCGAGGCAGCTTCCCTCTGTTGCCCCCACCCCCGCGCCATGGCCCCGCGGGGCGCTTGCGCGAAGCTTGTACCACCACCCCTGCCCCCGGGGGGGCCGGCCCCGGCCCCCCCCGCCCTCAAAAACCCCAATCTATAGCGGGGGCCCGCACGCCCACACCTCCCCATTCAAACCCCCTTTGGTGCGGCCAACCCCCGAGTGTACACAAAAAGAGTAACGAACCCCCCAGACCCAGGCTCGCCAAGCCACATCGTCACCCGCCGTGGGCCTCGAAAGGCGCGCCGAGGGCGGGGCGCGGCCCCACTTTCCAAGCTGCCCTGAAGGGTTGGGGTCCGAGCCCAGCGCGCACGGGCAGCAGAGGGGCGGGTGCAGAGCGGCAGAAGGGGGGCGCCGCCGCCGCCGATTACAGGAGGGGCTGCGGCAGCTGCCCGCTTTCCAATGGCACGCCGAGGGGGGGTTTCGACCCTTGAAGCCTGCCAGAGCCGCGTCCCACCAACGGCCGCCGGCGAACGTGTTTGCAACGCTGTTCCCGAATAAACCCTTTTGGCTCGTTCACCCCCCTCCGAAGCCAGGGGGTGAATGAGGGGGATGGGGGGGCGGTGAGGGGCCCCAATCTGAATTTGGTGTGCGGGTCTGGTGCTGGGGTTGGTGCTGCAGTTGGCAGGGGTCAAGGGGGGGAAGGCCGCGGAGAGAGGGAAACGAAGTTGGGGGGAGGGCAACGCGGTGCCACTGAAAAGCACACACGCGGTGCGCACCAGGGGCGCGCGGCAACAGAACGCGCCGGCCAGCGCGGCGCAGAACCAGAGCGGCGCGGGGGACCAGGCAGGAGGGAGCCCGCACCAAGCGCCGGGGCGTGGCGGCAGGGAGGGCTTCCCCCTCAAAGCTCCCCCGCGCCGTCGCCGCTGCCGCGGCCCGACCCCTCGACTTCGCCCGCCCCCTCTCCGCCCCCGCCCCCGGCCTTGGGCTTGCCGCCGCCCCGCGCCCCCCTCGGCCGCGCCGGCGCGGCCGCGCTGGCCGCCTCTTGCTCCATCTCTATCACCCGCCCCGCCAGGCGGGTCAGCTCGGTCTCCAGCGCGTCGAGCCGCTGCAGCCGCAGCGCGCCGAGGCCGCGCAGCACGGCGCCGCCGCGGTCGGAGGGGGCCGCGGGGGTGGCGGCCTCCGCCTTTGCGGCGGCGGTGAGGGCGACGATGCGGGAGGCGACGCGGTCCATTTCCTCCTTGAGCGCTTCCACGTGGCCTGGGGGGTTTGTTTGTTTGTTGGTTGGTTTGTTTAGTTTTTTTTATTTGTTTGGTTGGTTCGCTTGCCCGCCGCCTGTTGAAAGCCCCCCAGTTGATTAAAAGAGCCTCGCATGTGTTTGCAGGGAGGGCTCCCACAAGAACCCGCACCGGTGAACTCCCGCGGCTCTGCGTGCGCGAGTGCGCCGTAGATGTAGTCGTTGCTGAAGTGGGCCTCGTCCACGCGGGACAGCTTGGGGGGCTTGTCGGGCATAATAAAGTTGTACTGGAAAAAGGCCTGTTGAGGAAGGGGTGGGGTTGGGGGCGTGTCTTGAGGGCTTTGCCGAGGCACTGATCAGTGCGCGGCCGCTGTAGATTCAGCGCGCCTCAAACGTTGGGTGCGCGGAGATTCGTCGGTGTCGCATGCGCGGCGCACCTGGTCGGGGGCCATGTAGCCGTAGCGGTTGCACAGCTCCTGCGGCGGTCGAAAGGGGCGGCGGGCGGGGGGGTTGGCGGTCGATAAGGATGCTGGGAGGCGTGCGATGAAGATACGCCATTTGGGGCGTCGAGGGCGCTGGGGCAATCACGCTTTTCGAGGCAAACCCCGCACGGCCAAAGCCCTCCGCGGCTCCCCATGCGCCTGCCCCGTGCTGGCGTTTGCGCCCGCGCGCCAGTCGGCTGCGGTGCCACGCCCCCCAACTCTCCCCCCCAAACGCGCCTGCCCCGCGGTCACGTTTGCCCCCGCGCGCCAGAAGCAGCACAGCTGGTCGCGCCCCACTTTGTCGGCGTCCCAGCGGCCGTCGTCGCGGTTTGGCTCGTCGTCCCGGTAGTCGCAGGCGCGGTACCTTTTTAGGGGGGGGGTGTTTGTTTGTTACTTTTCAGTTTGTTTGTTTGTTTGTTTGTTTGTTTGTTTGTTTGTTTGTTTGTTTGTTTGTTTGTTTGTTTGGTTGTTTGTTTGGTTGTTTGTTTGTTTGTTTGCTTGTTTGCTTGTTTGTTGGTTTGTTTGTTTGTTGGGTGGGATTTGCTTGTCGGGCTTTCCCAGTGGTGGGGCTGCCGCTTTGAGCGGTGATTGCCCCAGTGCCTTTGATTTGCTGTGGGCTGATCAAGCCTTTCAGTTTCCACGCCGAAGGCGGTGCAAGGCCGCAGCTTTGGGGCCCGAATGAGGAGCGACTCGAGCGAGCCACCCCCCCCTCTCACCCCCCCCCCCTAATCGGCGCACCCCCCCCCACACACTCACTCGTAGTAGTTTGTGCAGTCATTGTAGTGGTTGGCGAAATCCAGGAGAGGGATCATCACGGCTGCGGGGGCGGCGTTTCGTTTTTGAGTTGGGTTTTTGCGTCAGCTGAGGGGAGGCCAGAACAAGAGCTGCCCGCCGCGGCAGCGAAAGGCGGGGCGCGCCGCCGCGCCGCCGGCCGCCTCGTCGAGTCCTTTAGTAAAAGGCGCAGTCAGAGCCGCGGGCTTTGCCCTTTGGCCGCGGCGCGCGAGCGACCCAACGGGGGGAGAGGGGGGGGGGGGAAGCGCGCGCGGCCCCGCGCTCACATGCGGAGACGCCCTTGTGGGTTATCCCAAAGTAGCGGGTGGCGATCTGGCGGGGTAACAGGGGGTTGAGGGGGAGTGGCGCGCGTTGCTTTGCTTTGATTTCTTTGCATCAGAGCGACGGCCAAGCCTCCATCCCCCCAAGCGCGGGTCGCGGGTCGCGTGGGCATCACCCATGCGCCATCGCAACCCGCGCCGCCGCCACCCGTGCTCGCGCCGTCGCCCGCGCCGCCGTCACCCACCGTCACCAGTGCCGCCTTGAGCAGGTCCAGCGTCACCCCGTCCTCTAGCAGTGCCACCCCGTTCTTTGCCCAGTAGTTGATGGTGCCCTCCTGGGTGCTGGAAATGTGGCGGCTCTGGGGGTTTGGGGGACGTTTTTTTGCGGTTTGGAGGGGTTAGGGGGCGGGTGTTTGGAGGGGGAGTTTGGGGGACGGGGGCTTTGAGGGGGGTTTGGAGGGGTGCAAGGGAATCAGGGCGTGAGGGGGTTCAAGGCGTCTTGAGGGCGCCCGAGCCCGTCGACTAAACCCCCCGCTGCGATTCGCACGCGGCCCCGTGACGTAACCATATGGCGCAGCGCCGCGACTCACCATCAGGTCCGACTGTATGAGGTGGACGTACTCCAGCGGCCACGACTCATAGCTTATAGTGTGCAGCGGGTCCCGCGCCATCGGCAGCGCGTCGAGGTAGGGTGCGTAGTCGCTGGCCGCCCCCTTGGCCACCTCCCTCGCGATGCGCGCGCCGAGATCTGCAAAGTTTTCGTATTCCGCGGGGAACCAGATCGCGGCCGACATCGGGATCTTGGCCAGGATGCCGTCCGCGGGGACGGCGCGGGTGGCGTAGGTGCCGCGGGGGCCGCCGTTGCGGGCGGTGATCTCGGCGTTGATCTGGGGGAAGCGGGCGGGCGGGCGGGCAGGTGTTCAAGCGGGCGGGCGGGCGGGCGGGCAGGCGGGCGGGCGGGCGGGCGGTTGCGGTCGGGCACGCGCGCCTGTGCGGCGCGGCAGCTGCAGGCGAGAGAGCTCTGCGCGGGGCGGGCTCATGCACCGGCCACGTGCGCGCGCTGGCGGGGCTGTGCAGCTGCCTGCGGCGCGCCAAGCCCGCACCTCGCCGCCCTTTGACTTCAGCCACTCGATCATCGCCGCTTCGGGGGACTTTTTGCCGCCGCCAAACAGCGCGTGCGCGGGGCGCGGCGCGCACGCCGCGAGCAGCAGCGCCACCGCCGCGGGCAGCAGCAGAGCCTGCCGCAGGCCCCGATCGTGGCGTCCGCTCGCCATTTGTGACTTGCTGCCCGCCAAACCCGCCGGAGAGGCGCGCAGAGAGTCTACGATGCGGGCGCAGATCGATTGCTGCCGGCAGGCAGCCCGCGCGCTCGGGCTGGGATTGAAGTTGCGCTAAACCAGTGCCCTGACCGGCTGAACGATTGGACGGAAGGCGCAAGCCGCCCGTTTGGGAGCGGGACGGCGACGGTTTGACTCAACCGAGCGTGCCCCTTTACCTCATGCGCAGGGCCCTTCGCGCCCCGTAAAGGCAGCTACGCATTAAAGGGACCAGTAGAAATCCCGGATTCGGGCGAGCCAGCGCGCGCGCCGTTCCTAGGCGCGGCACCCGCAGCAGCGAGCGGCAGCATGGCGCATTCCGCCGCTGCCGCCGCGGCCGCCGCCGCAGCTCGCAGGTCGCCTGCTGCCAGCGGACGCAGCTTGGCCAATCACAGGCGCAAGCGCGCCGCGGCCGCCGTGCTGCTGCTGCTGTGCGCCCTGGGCGCCGCAGCGGCGTCCAGCGGCGCGGCGGGCGGCAGCGGCGGCGGCGGCGGTCGCGGCAGCAGCGGCGGCAGCGGCTTCACAACGGGGAGCCAGCCCCAACGCAGCGCCGCCGACGTCGCCGCGGACGCGGCGCTGTGGCGCTGGCTCGAGGAGGGCGGCGCGGTGCTCAAGTTTGCGCCCGGCTACTCGGCCGGCGGCGTGCGCGGCGGCTATGCCACCGAGGGCATCCCAAAAGGCGGCCTGGTGAGCTTTGCGAATTGCAAATGCCCTTGAAGTGCGCAGGCCTGCCGAGGCAGGCGCGGCGAGGTCGGGGCAGTTCTGCGCCGCGCTGGGCGTGCGAAACGGGCGCGCACCACCCAAACTCCTCTCCCAGGTTGCCTCCATCCCCATGCGGCTGGTCTTCAGGTTCCCCTCCGATTGGAAGAGCTTCGTGGTGCGCGCGGTCGGGGGACAGCGCAGCCTCGGGCGCGCATGAAGCTTTGAGGGAGCGCAACCACTCTGCGCGCGCGGACGCAAGCTAGGCCAGTGTGCCAGCGCCCGCCAAACCCCTGCTCCCCGCCCGCCCCCACTAACCCCCCGCCCCTCGCCCTTTGCACCACACACGCACGCGCGCCCCCGCGCGCGCGCAGTCCCTCGGGGAGCACCTGGCGTCCGAGGCGGCGCGCGCGGACAGTCCGTACCGCCCCTATTTTGATTCGCTGCCTTCGCTGGCGGACTGCCGGCGCGCGCTGAGCTGGGAGTCCTTCCCGCCTGAATACATGCACCTGCTTGGGGGGGCGGCGCCGCTGGTGGGGGGGGCGAGGGGGGGGGGGGGGGGGGGGGGGGGGGGGGGGGGGGGGGGGGGGGGGGGGGGGGGGCGGGGGGGGGGGGGGGGGGCGGGGGGGGGGGGGGGCGCCGCTGGTGGGGGGGAGCAGGGGCTGAGGGGAGGGGCTGCCGGCTGGTGGCGAATGAACCAGCACTGCTGCGTGCTGACCCGAGTGGAGCTCTCAACGGCACCGCCCAGCTGCCGCACCATTAAGCTGCCACACACCACTCCAAGCCCACAAAGCCGGCGGAACGACTGGGTGGAATGCCGAAACCGACCGAGGCCACCAACCCGCCCCCTCCAAAAAACACAAAACCCAGGCCGAGCGCGTGCTGACTATGCAGGCCGCCACGCTGCGCTACTGGTCGCGCCACGGGCTGCGGCTGATGGAGGCCGGCATAGGGCTGGAGCGCCTGCGGGGGGCGCTGGTGACGGTGGGCGCCGCGGTCGCGTGGGCGCGCGCCGCGCGGGTCCTGTCGCCGGCCGCGCGTGCCGCCCACTCGCCTCCCGGAAGCTTCCCAAGCGCCAAACACAACCCTCCAACCTCCAACCCCCCAAATTACGCAACCCCCCAACCCCCGAACCCCCACACCCCCAACCCCTCGCCCCCAGATCACAACTCGATGGTACCAGGGCCCCCACGAGGGCCGCAGCGAGCGCCCCGCGATGGCGCTGATCCCGGCATACGACATGCTCAACCAGTGAGGCCCGCCGCCGCCCGCTTTTTTATGCTTCTTCTGCGTCTTTGCTTAAGGGGCGGGCGGCAGCCGGCTTGAATGGGCGTGGTGCGCCGCGCCGGCGCTGCAGCAGCGAGGGAGCGGCGTTTCTGCGGAGCGTGCCCGCCAGGCACGCAGCGCTCTGAGCAACGCCCCAAACCGCGCCGGAACGAACAAACGCAAATCCCCGCAGCCGCAACGGCTGCCCCGTGCACTACGATTTCGAGCCCTGCGCGCACGGCGCCCCCGCGGCCGCCGGCGAGACGTGCTGCGTCGTGCGCACGGGGGAGGCCATCCCCTCCGGTGCCGAGGTCTGCAACTCGTACAACCACCTGAGCCCCGACCTGGCCCTTTTCCACTACGGCTTCGAGCTGCCCTCGCCGCCCCCCGGCGCCGCGGCGCAGCCGGGCGGCGGCGCAGCGGGGCCGCCGGGCGGCGGCGCGGCCGGGCCGGCGGGCGGCGGCGCGGCCGGGCCGCCGGGCGGCGGCGGCGCGCTGCCGCCGCTGTCGATCATCGACGCCCGCGGCTTTGAGCCCGCAGACCTTCGGCGGGCGCACCACGACGCGCCGGCGCGGTTCGAGGGTGCGTTTTCTTTTTGGTTGGGGTGCCGGGGCGGGCGGGGACCGTTGCGTGGGTGCATGCGTGCATGCTGCTGCTGCAGCGCTTTCGGGGCAAGGGCCTTGCAACGCACCAACGCGCGGCCCCCCTCACGCACACCGAAACGCTCTCCCCGCCGACGAAAAACCGCGCGCCGCCGCCCAAAAAACTACACCGCCAGGCGCGCCGTGGGCGATGGCGCACGAGCGGGCGCGCCTGACCGAGACGCTGCGCCTGCTGCGCGCCACCCAGCCCGCCGCGGAGCGCACGCGGCCCGCGCCGGGGGACGCGCGGGGCGAGGTGCTGCGGATGGTGCTGGCGTGGCGGCGGGGGCGGGCCGAGGCGATAGAGGCGGAAGTGGCCCGCCTCGGCGCGGCGATCGCCGCCGCGGGCGGCGGGGCGCGCGGCAAGCCGGGCGGGGAGCTGTAAGGAGGGTCTCTCGCCGCGCGCGACCTGGGGCGGGGCGGGCGGGCGTGGGGGCCAGGGCGAGGTGGCGGCGGCCGCGGCCGCGGGTGCCGACCGCGGGTGTGACGCAGAGGTCGGAGGTCGGTGGACCTCGTGTGTAGGCGGACGGAAAGAAGGGTCCTTCGGCATTTGCCTACGCACCCTGAACCCGACCCCTGAATCAGCTGAAGCGACACCTCGACGACCGGTACTGTAGCCCCCCGCTCTGCCCGCTCGCCCTCGTCATCAGCGGACCGCAAACTCGAGCGGCAGATCCAGCCGATCAAGACGCGCTCGCGGCAGCACTGCCGCCTGTGCGCCGCCGCCGGCCGCGCCGCCGCTCACCCCGGCGCGTCGCCGCGCCGCGCCGCGCCGCCGCCGCTCCCCGCGAGCCAGCTCGGCCGCCGCAGCCGCGGCGATGCGCCTCCTGTCGCGCCGCAACCTGGTCGGCGCCGCCGTCGCCGCCGCCGCGCGCCTGGGCGTGCCCGGCGTCGGCGCCGGCCTCGCGATCGCGGTCGGCCTCGCGGCGCGGTGGGTGTACACCAAAACGGAGCAGCGCGTTCCCTTCACGCAGCGCGTGCACGTGGTGCTCCTGCCCTCGTTCGCCGAGGCCGCGCTGGGCGCGTCGCTGTACCAAAAGTTTGTGGCCGAGCGCGCGCAGAAGCGCACGCTGCTCGATAAAAGCCACCCCGACACGCTGCTGGTGAGAGGAGGGGGGGGGCAGCGGCTGTTTGAGCAAGCTTCATCTTCGGCTTTTCGCCGGCGCTGCACGCTGCCGTATTGGGTTGAAGCATGAGCAGTGTTGCATGACAAAGATGGGACACAGAGCCGCTCGTAGCACAAACGACAGCTGGTTAAACTGCGACTAAAAAACCGCTTGCAAAACCGCTCAGAAACCGCTCAAAACCTCCCCTCCCCCCCGAAAAACCCAACTCTCAAGGTCACCGGCGTGGCGCAGCGGCTGATCAAGGTGCTTGGCGAGGGCCACGGCGGCGGCTACCAAAAGCACCTCGCCGCCTTCCGCTGGTCGGTCTCTGTCGTGGACGAGCCAATCCTAAACGGTGGGAGGGGGGGGGGGCGGTGTTTCAGGGCGCTTCGCGGCCTCGGCTGTCCTGTTGCTTCTCGTTTTGGGCGGCTGTGTTTGCGCAAGGGCGTGAGCGCCGGCGCCGCGGCTCCCTCAATCCAATAAACCCCCGCCCCGCCCCCCAAAACAAAACAACCACCCGCCCGCCCTTGAACAGCGTTTGTGTTCCCCGGCGGCTACATCGTGGTTTACACCGGCCTGCTCAAGCTGCTGGGGAGGGACCCAGACCTGCTGGCGATGGTCATGGGGTGAGGGGCAGTGCTTGGTCAACGCCCCTGCTTTGACCGCTTTGACCGCTTTGACCGGGGCTGGGGTGGAGCTCGGACAGCGCTAATGCATTCGCGGCACCGCCGCAGCCGCAGCCGCTGCTGCCCGGCGGTCCGTCGTAGCTGGGCAAGCACCGACCCGTTTTTATATGGCCGTTCGACTAGGTTTAGCCTGCCAGCAACGCCTCAAACCGCCACCCCCCACAGTCAAACTCACCCCCCCCCCCCCAATAAAACCCCCCAAACCGGCCAGCCACGAGATCGCGCACGCGGTGGCGCGCCACAGTACGGAAAAGATGGGAATGGGGCTGGGCATCAGCATCGGAATGTCCATACTGCAGGTGGCACTGGGCGCCGGCGCCGCGGCCCCGGCGGGCGGCGGCGGGGGGCGGATGGAGTCGCCGGAGCAGCGCGCGGCGAGGGCCGAGGCGGAGCGCGCGCGGCGCGCCTACCAGCGGCAGGCGCGCCGGGCGGGGGGCTGGGGGGGGGGCGCGAGAGAGCGAGTGCGGAGGTTTTTCCCCGATGCGGGCGCCGCGTGCTTTGCTTGCTGGGAGGGGGCTGCAGGTTGCAACGCGGCGCGCGTCGCACACAAAGCAAACCGGGCCCAAATGCCTTCCCTTTTGTCGCGCAGTACTCGCGGCGTCTCGTGGCAGCAGACAGCGACGACGAGGACGAGGATGATTCATCAGCGTCCGCGCGCCAGCAGCAGCAGAAGCAGCAGCAGCAGCAGCAGCAGCAGCAGCAGCAGCAGCCGGGGGGCTTTGGGGAGGAGCTGCTCCGCGCCGTCGCCGCCGCCGCCAACGCCGCCGCCGCGCCCGCCGGCGCCGCGGCCGCGCCGCCGCAGCAGCAGCCGCGCGCGCGCCCCGCGGGCGCGAGCGCGCTGGGGCGGCAGCCGGCGGCGGGCGGGCAGCTGCCGCCGTGGATGAGCGACAAGTGAGGGGGGGTGTGGGGGGCGGGCGGGCCGGGGGCAAGCCGGATGGGGCTCTGAACCGCTGGGGTGGTAGCAGCCGGCTCGCACCCAACCTTTTGGGCAACATCCAACACACGACACACAACAACCCTCCCCTCCACGCACCCCTCCCCAGGATGGTTGCCAGCCTGACGTCTGTGCTGCTTGAGCTGCCATTCAGCCGGAGGGCGGAGACGGAGGCGGACCTCATCGGTGGGGGGGATGGAGGGTTTGGCCTTGATTGGGGGTGGAACGGATCTAATAGGGATAGGGGTTTGGGGGGCGTTTGGGAGTAGGGTCTGTTGTGGGGTCTGGGGGTTGGAGCCGGGCTCGGCGCAACAGAGGGTGCTTTTGCTGAGCGCCTGAGCGTTTCCCAACGCCGCCCCTTCCCCCCAGGCCTCAAGCTGATGACCCTCGCGGGCTTCGAGGCCTCAAAAGGGCCGGAGGCGTTCCGCCGCCTCGCCTCGGCCGGCGGCGACGAGCGGCGCCGCCACGGGGGGGAGGCGCTGATCGCCAGCCTCGGCTGCACGCACCCGGACAGCTCCCGGAGGTGGGGGGGGGGGGGCGGGGAGGCCTCTTTGGGGGTGGGCGTTGGGCGGAGGGAGTTGGCAGCGCCGCGCGGGCTGCCCGCGCCCCATCCGGGGGAGCCGGAGACAGTTCAGTGTGCCTTCCTCTCGTTGGTGCCCCCAAACCCCAAACTCCGGCCTTCAAGGCTTCAACGATCAAATGAACTGGGAACCTCCATTCACCCACGTGCGCGCCGCAAACGCAATGAAATAAAATGCAACCAGGGCGGAGCTCCTGGAGAGCGAGCTGCGTTGGATGGCGGCGCGCGGGCGGGGGGAGGCCACCGAGGCAGTCGGCAACAAGATCGATTACTTTTCCCTTTGAGTTTCGCATGCATGTGCACGGCGCACCCCATGAGCTCGGGTTTGAGGGCGCGCCGCAGGATGCCATCGCCGAGTTGCTCTGGCCCATCAGGGGTGGTGAGGCTTGCACCACTGCGGTGTGCGAGGCCAAATCCACAGGCGGCTGGGGTCTTTGGAAGGGCTGCTGTGTAAAATGCAACATTCCGGTCTCTGCAGTCACCGAGGAATTTCTGGGGTGCACGTTGCGAGGGGAGGGCCGGAGGCCGCGGTTGACCGCGGGGTCAACCGCCGGCAGCCGCGTCGGCCAGGAGCGGCTGATAGGACGCGTAAAGCACCCGGAGGCAAGGCACCCTGCCCACGCCCACACGCGTGATGGCCGGCGGCGGCTGACTTCCCACCTGCGCGCGTCAGCCCTAGCACCCACCAGTGCCCAGTTCCTGCAGACGCCGCCGGCCGCCCGCGCCCAGCACGCCCCACGACCGCCCCGGAACGCTTGTTTATTTCCCGCAAAGACATCGCGCCCAACTGGCTCGCCCTTGGTCCACGTGGGCGCCCACGGGTGCGGCGAATTCTTACTCCCCTTTGCTGGGCCTCGGAACCGGTGCGGCGCCGCACGCAAAAGTCTTAGAACGCGGAGCAAAAGCTTTCCCAGCCGCAAACGCCGGCTCAGGCGGTCGCAAAGCCACAGCACGTGGTCTGGTCGAGGTCTGCGCATCCCTAGCCCGGCACGATGGCGGACGGCCCTCCCAAGGGGAAGGTGTCCTTCGTGGACAGGTTGGACGAGCGCGTCAGCGCCAGCAAGGTGGGCGGGCCCCCCGGCTGCGGCGGCGGCCACCCAATCCGCGCGTGCTGGCGGCCTTGGTGCCGCCAGCCTGAAGGAGCGCGGCTGTCTCCCAGCGGCGCCCAGTCCTGCGGCAACGGCACTGGCCCACCGCTGCTGCGCCGCTGAGCTTGCGCGGGATGGGCGCGCCGCACGCCGCGGCCGCCGCGAAGCGCGCACCTGCGCCAGCGTCGACGATTGTCGGCCGCCCCTCCCACAACTGCCGACGCCGCGGCGCCCTCCCCAACCCAACCCCTGGCAGGTCGGCAAGTACTTCCACCTGAATGACCGCAAGACCCGGCTTTCGCGGGAGGTCCGCGCGGGCATCGTCACCTTCCTCACGGCCTGGTGAGGGGCTGGGCGCTTCGGGCGGCGCCCGCATGCGGGGCCCCCGCGCCGCATGCGACCCGCATGGGCGCGCATGGCCGGCTCGCCGGCTGCATGGCCGTCGCATGGGAGGGCCCTGCGCCTCTGAAATAGGCCCTGGGACCGCGGCTCCGCCTTGCATGCCTGTTTCTGGCACCTCCTTAGAGCCTGGCCCTGCGCGCGCACGATCCAACACTCCTCACACCCTCGTCCTTCCCCTGCCCCTGCCCCGCAGCTACATCCTCGCCGTGAACAGCGCTATCCTGGCCGACACCGGCGGCACGTGCCGCGACTCCGACTGCACGGGGCCCGCCAAGGGGCCCGGCTGCAGGTTCCTGAACGATCCAGGTGCGCTGCAGGACTGCCTGGCCCGCCTGGCGCAGTTTGCCTCCCGGAGGGCTGCGCATGCACAGACCCAGTCCCAGTTGGGCCGGACTGGGCGTTTCAGGGCCCGGGCCTTAGCTAGGCTGCCTTGGCACATGCGCCACAGCCTCCCCCGCTCCTGCTCAAGGACCGCCGGCCTCAAAAACCCGGCGGCCGCGCTCGAGCGCGGCGCAAAACGCGCTGCGCGATCTGACTAAACCCCCTCACCCCACCAGGCTATGACATGTGCGTCGCCAAGGTGCGCCGCTCTCTGGTGACGGCCACGGCTGCTACCGCGGCGATGTCATCTTTCCTCATGGGGGCCGTCGCCAACGTGCCCTTTGCAATCATGGTGCGGCGGTGGCGAGGCGTGTTTTGTGTGTGTGTGCGCAGGCTGGCGGTGTGTTTGCGGGCTGGTGGCGTGTTTTTCTGGCCTGGGGTTTTAGGTGTTGGGATCGGCTTAATTGAGGCACTGTCCGTGTGCCCCTCGAGGCCGCGGCAGGGGCCGTGCGCGGTCCTCCCTGCCAGCCCGCGGCCAAAGAAAGACCTGGGCCAGTGACCGACCGCTGGCCCAGCCCCCACGTGCTGACCCCCGCCCCAAACGCGCCACGGAATCAAAACCGCCCCGAAACAGCCCGGCATGGGTGTGAACGCCTACTTTGCCTACACAGTCGTGGGCTACCGCGGCACCGGCATGATCTCATACGAACAGGCCCTGGCGGCGGTGTTCATCGAAGGTGGGTCTTGGCGGGATGATTGGGGAGTGTTCCTGTGCGCTTTGAAGAGGCTTTCTTATCGTTTGAGGGGGCTGCCCTGTGCTTTTGAGGGGGTTCCAATATGCGTTTGGGGGCGTTCCGCGTGCTCCTGGCGGCGGCCTGACAGCAGGCCGCTGCTGGCGGGATTTCAAAGGGTTTCAGGGGCGAGGGCTGCGTGCCAAACTCTGCACACTCGCAAAACCTCCAACCCCCCCAAAGGCTGGATCTTCGTTCTGCTGTCAATCTCCGGCCTCCGATCCGGCGCGCTGACGCTGGTGCCGAGATCCACCATGCTTGCCACTGCGGGAGGCATCGGGCTGTTCCTGGCTTTCATCGGGTGCGCTCTTGGGGATGGCTTTTTAGGTCGCGAACAGCCGCCAAACACCCGTCGACCTCGTCAGCAGTTTACCCAATGGCATTGCGTGGCGAACCCCTGGATACCGCCCGGCGGCTCTGCTCCCGGCCTGGACAGGCGCTGGGTGCTGCCTCGGCGCAGCCGCTCCTTGCTGCCCCGGCGCCGCCGCCACTCGAGCCACTTGGGTCCGGTGCATTTAGGTCACGAGGCCGAGGGCGCGCCCAAGCAGCCGCTCCACTCCTGCCCAGAGCTGCAAGCAGCAAAACCAGGCCAATAAAACCAACGCCAAAAACACGCAGGCTGCAAAAATCCGAGGGCATGGGCATCGTCGTCGCCGACCCCGCCACGCTCGTGGGGCTGGGCGGCTGCCCCCTGGAGAATCAGGTGCACTTCTTTGCGCCCACGAACACCTCGGCACAGGCCATCTGCAAGGTGCGCGCGTGCGCGCGGCGAACACCGCGCAGCGCGCGAGCGCGGGCCGCGCGGCGAACGCCTCCCCGCGCCGCCCGCGCCTCAGCCGAGCGCCCGCACCCCGGCGCGCTGCGCGCCGTCCCGCGCCGTTTCGCGAAAGCGCGCGCGGAGCGCGCCCCGGGTTTGAGTTCTAAACCCTAAACCCTGCGGCGCGCCCCCGCTGCCCCCCCGACCCCCAGATGGATGTCTGGTCAAAACAGATGAAGGCTGACATGGGCCCGCCGTCGCCCAACTACAAATGCGTCGGCGGCCGCCTGTGAGCCTTATTACTAATGGGAGGCGTTTGCCGCCTTGGAGGGGGCATTTTCCTGCTTTGGGGCGGCTTCTGCCTGCGCCGGCCAAGGCAGCCCTGCCACCACAAAACCGGGAAACGCCTTTGCCCACTCACCACCCCCAACCCGCACAACCCCTCCAAAACCTCGCCCCGCGCCGACCCGCCCTCTCCCATCGCCCCCCCCCCCCACCGAAAAGGCACTCTGCCACCATGTGGCTCGGCATCTCCGGCTTTTTGGTCATCGTGGTCCTCATGGCGCGCCGCGTCAACGGCGCCATCATGATGGGCATCCTCTTCACCACCTTCATCAGCTGGATCCCCATGCACGCGGCGAGCTAGTGAGTCGGCGCGCGCGCGCGCGCAGCCGGCCCAGGAGGGGCGCTTTTCGGCGGGATGTTTGTGTGCGTGTGTTGTGCCCCCGATGGGGCTTTGCAGTGGCCAGCCGCCCGGCATTGCTCTCGCTGGCCAAGCGCCGTGCTCCGCGATTTGCCGGGGGCCCAGTTAACTCAAACTCAACTGGCACCGCCGCTGACATTGTGCGTGCGTGCCCGCCTCCCCCCCCCCTCCCCCCCCTCCAGCCTCGGCCCAACGTCCAATATACCGGGTGGCGTCGAGCGCATGGCGGAGTTCCGGCAGGTGGGGTTTGACCCGAGTTTGACCGAACGCGCGCGCCCCCTTCCCGCTTGCTGCCCGCCCAACGCGCCCAAACGCCGGTCAAACCGGGGAGCGCATCATCGCCCTTGCGTCGGCCCTTGCATCTGCGCGCTTCATCAAACCCAAAGCGTGCTGCGCGGACGAGTGAGCTCCCCTCCCCTCGGCCCCTCGCCCAACCCCCGGCCTCCCCTTGCCCGTACCCCTCCCCCCCCCAAAAGGTGGTTTCGGTGCCCAACGCCCAGAAGACCAGCCTCACCTGGAACTTTTCAGCCTTTGGCAACTCCCAGCTGGTGCGCGCGCCCCGGCTTCAATCGGCCACGCCTTGTTTTTCAGCCCTGCCTTTGAGGACGCTGTTTGGCAGTTGAACTGGGAAATCTGCCCCTGCCTTTCTGTTGGTGGCGTGTCCTTCCCGCGCCGGCGGCCGCAGCAGCCAGTCCACTGACTTGCACCCCCCACCCAACCACCCCAATCCAATCGAACCGCCCCCAATCGGCTCTTAAACCCTAAACCCTAAACACCCCCCCGCAGTGGGTCGCGCTCATCACCTTCCTCTACCTCGACTTTTTGGATGCCACCGGCACCATGTACTCCATGGCCTCCATGATTGACAAGGACCTGCCAGGTGGGGGTGGGGGTGGGGCTTTGGCCTGGGTTGGGGCTGGGTGCAAGCGGTGAGTAATCCGACCCGCGCCCGACCCCACCCGACCCCACCCTACCCCACCCTACCTGAAAACAAAACCAAAACCCACAAGGCTTCATCAACCAGCGCGACAAGTCCTTCCCCCGCTCCATTTATGCCTTCACCCTCGACGGCATCGGCATCGTCATCGGCAGCCTGCTCGGCTGCGCGCCGCTGACCGTCTGCCTCGAGAGCGCGGCGGGCATCCGCGAGGGCGGGCGCACGGGGATCACCGCCATCGTGGTGGGTGCGGCGCCTCGGCTGGGGTCCCCAGACCCTTGCGCTCTGCGAACCGCGGGCCGTGCCTGGCGTTGGGCGCTGCTCCAATCGCGGGCCGTGCTTCGCGCGCGGCGCTCCGGCATTTCAACACCTCACCTGCATTTCAGCACCTGCATTTCAGCACCTGCTTTTCAGCACCTGCATTTCAGCACCTGCTTTACAGCACCTGCATTTCAGCACCTGCATTTCAGCACCTGCTTTCAGTGCCTCCCCAAACGCGCCTCCAAGCTCCCGCCCCCTCCCGCCCTTCCCGCCCCCCAGGCCGGCTTCTGCTTCTTCATCGCCATGTTCTTCACGCCGCTGATCGTTTCCATCCCGCCATACGCCACCGGCGGCGCGCTCATCATTGTCGGAGCGCTCATGATGGAGGTGCGTTGGTTTTTGCTTTTTTGTGTTTGTGGTGGGGGGAGAACAGCATGTGTGGCTTGTGCGCATTGGAGTGCGGTGGTGTTTGCAAGGGCCGCGGCCCGAACTGCCTCGCAAAACAGCCCCACTCAACGGTTGCTTGAAGGCTTAATCCGCGTGCCCAATCACCCCCAACCACCGCGCAACCCCCCACCCCCAACCAACCCCCCCAACCACCCCCCCCCAAAAACAGTCCATCGTGGACGTGGATTGGGGCGACATCCGCGAGGCCGTCCCCGCGTTCCTCACCATTGCCATCATGCCGCTGACCTACAGCGTGGCATACGGCGTCATCGCCGGGCTGGCGGCGCACATCGTCATCACGGTGCGTTGAGCTGCGAGGGGGGGTGTTCCTTTCGCTTTTCTGCGGGCTTCTCTGCACTCTGTCTGCTGGCTGGAGCAAACTTGGTCGGGGCCTTTGTTTGTGCGCCTTTCTGGGGGCTTTTCTGCGCTTTGTCTGCTGGCTGGGGGTCCCTCGTTACATTGGAGGCCCTCTTGCGCTGGCCTTTGGGGCACCCCAAGATTTTCCTCAGAGGGAAGTTACTTCCGCCCCGCCAACAAACCCCCGCCCCCTCGCCCAATCGATCCACCCCCCGCTCCCAGCTGTCAATGTTTGCTCTGGACATGGTCGGCGCACTGGTCAAGGGGGAGAACAAGAGGGCGGTGCTACTCAAGGTGGGGCCGTGGGAGTTGGGGTGGGGTTGGGGGTTCGGGGTTGTGGGTTGTTGGGGGATTGTTTGCATGTGGCTGCGAGCAGAACGCACCCATGAAAGCAGCGCGCCGCACGCGCCGGCCCCAGACCCACAGGAGCGCGTTGGCTCGGGCGAAAATAACCTCCCTCCCAAATGCAAACCTCCCACCCCTTAGTACACCCCCGAGATCATGCACGACCGCGTGGCCAGGTCGCGCCCCTTCAAGAGCATCGCCGCACTCACGGGGGAGCAGACCAACGAGGGTGAGGGGGCGGGGAGGGGGTCCAGGGGCTTGGGGCGGCGGCGGGAATTGGGGAGCGGGTTTAGGTCTGTGCCTGGTCCCACAACACCCCAAAGAAACCCCCAGAAAACCCCCACAGAAAAGCACAAAACCCCCACAAAAACAGAGCACGCCCGCCACTTCAGCGAGGTCAAGCGCGCCCTCTCATCTTCGAAAGACAACGCCCAGCCCTACAGCGGCGGCAGCGCCACCGCCGCCGCCGCCGGCCCCGCCGCGGTCGCCGGCGACGACAGCGCGCGCGGTGGCTCGCGCTCGGCGGCGGCGGGGGCGGGGTCCTTCTCCAACGGCACCAAGCCGTGAGCCCCCGCTGCGCCGCTGCGATCCCCCCCCGGCCCTCTCCCCCCCAAGCCCACCCAGCGTCGGGCTTGGGGCGGCGGCGGGCAGAGGGCCGCGGCCGCCGCCGCGGCGGCTGGGGGGCCGGACAAGCGGTGGTGCCCCCCCAACTGCCGCGCTGGCGGCCGATCGCTCGATCGCGCCCGGGCAAAGAGCCAGACACGTTCCCCGAAATGCCGGCACCCCCACTCTGTGCGGCCGGCGCGGCGTTGTATGTTTGCAATTGCGGTTGCGGCGGCGGTTGCGGCGGCCGCGCCCGCAGCTGCTGCCAGCTGCTGCCGGCGGCCGCCTGTGCGCATCCCTCGCAGCAGCATTTGCCCTCGCGTAATTGCGGGCCGTCCGACCGACCCCATCCCATGCCGAACTTGCAGACCGGCTTGATACCCTATGCGCTGGGCCCAGGGGCCGACCTTTATAAACAACCTGTTGCAGCCGCCTTGCCAAGGCCGCTCGGGCAGCAATTCGTGCTTTAAAGAGCGCGCGCGCGCGCGCGGCGCGGCTAGCTCGGGCCGGCCCCTGCCGCGCGGCCGCCACTGCTGCGGCCCGCCGGCCCCCACAACGCCCGAGCGCCCGCCCCGCGCATGCGCGCGCGCGCCCAGGCTTGCGCGCTGCCCTTTTCAAACTGCTGCCAAGCCCGCTTCCCCCATCGCTGCCTGAATTTGATGCTTTTAAGGCCCCCACCGCCCCCCGCCGTGCCGGGGCATGCGGTACAGTTGGGTCCTGCAGGGGGCGCGCCCCCCCGCCGGCGGGGGCGGCGGGGAAACTATGTAAAAAGTGCGGCATGGATTTGAGGGGGGGGTGTGTGGAAAACGGGGATGGTGCTATCCTGCAAGCGCAGATGGCCTGGGCGGCTTACTTGTGGCGCTGCCGCGGCGAATGGAGCGGAGCGCCAGCGGCGGAGCGGAGCGGAGCGGCGACTGGTGGGGCAGTTCCGGGGCGCGCGACGGCCGGCGCGGCGCGGGGTGATTTTATCTCGTGCGGCACCTGAGGCGATTAATAACGATACCAAGGCCCTGAAAACGTTCTGAACGCCGCATTTGCCGCCCTCTCGCGCACGGGCCCCTCCGGCCCTCCCTCCATACCGCGACTGCGTCGGCGGAGGGGATCAAACTGGGATGATGGGACTCTAAAACAGTTTTAACTTCCATTGAAAGCGAGCAGGGTGACAAAGGCGCGGCAATGACAGAGCAAGTTAGGCCTCAGCACGCGCACGGAGCTCTTTTCCAGGCAAGCCGGGAGGCTCAAGTTGTCACCAACGAAGTTTGTAAGCTTTCAAATGCCTCGAGGCGGACTCTCATGCCGTCCCACCCCCGGCAGACCGACCCGCGCGCCGCGCGCGCGCCCCCGCCGCTTCGCCGCGCCACGCAGGCGGCGCCCGCGCAGTGCCAGGCCGGGCAGCAGGCCCCGGGCAGGTCTTACTCGGGAATCTATGTCCAGGCCCGCGCCGCGGGCGCGCTCTCGCCGCCCCGCCAGAGGGGCGTCGGCCCCCGGCCGCACGAGGCGGCGGCAGCCGCGGCGGCCGCGGGCCCCTGCCCCCCGCTTGGCGCGCGCCCCCCGCCGCGCAAGGCCTGCAGCCCCCGCGCCCTGCGCGCGTCCGGCGGGCGGCGCGGGCAGCAGCAGCCCCTGCACCCGCCGCAGCGCAGCGGCAGCGGCGGCGGCGGCGGGCGGGGCCGGGTCGGCAGCAACGGCGGCCTGGAGGCCGCGATGTGTGTGCAGGGCCGCCTGGCGCCGCTGCACGTGCGGCAGCAGCGGTGCCCCCAGCACGGCGAGCCGCCGCCGCCGCCGCCGCCCCCGCCGCAGCCTCAACAGCTTGGCACACAGCAGCAGCAGCGGCCGCCGGCCGACGGCGCGGCCGCGGTGATGATGGAAGCCTGGAGCCAGAGCCAGGTCCTGGCCGCATATGTGCAGCACATGCAGCAGGCACTGCAGTCCGCCGCCCCGCCGCGCGCTGAGGCCGTCGCCGGCGGCGGCTTTAGGGGCGCGCTGGCGCGCGGAAGCTCGGGGGGCGGCGTGCTGGATTGGGGGGACCTGGCACGGCAGGCGTCTGCCGCGTTTGGCTCGCCGGGCAGGTGCGTGCGTGTGCGCGTTTGGTTGCGGGAGCGCGTGTGTCAGTGACTCAGTGTGTAGCTTGGAGGAAGCACCTGCTCACCATGGCCGCGGCTGGGAGATCTGCAACGTCATAGCCTCTGTCAAAAAGTCAGCAACGAATGCACACCCCAAAACAGGTTCAGCGAGCTCGCCAAGCTGCTGCCGCCGCCCCGCTTCCCGGCCGCCCAGCCCGCCGCCGCGGCCGCGGGCCCCCCGCGCCGCTCCGGCTCGGGCGGCGGCGGCGGCGGCGGGCCGCAACGGGGGCCGCGCGGCTCGCAGCCCGGCGGAGGCAGCCCCGGGCGGCAGGGCTCGTACGCCGCCCAGGCGCTGGCGCGGCAGGCGTCGCCCGGCGCGGCGGACGCGGCGCGGCGCGCGCTGTGCGCCGCAGCGCACGGCAGCCCGTCTGCGCAGCAGCGGCGGGGCTCGGGCGACGGCGCGGCGGCCGAGGCGTTTGGGGCGCCGCCGTGCCCCGCCGTCAGCTTGCCGCAGCAGCAGCAGCAGGAGCAGGGGCAGGGGCGAAAGGCGCGTCGCTCTCGCGGCCCCTCCGGCGCCGGCGGCCCCACCGACGGCGGCGATCCTCAGGCGCAGCCGCCCGCATCGCTGGCGGCCATTTGGGAGGCGATCGTGGCTGCGGCGGCTGGGGCCAGCGGCGGCGGGGCCGACCCCCTCGCCCAAACTGTCAGCTGGGGCGTCTCGGCCGGCTGGCCCTCGCGCGGCGGCAGCGGCAGCGGGGGCGGCAGCGGCAGCAGCAGCGGCGGCGCAGCCGCCCGCGCCGCCCCGCAGCCGCGCCCGCACGCGCGCCTGAGCCAGCCGGGCGCGCCGCAGCGCGGCGCGTCCTGCGGCGGCGCCCAAAGCCCGGGGCGCGGCGGGTCGCAGGGCGGGCTGGCCCGGGTGGCGACGAGTCCGGAGTGGGGGCCTCAGCAGGCGGCGGGCAAGGGCCACCTGCAGCACGCGCCCTCGCGCATGCGGGGTGGCGGCAACGCGGGCGGCCACTGCCAGCAGCACCAGCAGGAGCGGCATCAGCAGCAGCCGGAACCAGCTGTTGTCCAGGAGGCTCAGGGTAGGGCGCACCCCCCGGTGCAGCTGCCCGCGGCGCTGCAGTGGGCTGTCAAGCGGGCCAGCCCAAGCCTGCGGCGCGCCGCGACCGCCGCAGCCGCGATGGTGGCAGCGGCAGCTGCCGCATCCGCTTCAGAGGCGTCCTCGCCGGCCGGTAGAAGCAGCAGCGGCGGCGTTGCTGCGGCATGCCAGGCAAGCCCGCGGCACGGCAGCGGCGGCGGCAGTGGAGCGGCCGAGCCGCCGCTCTCCCCTTCGTGCCACGGCCCCCGGCCGCCGGCGAGCCCGCCGCCTGGCCGATGCGGCAGCGGCGCGCGGGTGTGCCGCCTGCGCAGCAAGTGGCAGGAGCAGCAGCAGCAGCAGCTGGGGTCCAGCGGCGCTGGGCACCCCGGCAGCTATGCTGCCGCGGGGATGGCCCGCCAGCAGCGCTCCAGCAGCAGCGGCGGCGGCGGGGGCCACGGGTCCAGCGGCGGCGGCGGCTGCCGCCGCTCCCGAGGCGGCGGTGCGTGCGCCCATGCGCCGCACACCGCGGCGCCTCCCGCCGCGGCAGGGCAGGCGGCGCCCTGGCCCGCGCTGCGGGTGCGCACCGGGCGCGAGGGGCAGTCAACGGTGAGCCAGCAGCAGCAGCAGCAGCAGCAGCGTCGGCACGAGCAGCAGCATGGTGGCCGGCAGGTGAGCATGCCGCCGCTGGTCTCCCAGCGCTCCCGGGCGTCTGACGCCGGCGGAGGCGGCGGCGGCCGCGGCTGCAGCGGCGCTGGCAGCGGCAGCGGCGGCGGCGGCAGGCCGGTCCGGTCTGGCAGCGGGGCGGGGGCGGCAAGCAGCGGCGTGCCGCGGCTGCCCGCCATCCGCGCCGCCCGGGTGTAGAAGGTGCCTCATCGCTTTGTAACCGCGCTTTTGAGCTCGCCGCGGCCGCTCGACGCTGCGCAGCGCAGTCGGCGGCCCCGACGGCGGCGGGTGCTACCGCCAGTCACCGCCGGGCTCGAAGTCAAAGGCCCCCGGCCCGGTCCTGATCCGCCACTCCCGCACGCCTCGCGCCTCCCCGACAGACCACCACCAGCCCGACACAATGCAGCTGCAGCTCGCTCGCTCCCAGACCGCGGGTCTCCGCGCGCAGGCCGCTCGCCGGCCTGCAGCGGTCCGCGCCCCCGCCCGGGCGGCCAAGGTGCGCTTAGGGCGATGCGAGCACCGGATTTGCCGCGGGAGGGCCGCACCCCTCCGGGAGGGCCGCAAAAGATCCCGCGCTGCCCCTCCCCACCAGGTTGGCCGTCGCTCGGTGGTGGTGCGCGCCGAGGCCGAGCCCCAGGTGGACGTGGACAAGCTGGTGAAGGACCTGTCCGAGAAGGTGATCACAGGGGGGATCGAGGCCCGCGAGGGGGGAAGGGGGCAGCGCGGTGGGGTCGCGGCGCGCGGGTGGGGTTGCCGAGGCCAGGCCTCGCACGCGACCGGTCCAGGCCTCTGGGGGCGCCGGCTCGCCGTCAGAGGGTTCCGCTCGTTCGTAGAAACGTCCTGGGACGCCGCGGGGGGCAGATCCCGGGCCCGGGGGCGCGCACGCAGCGGGCGGCGCGCCGTTGTTGCCGCACCGCCCGGGCGGCGCGGGGCGGCGCAGGCCGCGCGCCCGGCCAGGCCTCGGCGCGCGGCGCGCTGTGGGCGCGGCCGCGTAGCAATTGGCGCCCCCGCGGGCCGCCAGTCCGCCGCGGGCCGCGCCGCCACCTGTCGCCGGTTTGCGGGTGCCGCCGCGGGCGCCGCGCCGCGCCGACCGACAACCGCCGCCGCCGCGCCCCGCCCTCCACCCGCAGTGGGACAAGGTCGAGAACAAGACCGGCGTGGTCCTGTACGGCGCGGGCGCCGTGGTGCTGCTGTGGCTGTCCAGCACCATCGTGGGGGCCATCAACCACGTCCCCCTGGTGAGCGCGCGCACGCACGCATTCGCATGCGCATGCATGGCCACGGGCTGCAGCCTTTTCAAGTGCGGCGTGCGCACAGGCCAAGCCGCACCTTTGGCGCCCGGGCCCGGCGCCGGCGGCCTCTGGAGGCGATGGGCGCCAGTCCACAGCCGCGAGCGCGCGCTCCGCTGCGGTTCGGGCCCTATGCTTGGGCCCCCACCTGACCGCCACTGAAACGCCCCGCCGAAACGCCCTTACCCCCCCCTCCCCCAGATCCCCAAGGTGTTTGAGCTGGTTGGCCTGGGCTACACCGCGTGGTTTGTGTACCGCTACCTGCTGTTCAAGAGCAACCGCGAGGAGCTCGTCAAGTGAGGGTCCTTTTTGGGGGGGGGGGTCTTTGATGGTGTCTTGGATGGTGTCTTGGATGGTGGGGCGAAGGCGAAGAACCCGCCTGCAGCAAGCAAGCAGGCCACCCACCGACCCACCAACCACGCGCCCCCCCGCCCTCCCACCCCCCAGGGACGTTGACGAGCTGAAGAAGAA
This sequence comes from Raphidocelis subcapitata, assembly GCA_003203535.1. Taxonomy (NCBI): domain Eukaryota; kingdom Viridiplantae; phylum Chlorophyta; class Chlorophyceae; order Sphaeropleales; family Selenastraceae; genus Raphidocelis; species Raphidocelis subcapitata. The sequence continues at coordinate 156,554 of BDRX01000049.1, read as the reverse complement.
GATCACCGGCGGGGAGCTCTAAACGGCGCAATGCCCGCGCAGGGGCGCGCGGGGCGGGGCGGGCGGCGCACTCTGCGGCGCGCCGCCGCGGCCCCCTCGCGCCGCCCTCGGAGGGGTATTGGCCGCGCCCCCCGCCCGGCGCCAGGGCGCGCGGCTCGCGCGCCCGCCGCGGGCGGCGCGGAGGGCAGCCGTTAGCAGCATAGCAAACACCAAACGACACGCGAGCGCGCCCGCCCCCGCGCCCGGGGCTGCCCCCGGGGCTGCCCCCGGGGCTGCCCCCGGGGCCCGCGCCGCCGCCGCCGCGGCGGCGGCGCGGGCGGGGCGCGCGCGCCTTTCTGATTCGAGCGAGGGCCGTTGATGCAAAGGAGGCGGCGGCGGCCGCGGGGACGGCGCCGGCCCGCCGCGCGCTCTGGCACTCGGTGTCGGCCGCTGCCGGGGTCCTATCCCCCCCCCAAGGCGGTGGCTTTGATGCCGCAAGCGCGCGCGCGCGGCAGCCGGCGCCGCCCCGCAGCCAGCCGCAACAGCGCGCGGGGAGCGACTGTAACCATGCCTGTGCCTGCCGGTTCGTGTTGTTGGCACGCACTGTGCGCCATCCCCCTGGCCCGTGGCCGGGCGGTGCGATCCCACCCACAAAAAACACACCCATCGGGTAACTCGCCTTTGCTTTGCCAGGGGCTGCTGGGGGGTGGGCGACGGCGGCGTTGTCGGTCCCGAGAGCGACCCTGCCAGTCAGGGTGTGTGGCTGAGTGCGTGGGGTGCGGCGTTTCAGTATGAACACTGACGCGGTGCGTATCTGAGCGCAGCTCAATGAACGGCTCGAGACCGGACGTATGCGGCTGCGGAGCAAGCCGCAGACCTCCCATGCGCCCGCCCCCAGGCAGGCTTGAAGGCTGGGGGCCGTGCTGCGCGCGCTGTGCAGGTGCTCGAGGCCCCCACCGCCCCTGCCGGGCGCTCCCCCCGCCCCCATTGGTCGGCAGCATGGTCAAGGGGGCAAGCTGGGGCAGCTGCAGGTGCGTCGCGACGCAGGGCACCCTGCGGCGACGGGGCGCGTTTGGAACGTGCCGGGTGGCACCACGCACCTGTCGACCTGGGCGCCGCGCACAGCCGGGCCACACACAACCTGCCAGGGCCGGTACGCTTGCCTCCCGCACTTTGAGGGCGCCAAACGCGAAACAAGCGCCAGAACCGGCCCCCTCGATCGCGGGGCGTCCCAGCTGGGCGGATCACACGGCGGCAATGGAGGCGCTCCTCGCAGACCCGCTGGGGTCGTCCAGCATGGACCTGGACGACATATACCACAGCCTCGCGGCGAACGAGCTCGACGCTGCCGGTTCGTGGGCGCTCTGGGCGCGGGGCCGCGTCTCCTCCCGCACCGCGCGCGGGGCAGGCCCGAACGCCCTCCCCCCCGCTCCCGCGCCGCCCCTGCAGGCTCGGTGCTACCAGAGGGCGTCGCAGACGCGCTGCTGGCGGACCTGGCGGCCAGCCCGTCGATCCCCAGACCGGGGGCGTTCGACGCGCCGCTGCTGCTGGGCGACGCTGGCGGCGCGCGCGCGCCCGGGCGTGAGGAGCCGCTGCGGTGCGCCGATCGCGCCCCGCGCGCGCGATCACCGGTTCTTGTCGTGTACTGCTCGCGCCTGCGCGCCGTCGCTGCGGTCGCTTAGGCACACACCAACCGCCCCCAACTGCCCCTGCCCTCCCACGCCTGGTGCGCCCACCGCCGCCGCCGCTCACTGTCCCCCCCCCCAAACCCTGCGCCACCGCTCCCGCGCGCAGCGTCGTGCCTGTCGCGCTGGGTCTGCCCGCCGTGGCCCCGGCGTCGTCCGGCGCGGCGGCGGCGTCCGCGGCCGCCGCCGCCGCAGCCGCCGCCGTGTCGGCAGCCCCCACGATCATCAGCCGCGCCACCGCCACGCGCCGCACCGTCAGCCGCGGGCCCCTGCTCCGCGCGCCCGTCGCCGCGGCGCCCGCGGCCGACGCCGCGCTCGCGGCCGCGCCGCAGCTGCTGCTGCCGCTGCCGTCCACCAGCCTCGGCGCCGCGTCCGGCTCGGCGATCGCCGCCGCCGCCGCCGCCGCGGCCCCCAACGCGCAGGCCCCGTCGGGCAGCGTGGCGCGCGGCGGCGGAGGCGCCGGCGCCGACAGCGACGACGACGCGGAGCAAGGCACCGGCGCCGGCAGCGACTCGGACTTTGACGACTGCTGCGATCTGGACGCCAACAACGGCCGCTCCTCGGGCGGCCGCGGCGGCGCCAAGAAGTCCAAGCGCCGCCGCCGCATGCGCAACGCCAAGCAGCAGGAGCTCAACCGGCTGGCGCAGCAGCGCTACCGCGAGCGCAAGAAGGCCAAGTACAGCACCCTGCAGGGCACGGTGGACCAGCTCACCGCGCGCCTGGCCCGGCTGTCGGCCGCCGAGGGCGCCGCCGCCGCGCTGGCGGCGCGCAACAGCGAGCTGGAGGGCCTCGTGGCCAGCCAGCAGCGGCGGCTGGATGAGAGCCGCGCGGCGCTGGCGCGCCAGCAGGAGCAGCTGACGCTCGCGGCGGACACGATCGCGGAGCAGCAGCGGCAGCTGGCCGGCCGCGAGGGCGCGGCGGCCGAGCTGGCGGGGCGGCTGGAGGGGCTGCAGCGCCAGGCCGCCGCCGCGGCCGCCGCGGCCGCGGCGATGGGCGCGTCGGGCGCGGGCGCCGGCGCGGCGACCGCCTCGGACGCGCAGCACGCCGAGGCGCTGGCCGCCGCGGTGCGCGCCATTCTCAGCGGCCTGATGCTGCCCGTCGCGGCCGCCGCCGCCGCGGCCACCACCGCGGGCGCGGCCGCCGCCGCCGCCGCCGCCGCGCCGGCCGCCGCGGCCGCCGCGCTGCCGCTGCCGGACGCCGTGCTGCAGCAGATCCGCCGCTGCTGCGCCGAGGTGGCGATCCAGATCCGCAGCCTGCAGGCGGCGCAGGCGCAGCAGCCGCGCGCCATCCAGGTGCCGTGCTGCTGATGCGGCCGCGGCCTGCCCGCGCGCGCGCGCGCCCGGCGCCCGTGCGAGTGCGCGGCCCGCGCGCGCCGCGCGGGCGGCAGGCCGGGAGGGCGACAGGTAGTGCTAGCCTCCGACCAAACCCCCGACCCAGGAATTCGAACCGCGTGTGTGCGTGTGTGTGTGTCTCCCCCCAACACCCAGGAGGGGGTGTCCAGCCAGCAAGCGCCCTGTACACGACTGATGCCATCCAAAAAGCCGGCGGCGCGCCGCGCGCCGCGGCGGCGGCCGGCCCCGTGCGGGCCGTCCGTGGGCCCCGGCGCGCCGCCCGGACAGACCGCCGCCCATGACCGGCCAACCGCCCGCGAAGCTGGCCTCGCGCGGCCGCCGCCCGTTTTGTGCTTGCTCGCCCCCCCGAAAGTTACCTTTTTTTGGCCTTTGCCACGCGCCCCTCGCCCCGCGGCTTGGCGTTCCTTTCCCTGGCCCCTTTATGTTCGATTCGGGATCGGTGAAATCGGGGTGCACAGCGGGGGGCCTCCCCCTCCGCAAACCCAGCCCCTTTTTCCGCAACACACATTGTGCACTCTCCACGGCGGCATTTTTCGCCGTCGTTCCCGCGCATGCAACGCAGCCGCGGCGCGCGCGCGCGCTGAAGGGGGCGGCCATGCGGCCCCCACCCCCTGCGCCGTGCGCCGGCGCCATTGCCCCTGACGCCCGCGCCCCCAACCCCCCAAAGCTTTGCATGTTGCACCGCCGCCTCCCCGCGCACGGCCCCGCATGCCGGTGCGCCGGCTGCGGGGCCCGTGCGCCCAGCGCCTCTTGCGCCCTCCCGCCCAGTTGCGGCGGCCCCAGGCGGCCGCGTGCGTGCCTCGGGTTTCGGGCGGTCTGCGCGCGCGTGCCGCCTTGGCGTCGAGCGTACGAGCGGCGCCGCCGCCGCCCCCCAACGGCGCGGCGCCAACCACCCGATCCGTCCCGCATGTAATCTTCTTATCATATCCCTTGGGTTGAACGGGGGAAAGGCTAGCAGGCAGGGCAGACGCTCGCCGCCGGCGCGTGTCGAGGAAAGGCCGGCAGAAACTTCGGCGCGCGCGCCACGGAACCACGTAACCCAGCAGTCCACTGCGCGCGCGCCTGATCGCTGTAGTCCTTCTCCCGGGAGCCCAGGGTACGCACACGCTTCTAACTCCCGGACCCAGCGTTCCCAAGCAGCGATCCGCGCCTCAAACGCGCGGCCGCAGATCACCGAGCCAGCGACAGCGAAGGCGGCGGCTGCTGGGATTGATCAAACCCAATACCAAGACTGCTTCGAAGCTGCCTCGGAGCTGGACACGCGCGGGCCTGCCCAGGTCCGTGGATGCGCCAAGGAGGGCCCAGAAGAGTCCTGGTCGGGGATCGCGCATCGAGCACCGCTCCGTTCTCACCAAAATCCCAGGCGGTCGCTGAAGCGGGGGTAGCGTAGCAGCGCGGTGGCCCTCGATGGCAGCGGCGGCAGCGGGCCGGCGGCGCGCCGCGGCCGGCGCAGACGCGGCCGCGGCCCCCGCAAAGGGCGCGGTGCGCTGCGACGCGCCGTGGTGCAAGGCGCCGGAGCAGGTGGCGTCGGAGCTGGGCGTGGACGTGCGCGTGGGGCTCAGCACGGAGGAGGTGGTGGCGCGGCAGCAGGCGTTTGGCTTCAACGAGCTGGAAAAGGAACCGGGTGAGCCCAGCCGCGGGGCGGCGGCCCTCAGCCGCACCGCGCATCGCGCCGCCGCCGGCAGCGTCAGAGCACCTCCCGCGACGGCGCCTCCGCGCGGCGCGGGGCCCGCGGCCGGGCCGCTCGGCCCGGCGGCGCGCCTGCCGGGCGGTACGCGCGCGCCCCGCGTCGGTTGGCGCCAACCGACGGGCCGGCGGGGCTCATTACGGCTGCCATGCACCCTCCCCCCCCTCCCCCCCGTGCGCAGGCAAGCCCATGTGGAAGCTGGTGCTGGAGCAGTTCAACGACATGCTCGTCCGGGTGCGGGGCAGCTGCCGCGCGCGGCCGGTTCGGATGTGCGGCGCCCCGCTCAACAGCCCGGCTGCAACCGCCCAGCAGCAGCCGGCGGCCGGCGGCCGGCGGCCCCGCGCCATCCCCACCAGCAGCCGGCGGCCCCGCCAGCCGCCGCCCACGGAGCGGGCGCGGAGGGTCGGCGCTCCCTGGGCGGCAACAGCGCCGGGGGCGGCCCCGGCGGCGGCCCTCCCCAAGCGCCCCACCCCGCCCAATCCACCTCAAACCCCTCCGCCCGCACGCCCCCGCGCCTCCCGCCCCCATCCATCCCCCCGCCCCCTCAGATCCTGCTGCTGGCCGCGGCGGTCTCCTTTGCCATTGCCTACTTTGAGGACGGCGCCGAGGAGGGGCTGCGCGCGTACATAGAGCCGCTGGTCATCGTGGCCATCCTCGCGCTCAACGCGGTGGTGGGCGTGTGGCAGGTGCGCGCGCGCGCGCGCTCGCATGCGCTTTGTGCATGTGTCTGTCGTTTCGCAGGCGCTGCAGGTGCCGGCACGGTGCACGTGTCCGCAGGTGTCGGTGTGAATGGGTTGCCGGGCAGGGCGCGGGGGCAGCTTCACCCCCCAAATGCTTTCAAGGGCCCGCCCCAACGTCACCCGCAACAGGCCCGGGTGCCGCACGCCCGCCGTCACCGCAGCCCCACCAACCCCCAACCCCCTCAACTCCTGGGGTTGCGACAAGCGTAGCCGCAACCCCTCCCCCCCTCAACCCCCCACCCCCACCCACCCACCCCACCCCCCAGGAGTCGAATGCGGAGCGCGCCCTCGAGGCCCTCAAGGAGCTGCAGAGCGAAACGGCGCGCGTCATACGCGGCGGCAAGACGGTGCGCGGCCGCGCTGGTGCCGCGCGGGGGGGGGGGGGGGGAGGGGGGGGGGGGGGGGGGGGGGGTGGGGGGGGGCGGGGGGGGGGGGGGGGGGGAGCGGGGTGGGGGGGCGGCCTGGGGTCGAGGAGCGCCTGCCCTTTGTTTGCAGCGCGGAGAGAATCTGCTCTCGCTGTCCACTCCTGCCTCTGTCTGCACGCCTGCGGCCCCGCTCCCCTTTCCAATTGCTGAACACGCATACACACCGCACAACCCACGCACAAAGACGGCATTGGCAATCCGCAAACACTCACCCCACCTCCCGCCCCCCTCGGCCCCCCCTTTTTCAAACACCAGATATCCGACCTGCCCGCGCGCGAGCTGGTGCCTGGAGACGTGGTCGAGCTGTCGGTGGGCGACAAGGTGCGCGCGGGGGGTGGGGGGGGCCTTTCAAGTTTGGTGCCATCGTCTGCTGCGGCGGCCCGCTCGGGACGCTTGGCACGCCCATCGCTGCAAAGGCCGGCGGCCCGGGACGTGTTGCCCACCCTGCGGGCTGTGCTTTCGCGCTCCGCAGTCCACAGTTCGCAACCGCAACTGCAAAAAACCAAACCAGAGGACCGCGGCTCAACCTCTCTCCCCCCCGCCCAAAACAAACCGAAACAAACACCCATCGCCTCCAGGTCCCCGCCGACCTCCGCCTCGTCGCGCTCAAAACCGCCACGCTGCGCGCCGAGCAGTCCAGCCTCACCGGCGAGCCCGTCGCCGTGCTGAAGTGCACCGACGCCGCGGGGGACCCGGACTGCGAGCTCCAGTCCAAGGAGAGCATGCTGTTCGCCGGCACCGCCCTCGCGAGCGGCTCGGGCACGGGGGTGGTGACGGCGACGGGGATGGCGACGGAGATTGGGAAGATCCAGAGCGACATACAGGTGGGGTTTTGCGGCGCGCCGGCGGAGATCGGTCTGCGTTTTGGGGGGTCCTACGGGACCCTGGCCTTGCACGCCACCTGCAGGAAAAGCGCCGCGGCCAACACGCATGCGCGCACGCACATGCGCGCACCCACCCACGCGCGCGCCCACCACCCCACACTCCGCTCCGTTCAACCGCTGCGCGCGACCCACCGACCCCCCCCCCCCCCCCCCCCCCCCCCCCCCCGCTTCCCCCTCCCCCCCAGGCCGCCAGCGAGCAGGAGATGGACACCCCCCTGAAGCAGAAGCTGGACGAGTTTGGGGGGCAGCTGGCAAACGTGGGCTGGGCTGGGGCGGGCTGGGCTTGGCTTGGCTGGGTTGGGTCAAGCTGGGCTCGGCTGGGTTGCCGCGTGGCTTGCGCGCCGTTCCGCTTGCCTTACCAACTGCCTTGACCCGCACCCGCCTGCCACCACCGCTGCGTTTTGCCTTACCGATCCCCCCCCGCCCACGCCCGTGACTAACCCCTTCCCCCAGGTCATTTTCGTCGTCTGCGTCATCGTCTGGGCCATCAACTACCACCACTTTGTCACCATAGTGTGGCGCCCCGAGAGGCTGCTCGGCGGGCTGCTGCCGGTGCCGGACTGGGGGGCGAGCAGCTTCAGCCTGGCGAAGTGCACCTACTACTTCAAAATAGCGGTGAGCCGCCGCTGCTTAGTCAGCTGCTGTCAGTACCAACTATAGGGCCTGGAAAGAGGCCGGCACGTGTGCGTTGCGCCAGGCTTGCATGCGGATGCTGATGCCCTCCCGCCCGACCCCCCTGAATGACAAACAAAACCGCCGCCAGGTGGCGCTGGCGGTCGCGGCCATCCCCGAGGGCCTGCCCGCGGTCATCACCACCTGCCTCGCGCTGGGCACGCGGAAGATGGCAAAGAAGAACGCCATCGTGCGGTGAGCGGCCCTGTGGTTCTGGGCGGTTTGCTTGCGCGCCGGTTAGTCAAGGGGCGGTTTGTCAAGGGGCGGTGAGCGCTCACAAGTCACAAAGGAACCCCAAAACCTGCAAAATCTGAACATAACCTGAAACCAACCAAACCCCAACCCCACAAAACCTGACCCTGCTACAGGAAGCTGCCCAGCGTGGAGACCCTGGGCTGCACCACCGTCATCTGCAGCGACAAGACGGGCACGCTCACGACCAACCAAATGAGCGCGGTGACGGTGGTGACGGCGGCGGCGGGGGGAGGCCTGAGGGAGCTGGAGGTCGCGGGTGGGTGGCGGCGGGGGCGTCGTTTTGTACCCTTTTTTTACCCCTTCCCGAAACAGCAAGCACCGAAGTGTTGGGGGGGACCCCGTCTTGAGCCGCTTGGGAGGGGGTTCCCTTTTCTGGGCCGCGGTGGCCGCCTGGGTGAACGCCCAGAATGGACGCCCAGGGTGAATGCGAAACACCGTCCCCCCTCTCCCCCACTCCCCCACCCCAGGCACCACCTACAACCCGGACCAGGGCCACGTGGAGGGGCTGCCGGCGGGCGGGCTGGACGCGGCGCTCACCGCCGTGGCGGAGGTGCGTTTTTCTGGGGAGAGGGGGGGGGGGGGCGGGGGGCGCGTTGCGTGTGGGCGGGTCCAGGCACGCAACACGGAGCAGCTGAGGAACACGGGACGGAACGCACTTGTCAAACACAGTCGACTGCTTCCAAAGCCGCCCCCCAAAATCCGCCCCAACCCCTCTCAACCCTCTCAAACCCTCTCCCCCAACCCCCCAAACCCACACACCCCAGGTCTGCGTGGAGTGCAACGAGGCGCGCCTGGAGTTCAAGTCCGGCGCCTTCCGCGCGGTGGGCGCCCCCACGGAGGCCGCGCTGCGCGCGCTGGCGGAGAAGCTGGGCGTGCCGGACGCGGCGGTGACGGCGGCGGCGGGGGAGCTACGGAGGGCGGGTGCGCGCGCGCGCGGGCGCAGGCAGGGGGGGGGCTTTCTGCGGCTTTACCGGCCGGCCGGCTGGCGTGTTTTTTGGGGAAGGGTGTCCCTGCTCCTCGCCCTTGCTTTGCGGAACCCTTGACTGGTAGCTGCCGCTGACGCTGACCGGCCATGAAACCGCAAACCATCGAACAACCAAACCCCCGAAACCTGAACCGCCCAGACCCCGAGTCCAACCCCGAGCCCGTGTGCGCGCACTACAGCGCGCGCCTCCGCCGCCTCGCGCTCCTCGAGTTTGACCGGGACCGCAAGTCGATGGGGGTGATCTGCGCGCGGGAGGACGGCGGCGGCGCCGCCGCCGCCGCCGCCGCCGCCAAGCCGGGCGGCAGGGTGACGCGCCACGCGGGTGGGGGCTCTTTTGGGGTGGGGTGGGGTGGTGTCTTCTGGGGGCCTTTCAGACCGCATGGAGGGAGGGTGGGCTGCCGAGCGCACGCGCCTCTGTGAGCGGCCCCTTCCCGCAGCCGGCCGGCGCCGCGCCGCCGAATGGACTGCCGCGCCGCCTCCCTGGCAAACTCCCCGCCCCGCCGCCCCCCGCCCCCGGCACGCGCCCACGCCAACCCGCAGCCGCCGCAGCCGCCGCCGCCGGCGGCGGCAACGTGCTGCTCGTCAAGGGCGCGGCGGAGTGCGTCCTCGACCGCTGCGACCGGCTGCTGCTGCCCGACGGGACGGAGGCTGAGATGGGGCCCGCGCAGCGCGCGGCGCTGGCGCAGCAGGTCGAGGCGATGGCGGACAGGTGGGGGCCGGGCCCTTGTTTCAAGAAAGGGCGGGGGCTGCCTGCCGCGGCGCGCGCGCTGCGGGGGCACAGGCGGCCTGCTCTGTCTGTGGTGTGGCTCGCGCGGCGCGCACGCTTCAGCGCCATCAAACTTTGGGCCTCGGCGCCCCCGTTCCGCGCCCCAAACAGCCCCTCCTCGCTTCAAGAAAGGCCCCATCGCTCAAGCCTCCAAACCCGCAAACCCCCCGAGACCCGCCAAACCCCGAAACCCCTAAACCCCCCAACCCCCTCAGGGCGCTCCGCATCCTGGCGCTCGCGCGCCGCTCCGACCTGCCGTCTGACCTGGCCGCCTACGACGGCGACACCAAGAGCGCCGGCGGGGTGCGGCTGCAGGACAGCTCGCAGTACGAGGTGCGGGGGTGGCCCCTCCTTTTCCCTCCTTTGCTCGCCGCGCGTTCAGCTAGTGGCTTTTGGGCCGCGTCTTTTGCGTTGCGCCTGCAGGTCAGCCAGGCCCGTCACGGCCGAGGCACGGCCGCCGAATCGCGTGCCAGCTCATTCCATCCGACGGCCCCGCAAGCAGAACACCTTCCGCCCCCGCAGCCACGACTGAACACCCCCTGCCCTGCCACCCGACACCCACCCCCCCAGAAAATCGAGAGCGGCATGGTGTTTGTGGGCCTGGTGGGCCTGCAGGACCCGCCCCGCCCCGAGGTGCCGGGGGCCATCGCGGACTGCGCCAGGGCGGGCATCCGGGTCATAGTCATCACCGGTGGGGGGGGGGGCTTTCTGGGGCTGTTTCTTGGGGGGTTGGCTTTCCGTACGCGTGCTGTCAGGACGAAGAGCGTCGCCACCTCCACTCAAAATGGCTGGGTTAAACCACATTGCACACACGCAAGCATACATGCAAGCGCGGAAGGCAGACAAACACGAAAACACCCCCACCCCCACCCCGCAGGCGACAACAAGACCACCGCGGAGGCCATCTGCCGGCGCATCGGCGTGCTGGAGGAGGGGGCGCCCGCGGAGGGCCGCTCCTTCACGGGGCGCGAGTTTTCGGGTGGGGGGGGATGGATTGCTGGGGGGCTGGCGGGGCGCGGTTGTGGGATGTGTTCTCCTGCTCAAACCCGGCCTTTCAGCCGTTGTTACAGGGGCTTGGGTTCGGGGGCTGGGCCGACCAGGCCGCCGGAAGGTGGCTTACCAACCCACCCAACCACACGCACCCCAAAACTCACCACCCCCCCAGACCTGCCCCACTCCAAGCAGCTGGAGGTGCTGGGCTCTGGCGAGTCCCTGGTCTTCTCGCGCGCAGAGCCGCGGCACAAGCAGGTGCGGCGACCGCACTGGTTTTGTGATCTTACTGTGTTGTGTTGATGTTCTCGCGCGCAGAGCCGCGGCACAAGCAGGTGCGGCGACCGCTCTGGCCTTGCTTTTGCGCCCTTTTTGGCTGCTGCGCTTTTCCGATCAGCTGTCGAGAAGTCGCAAACAGTGAGGGACCATGCATCCCTCCCCCCTCCCTCCTCACACACAAACACACAACCACAACATTAACACAAACACAAACTCAAAAACAAACGCAAGCTCAACCTCAAACTCCAATTCAACTCAAGTTCCAACTCAAAACACAAACTCAAACCCGCACCCTCGCACCCACTCAAACCCCCCAGGACATCGTGCGCCTGCTGACCAAGGAGCTCGGGGAGGTGGCCGCGATGACCGGGGACGGCGTCAACGACGCGCCCGCGCTGAAGCTGGCAGACATCGGCATCGCCATGGGGCTGGCGGGGACAGAGGTGGGAGGGGTGGGGGTTTGGGGGCGGAGAGGGGCGTGCGCGAGCATTTGAAGGGGCTGCGGCAGCGAGAGGGGCGCGCCCTCTGCGGGTGCCCTCCACACGCGCCCACGACCGCGGCTCTCAGCCCGGCACCCTCGCCCCCGAAAAACAACCTCCCACCCAAATGAAACGCCCCCACCCCAGGTTGCTAAGGAGGCGTCGGACATGGTGCTTGCCGACGACAACTTCTCCACCATTGTGGCGGCGGTGTCGGAGGGGCGCGCCATTTACGCAAACATGAAGGCGTTCATCAGGGGGGGGCGGGGGGGGTGGGGGTTGGGGGGGGCTGTGGGCAGAGGGGTGTTGACTTGACGGCACCCTGCCAGGCCCCAACCCCCCAAAACGCCCCCCAAAACTCCTCCCAAAACGCCCCCCAAAACGCCCCTCAAACCACCCCGTAACACCCCCACCCCAAAGGTACATGATCAGCTCCAACATTGGGGAGGTGGCCTCCATCTTCCTCACGGCCATACTGGGACTGCCAGAGGGACTCATCCCCGTGCAGGTGGGGGTGGGGCCTTTTTGTTGAGGGGGGGGGGTGGCTTTGGCGCGTGCGTGCGCAAGTGTGCATTGAGGCGGGATCAGGGGCGTGGACGCCTGAGTGTTGATCTGATGCCGCTGTGGAGCAAGCAGGCAAGCAGGCAAGCAGGCAGGCAAGCAAGCAAGCAAGCAAGCAAGCAAGCAAGCAAGCAAGCAAGCAGGCAGGCAAGCAGGCAAGCAGGCAAGCAAGCAAGCAAGCAAGCAAGCTAGCTAGCTAGCAAGCCAGCAAGCAAGCAAGCCAGCAAGCAAGCAAACCCCACCCTTCCTACCACCCAACCCCAAACCCCAAACCCCACCCCCCACCCCCCCAGCTGCTGTGGGTCAACCTGGTGACGGACGGACCCCCCGCCACGGCGCTGGGCTTCAACCCGCCGGGTGCGGCGCTGCTTTGAACGCGAACCTCCCTTGGGCATCGGGGGGGATTCCAACACTCACTGGGGGCCATTGGGAGAGGGCCATGCCGGCCCCCAAAGGCTGCCTCCCCGCCACCCAACACCGCCCCCAACACCCCCCGAAACGCCTCCTCCAACGCCCCCCCCCAGACGTTGACATAATGCTGAAGCCCCCCCGCGACCCCAAGGAGCAGCTCATCACGCCCTGGGTGTACGTGCGCTACTGCGTCATCGGTGGGGGGGAGGTTTTGGGGGGAGGTTGTTGCGGGGGGCTTGCACGGGGTTTGGCGGGGGGCACTTGGTGCGATGCGGCTGTGGCAACGTGCACCCGATCCCAAACAGAAGTACCTTTCGAGACATGCCCCCTGCCCTCGAGACGCCCACCACCCCACAACCCCTCACTCGCTCCGCGCCGCAACCCCCTCACTCCCCCCCCCCCCCCCTCCCCCCCACTCCCCCCCCACCCCCCCCCCCCCACAAACACCCCCTCACCCCCCCCCCCCAGGCGCATACGTGGGCTTTGCCACGGTGGGCGCCTTTGTCGCGTGGTACATCTTCCCCTCATTCCTGGGCCTGGACCTGGGGGCCGACGGGCACACGCCGGTCACGTGGGCGCAGCTCACGCGGTGGGAGGAGTGCCGCAGCTGGAAGGGGTTCGAGGCGGCGCCGTTCACCGTCGCGGGTGCGTTTTCGGGGGGTTGGGGGTGAGGGGTGGTGGTGGGGTGGGCGCCGCGCTGATGCGCCCAGGTCCCGTCGTCGGCCCTTGGCTCCCACGGTGCGCGCCCCCTGAGGCCCTCCGCCGCCCCCTCCCCACCCCGGCATCCGTGCCGCGCCGCGGCCCTTTCCCCCTCCCCACCCCGGCATCCGTGCCGCGCCGCAGCCCTTTCCCCCTCCCCACCCCGGCATCCGTGCCGCGCCGCGGCCCTTTCCCCCTCCTCGCCGCGCGGCCTGGGATGCCCGGCCGCCCGCTCAACGGCCCGCCGCAAACGCTCCCCGCCGCCCCCAACCACGCGCCCCTTTCCCCCGAAAACAAACGCCCCAGGCGGCGGCGTGGTGTCGTTCCCCCACCCCTGCGACTACTTCACCGCGGGGAAGGTCAAGGCCTGCACGCTGTCGCTGTCGGTGCTGGTGGCGATCGAGGTGGGAGGGGTTGGGTGGGAGGAGGCGTTTCGGGGGTTGGGGGAGGCGCTTTTTGGGGGGGGGGGGGAGATGGTGCGCTTTGGTCGGGGAGGCCCAACCACCCCCAAACGCAGACCCCACCTGTCATTTGGCAAAGCATTCGAATTTCAAACGCCCCATCCTCCCCCCCCAAACAACAACGGCCCCCCCCAGATGTTCAACGCCTTCAACGCGCTGTCGGAGGACAACTCCCTCCTCACCCTGCCGCCCTGGGCCAACCCCTGGCTGGCGGTGGCCACGGCGGTGTCGCTGGGGCTGCACTGCCTCATACTGTGAGCGAGCGGCGCTAGGTCTTACAAAAAGACACGGCGCAGCGCGGCCCTGCGCCGTGTGTCACGGCCGCTACTTTGTTCAGTGGTTTCCAGGCCTTGACGCCTCACGAGTGCGTCTGCGTTATGCTTTTTCGCCAAGCCCTAACCCTTGCCCCGCCCACCCACCCACCCCCCGCAGCTACGTGCCGCCGCTGGCGCAGATTTTCTCCATCGTGCCGCTGACCCTCTCCGAGTGGGGCCTCGTCATGGCCTTTGCCCTGCCGGTCATCCTCATCGACGAGGTGCTCAAGCTGCTGGGCCGCCGCTTCTTCGGGGTGCAGCGCACGGTGCGGCAGCGGGGCGGGCGCGGCGGCGCGGCGGCGGGCGCGAGGCTGAAGGCGGAGTGACGCGGCGCGCGCGCGCGCGCGCCGGCGGGCGCCCCTTCTTTCGCGCGCGCGCCGTTTGGGTGCGCGCGCAGAGCGGAGAGCTGCGCGTTTTTTTGGAGCGAGACAGGAACGCGGCATTGTTTCGGTCTTTCCCGTAACTGGATCTTACGAGGGGCCCTGTTCCTTTGGCCGGGAGGGATTACTTCGAGAGAGCGGCAGCAGCAGCGGCAGCAGCAGCAATAGCAGCAGCAGCAGCAGCGGCAGCAGGTGCAGCCGAAGCGGGGGCAGCAAGGCAGCGGCCGCGGCGGCTTGCAAGCAATTGCCAAGCGGCGCAGCCATTCCAAGCGGCAATGAGAGGTTGAGAGCGTGTGAGTGCATCTCGGTTACTTGAAGCGCTGTGGACAGACAAGCGAGGAACTGCAAGCAAACAGCAGGGGTGGCGGCAAGTGATGGCGCATGCATGCGGGGGGCTGCCGTCACAGCAACACGCCCTCGAGCGCCGCCTGCTCGCGGATCCACTGCAGGTGGGCCGCTTCCGTCGTCCACACCTGTTGGAAGCACAGCCGCACATCCCAGGGGCAGGGCGGCTGCTGGGCGCGCAACCACTGCAGCACGGCCAGGTGGCCGTACCGGGCCGCTTCTGTGCAGGTGCCCTCACTCCACGGGCAGGGCGGCTGCTGGGCGCGCAACCACTGCAGCACGGCCAGGTGGCCGATGGCGGCCGCTTCTGTGCAGGTGCTCTCGCTCCAGGGGCAGGGCGGCTGCTGCGCACGCGCCCACTGCAGCACGGCCAGGTGGCCGCTGGCGGCCGCTGCTGCGCAGGTGCGCTCATCCCAGGGGCAGGGCGGCTGCTGGGCGCGCAACCACTGCAGTACGCTCAGGTGGCCGTAGGCGGCGACTGCTATGCAGGTGCGCTCATCCCAGGGGCAGGGCGGCTGCTGCGCACGCGCCTACTGCAGCACGGCCAGGTGGCCGCTCTGTGCAGGTGTTCTCATCCCAGGGGCAGGGGGGCTCTTGTGCGCGCGCCCACTGCAGCACGGCCAGATGGCCGCTCTGGGCAGCTGCTGTGCAGGTGCGCTCGTCCCAGGGGCAGGGCGGCTGCTGGGCGCGCGCCCACTGCAGCACGGCCAGGTGGCCGTTTGCGGCTGCTTCTCTGCCGGTGGCCGCGTCCCAGTAGCAGCCGAGCGCGAGAGCGCATTGCAGCGCCTCCAGCTGGCCGCCAGCCGCCGCTGCCTCGCAGATGCACCTCTCCCTGCCGTGGTTTTCTGGCAGCCTCGGCAGCGCCCAGCCCAACGCTGGGACGTCGCCGTGGGCGGCCGCGCGCACGGCCGCGCACACGCGCTGTTCTGCCGCCAGCTGGGGCCACGCCTCCTGCAGCGCCCACAGCGGCACGGCGAACACCCTCCTTTGCCAAGGCACCGCCTCGGACCGCACCGCCTCGGCGAGCGGCGCAGCCGCAGCCGCCAGCGCCTTGGTCACGCGGGGCGCGGTCAGGGCGACGTCCCCCGGTGGCAGGAAGGAGCAGATTTTCTGCAGCACGTCCAGCTGCAGGGCAGCCCCGGTTGTCGCGGGCGGCATCGGGTCAGCGCCTGCCATGCCTGGGGGGGAGAGGGGCGCACACGATTGCGGCGGCCGCGCAGGGTGCGCCGAACAGCGGCGGCGGGTGCGCCAGCAGCGTGCGCTCCGAGGCCCGCGCCCTCGTCCGGCCGGCAGCCCCGTGCGTTGCTCTCAAGCGCTGCCCAGCCCGCAGGACCCACTGTCGCAGCTCTTGGCGGAACGGAACGCGCCACAGAGCTCGGCGCAGCTAGCGGAACCGGCTGGCGAGCTGGTACGAGCTGCTCAGGGCGGTCCGGTGGCAGCTTTGGGTTCCTGCGCGTTTATGTACAACCGGCGAGGGGACTGCTCGCCCTGGAGAGGGGCGTCGCAGGATGAAGCAGCACCGCCCCGCCGCCGCCGCCGCGCGCGGTGTCGCGGTGCACTTTGCGCGCGTTCGCCTCCGCCGCCCCACTGCCCGCCGTCCCTTGGCCGCCTTGACCTCAGGCGCGCGCAACTGGCCTTGGCCCCTGCCGTTGACCCCCCCTACGTGCGCGCTTCGATGCCGCCGCCGCCCGTCGGAGGGGGGCCGGCTGCAGAGGCGGGCAGTCCGTTGACCCCACGCACCCGGTCCTCTGCTGAATGCGGCGGCACCCTCACATCAGGTTGGACCTGCCAGTCAGGCAAAACGGCGCTTGACAGTTCTGCGTGGGCTGGGCAAACGGATTTGGTGCAACAGCGCCCGCGGGCTGCGCGCTGGGACAGGCCTGCAGCCAGCCAGCCGCGGTTTTGGCCACCGCCCACCCCCGATCCTGAACAAGCGGCGTGTGCTGCGCGGCGTTTGCCGTTTGGGCGCCCCCGCCCGTCCCCGACTGCAACAGCCTCAACGGGCTGGCCTGCCCGGCTTCAAAGTCTTTCTGCTGGTGAGCACCGCCCCGCAGGCGAGCCGAGCGCCGCGCGAGCTGGCCGCGCGCGCGCAGCAGTTTCGAGCCACCCCCCGCGCGGCCGCCGTGCCTCGCCGCGGCGCTGCCAAAAGGCTCTGCGTTGGGGAGATTCGTCCGTTGCGCCCGCGGACGCCCCTACATACACACCCAGACCCGCGCGGGGCGGGTCGGTGCCACAAACGCACCGCGGAATCCAAGCGTCGCCCGCCCCCCGCTCCCCGCCCCAAATCCCCCCAACCCTGGGCTGCCCCCCACCTTTCCCGGTCACTAGTGGCCTTCCATCCCCCCTCACCCTTCCCCCCCTTCCACCACCCCCTCAACGATGGCAGTCCGTCTGCAGGTGGGCCCCGTGTGCGCGATGTGCGCCCTGTCCGCCTTTGTGGCACCGCGCGCTGAAACCCTCACAATCCCAATGCACAGGGTGCTTCTCGCGTGGCGCAGTGCGCCGCGCGGCGCCCGGCCGTGGCTGGTGAGCAGGGGGGCTCTTCGATCGGCCGCGTGCTTTGCATCGCGCGGTCCTATGGCCCCGCCGCTAACGCCAATTTGCATATTCTCGCAGGTCTGCCGCGTCTGGCGTCCCGCAGCCGGCCCCTGGTGAGCGCACACGCCGCGCCGCCGCCGCCGCCGCGCTCGCGCAGCAGGGCGCTACCGGGGCCGCGCGCCGGCGCGCACGCCGCCGGCTGCCCCGCGCGGCGCGCATATGTGGCAGGCCGCCCCGTATCGGCACAATCCGCCGCCCCGCCCGCCCCCGCGCGCCCGGCCCGCCGCCGCCGCCGCCGCGCGCGCGCCCGCACCCCACGCCCCCGGCCCGCGCCCCGCCGCCCCCGCAAACCGGCGCCCCCCCCCCCCCCCCCCCCCCCCCCCCCCCCCCCCCCCCCCGCCCCCCCCCCCCCCCCCCCCCCCCGCCCCCCCCCCCCCCCCCCCCCCGTCTCTCCCCGCCCCGCCCCCAGGCCGCGCCCCGCCGCGCCGCCGCCGTGGAGGTCCCCATCATGGAGATGTCTGACGCCGAGCGCGCCGTCATGGCCAAGGAGCTGGGTTACACCCAGATCGGCCGCGAGGTGCCCAACAGCGTCACCCTCACCGACATCGTCAAGTCCATGCCCCAGGAGTGAGCGGGGCGGCTTTTGGGGGGGCGGGGGCCTTTTGGGGGGCTTTTGGGCGGGGGGGGGGGGAGGTGGCGGGGGCGGGGGCGGGGAGCTCTGCAGGAGGGGGCAATCTGGGGTGGGCGGGTTTGGGCCTGGGCAGGAGGCGCATGGGACAGGAGGGCGGGAGGAATAACAGGGTTGGGGGGCTGGCGTTCCAAACCGGCGCCCGGCGGGCTGGCGGGCTGGCGGCCCGCGCCCCTGGCTCCTGCCCCCATCGCTCCACCGGGCCCTTCCGCTCCCGGCCCCGCCCGCACCCTTTTGCCCCAGCGCCGTCGCGTCATCCGCCCGCCCGGCGGCGGCGCCGCCCCAGGCCAGGCTTCCTCTTCGACCCCCAGAATTGCAACCAACCCACCAACACGCCGCCCTGCCCATCCCCGCCCGCCCTCACCCACTCACCCCCACTCCCCACCCCGCCCCACCCCACCCCCCAGTGTGTTCCAGCTGAACATGTTCAAGGCGTGGGGCGCGGTGCTGACCTCCATCGTGGCGATGTCCGCCTCCCTTTACCTCATCTCGGTGTCGCCCTGGTGAGGGGCGGTTTGGATCAGGAGGGGGGCGTTTTAATGAGGGAGGGGGGGGGCGTGAATCTGGAGGGTGCGTGGACAAGACAAAAGCGGGCAGTCCGGCCTTGGGCTTGGCGGTCAGGGTTTTGATGCGGCAGTCCGGGGCTCGACGCGCCAGTCCGGGCCTCGGCGCGGCGGCGCCGGACGCTTTTCGCGCGACGGCGGCCCGGGGCAGCGGCGGCGCGTGCCCGCGCGCGGCGGGCAGAGGCTGTACTTAAGGCTCCCCGCCCACCACTGCCCCATCCCGGCCTTGCCTCCCCCCGCACCCACCCGCCCCGCCCCGCCCCTCCCCTTTCCTGTTCCAAAAGGTACCTCCTGCCCTTTGCCTGGTTCATCGCGGGGACCGCCTTCACGGGCTTCTTCGTGATCGGGCACGACTGCGGGCACCGCTCCTTCAGGTGGGCTTGGCCGGTTTGGAAGGGGAGGGGCCGAGGGGGCCTGGGAGGAAGGGGAGGGAGGGGGGAGGGGGGAGGAGTTGGATTCGGGGGGCCGGCAAGCGGGACGCCGCAGCCGGAAGCAATCGGCGGGTGGGGGCGGCCGCAGCGGCGGGGGGCGGCGGCGGCGGCAGGGGCGGGCGCCGCGCCGCCGCTGGCCGGCTGAAGCCCAGCGGCCGCAGCTGGGTTTCAAACCAACGCAAAAACCCCAACCTCGAACCAAACCCAAGCTTCCAACATAAACCCCAAATCCAACCCGATCCAATCCAATCCCCCAGCGAGAACAAGCTGCTTGAGGACATCGTGGGCACGCTGGCGTTCATGCCGCTGGCCTACCCCTTTGAGCCGTGGCGCATCAAGCACAACCAGCACCACGCACAGACCAACAAGTGAGCCCGCTGCGTGGCGCTTTCACGCTCTTGCCCGCTGTGACCCCGCCCGTTGCGCGCGCGCCCGCCGCGTGCTTCCGCCCCCCACACCCTCGCAACCCACCCCAAACCCCCCCACCCACCCACCCAACCTCACCCACCCCACCACAACACCCCCCCCCCAGGCTGGTTGAGGACACCGCGTGGCACCCCATCATGCCCTCTGAGATTGAGAAGTGGACGCCCACCCAGAAGTCCCTCTACCAGCTCTTCCTGGGCAGCCCGCTGAAGCTGTTCGCGTCGGTGGGGCACTGGTGGATCTGGTGAGGGGGGCGGGGGGCCGTTTTGGGGCTGGCTGGCCGGGAGCGGGGCAAGGGGGCCGGCAGCCGGAGGCGGGAGAAAGACAAGGCGCCTGTGACACTTTTTGATCTGAGGCCTCACACAGACAGTGCTAAGCACTCCTCTCCCGAATGCACTCCTCGACCTGAACGCGCACCCCCTTTCCCCCCCGCCCCAAAAAAGGCACTTTGACCTGTCTAAGTACACCGAGAAGCAGCGCCCCCGCGTGCTGGTGTCGCTGGCGGCGGTCGCGCTCTTCGCGTTTGGCGCGCTGCCGGCGCTCACCTACTTCACCGGGTTCAGCGGGCTGGCCAAGTACTGGTGCGCCCTGGTTCCTTGTTATTTTTTTTGGGGGGGGGGCGGGGGTGTTTTTGGCGCATTGGGGCTTTGGGGGCCGGCGCTCGCCTGCGCAGTGCACTCAACACCCAAAAGCAGCCCACCCCATTCTGAACCCAACCCCCAACCCGCATCAACTAACCAACCAATTCACCCCACCCCCCGAAACAAAAGGCTGATGCCGTGGCTGGGGTACCACTTCTGGATGTCCACCTTCACGGTGGTGCACCACACCGCGCCGCACATCCCCTTCAAGCCCGCCGAGCGCTGGAACGCGGCGCAGGCGCAGCTCAGCGGCACCGTTGACTGCGAGTACCCGCGGTGGGTGGTTTTGGCGGCTTTGTTTCGGCGGCTTTGTTGTTTGGGGCGTTTTTTGCTTTCGGCGGCCTTTGCCTGTGTGGTGGCGAGCTTGCTTGCCCCACTCAGCGCGGCGTGCCCCTCGACCCGCGCCCTCACCCGAAACCGCCCCTCCCCCTCCCCCCAACCCAGGTGGGTTGAGTTCCTGTGCCACGACATCAGCGTGCACGTGCCCCACCACGTCAGCAGCAAGATCCCCTGGTGAGCGCGCCTCTGGGTTTGGGGGGTTTGGGGCGTTTGGGGGGTGCGCGTGTGCGAGCGTTTGCAAGCTTTTTTGGGGGGGGCAACTTGCCCGCCTAAACTGGGCGCGCACGGCGCACAGCCCCCCCCCATCGTTTCCTCTTCCCAAACAGCCAGACCAACCCCCTCCCCCAACGCCCCCCCCCTCCCCCCCCCAAACAAAAGGTACAACCTGCGCAAGGCCAACGAGAGCCTCAAGGCCAACTGGGGGGAGTACATGACCCGCTGCACCTTCAACTGGCGCATGATGAAGAACATCTTCACGGAGCTGCACGTCTTCGACGAGAAGAAGTGCTACAAGTGAGCACTGGGGGCTTTTCGCGGGGCTGGTTTCGGCCGCTGTGGGGCGTTCCTTTGGCAGGGCGGCCGCTGGCGTGCTGCTGGCGCGCTGCCGGCGCGGCCTCCCTTCGTGCGCAAACACGCCCAACCCAACCAACCCAAACCAACCCCCAACCCACCCCAACCCACCCCAATCCTACCCAAAACACCCAACCAACCAACCCCAACCCACCCACCCCCAGGCCCTTCGACGCGGACAAGCCCGAGGCGCTGTTCGAGGTGCAGCGCAAGATGCTGCCCAACAGCAGCTGAGCGGACACGCGGGGGGCCGGCGGGGCGGGCCCCCCCCCCTGCCCCGGCGGGGCCGCCGCCCCCGCGCGCCGCGCGTCGCGCGCGTGAGCGCCTTTGCGCGCGCGCGGGGGCGGCGGCCCCGCCGGCCCCCTGTTCCGGGCGAAATTCATTGCCGCCCGCGCCGGGCGCGCGCGCCAGAACACGGCGCGCGCGCGCCGGCGCGCGCCGGCCGCCGTCGTAGGACCGTTTTCGGATCGCTTGCAGCTCCCAGAGTCGTCTCTTCTCCCCATTTTGCGCGCGTTGATTGAGTGTGCGTGTCCCGTGCGCGGGCGCGGCGCGGGGGGCGCGCGGCGCGGCCATGCCAACGGGCGGCGGCGGCGGGCGCGCGGCGCGCGGCGCGGCTCTAGCCGCGCCGCCGCCCGCCCGCCCCGCCTGGCCGCCCGGCCTCCGCCCCTGCCGCCCCGCCCCGCCCGCATCCTCCCTACCCCCAAATCCCAACCCTCTGAGAGCTCTGGCGCTGGCGCGCGCCGGCGGCGCCGCCCCGTTTTCAGGGGGGCGCCCCGCCCGCGCGCGCGCCGCGCCACCCCCCCGTCGACCCCCAGGTTGCCTCGGGACAGCGCCCTGCGGCTGTAAATGCTGACATGGGCCATGCTTTGTCGGCTGTGGGCAGGGGGGAGGTGGATTGGCGGTGCAGAAGGGGGGGAGGGGGTGGAGCAGGATTCCAAAGCGAGTCTCATCCCAAAGCAATTTGCGAGCGAACCCAGCGGCGCGGGGCATGTGGCGGCGGGTCGGCAGCTGCCGCTGGGCCGTGTACAGACGTTCGGCGCCAATTGCGTCGATCGAATTGCACGCCTTCAACTTTTCTGTCCGGCCGCGCGCGTCCGGGCTGCTTTGCCAGATCGGGTGGACCGCGCGTCTGGCGCGCTCTGAGCCGGGCCAATGGCGCTGCATACGAGCGCACGGCTGCTGGCGGGAGCATTGCACCCTCGCGGCTGGTCGCATCGACTAGCGCCCGCAGGCGCCGCGGCGGCATCGACCGCCGCCGCGCCCGCCGCGGCCACCCCCGCCACAAGCGCCACAAGCGCCGCCGGCGACGGCGGCTGGGGCGGCGACCAAAACCCGCTGCTGGCGCGGTACTCATCCCTCCTGGCCCGCGGCGAGCTGCTGCCCGACGAGCCGCAGGCCGCGGTAGTGGCGCGGCTGGCGGCGCTGCTGGGGCAGCTGCGCGGCTACTCAGAGGCGATGGGGCACTACAGGGAGGAGCTGGAGCAGTACAAGGTGGGGGGCCCGCATGCAAGCATGCATGCTTTGCTTTGGGACTGTGTGGGGGGGGTCCTCATGGCTGGCATGCGGTTTGGAAAGGCGAGGGCGCGCAGCCAGCTGGCCCCAATCGCCACACAACCCAAGACTGGCCGGCTTCAAGCCCTTTTTCCCAACGCCGCCCGCGCACACGCGCACGCAGGCGCGCCGCCGGGAGCGACTGCAGCAGTTGGAGGCGGAGGACGCAGCCGCCGAGTCCGAGGCGGCCGCGCGCGCGGCCGAGGCGGCGCGGCGCGCGGAGCAGGAGCAGCAGCAGGCCGGGCCGGCGGCCGCCCTGGCGTCCTGGCTGGCGCGCGCCGCGGGAGGGCTCGGCCGGGGCGGCGGCGCCGACGCGGCGGCGTCGCGCGCCGCGGCGGCGACGCCGGCGCAGCGCGCGAATGTGGCAGCGGCGGCGAGGCGGGCGCGGGTGGCGCGGGAGCTCGGCGCGGGCCCGCGGGCGCCGCCGGCGCCTAAAGGGGTTTACATACACGGATCTGTGGGCTCTGGGAAGAGCATCATAATGGACCTGTTCTTCGCAGAGGCGGCGGGGGCCGACGGCGGCGGCGGCGGCGGCGGCGGCGGGGTAGGCCTGCAGTTTGCGCGCAGGTGGGTGCGGTCGGGCGTGCGCACTCGCGCGCCGCGCCGCAGGGAGAATGCCCTAGCCACCCAACTGACACGAGCCATCGGGGTAGCCCCTGAACCGCCCCAGAACCGCCTGAGAGCAGTTTTCAAAAGGCTCGATATTCAATACCGAACCGCCCACACCCCGTGTTTCAACCTTTTCCCTCCCCCCCAAACAAAAAGAACAGGCTCCATTTCAACGCGGCCATGCTGGAGCTCCACGGCCGCCTACACCTGCTGGACCAAAGGCGGGAGGCGCGGGAGCACGGGGTGCCGATGGGCGGCGTCACCGGCGGCGTCACCGGCGGGGGCGGCGGTGCATTCGAGTCGGCGGCGGCGGGGGCAGGGGCGGCGGCGGCGGCGGCGGCCGCGGCCGCGGCGCGGCGCGTGCCGGCGGCGGTGCTGGACGCGGCGTTGGATCTGGGGGAGGAGCTGGAGGGCGCCGCCGGCGGCGGCCCAAGCGCCGCCGGTGCAGCCGGCGGCGAGGGCGGCGGCGCGGCGGCGGCGGAGGAGGAGGGGGACGGCCCCGTGTCGCGGTGGTTTGACTCTGAATCGCGGCGCCAGAAGGAGGCCAAGGCGGCGGTGCTCGCGGTGCGGCGGCACCTCAGGTGCGGCGGCGGCGGCGGCGGCGGCGGCGGCTGCCTTGCCATTTTGATGCGCGGCCTTTTGGGGCTGCGTGGATACGGGAATGCCGAATTGGGGGTGGGTCTTTGCACCGACTGTTTGTGGGCGCCGCTCAACGCTTTGCGCGCCACCGCCGAAAACGCCCCCAACGCACTACCCTACTCGGCCCCGCACGCCCCCCACCCCGCACGCGCAGGGAGACGCGCGCCGGCCGCGTCCCGCGGGAGCGCCTCGCGGCCGCCAACGCCGCCGTGATGCGCACCGCCGCGCGCAGCCTGATCCGCTCTGCGGGCCCGGACCCCCATTCTGGGTGGGACCACGGCCGGGGGCACGCGGCGGCTCTGCTATGCTTCGACGAAGTCCAGGCGAGGGGGCGGGCTGGGGTAATTGAGGGGCTTTGGGGCGTGGTCGTGGGCTGCAGCCTGCGGGGCTGACTTTTGGCGCCCGGGGCGAGCTCAGTGGGAGGAGAACCAAAGTGCTGTAATCAAAAGAAGCGCAAGGAATGCAATGGCAGTCCACGTTTCCACGACTGACGGACTCACCACCACCCCCGCACTCCCCCTCCCACCGCCGCCAACTACCTCCAACAGGTGACCGATGTTTGGTCGGCCGTCGCCCTCAAGGCCCTCTTTGAGGCGCTGACCTCCGAGGGCTGCGTGGTGGTGGCCACATCAAACAGGCGAGTCGCCGGGAGGGGGGCGCAGTGCGGCAGGGTTTGGCCTCCGGCTTTCAAAGCTGCGCCGCCGCAAACCCCAAACCCCAAACCCCAAACCCCTAAACCCTAAACCTGACAGGGCCCCCCACGAGCTGCCCCGCCACGGCCTGCACGAGGCCATGTGGGAGCATTTCCTGGCCTCCCTGCTGGCCGGCTGCGACGCGCTGCGGCTCTCGGCCGCCGAAGACTACCGGCGCAGGAACCTGGGCGGGGCCGCGGCGGCGGCGCTGCGGCGGCCGCTGGGCGTCGGCGTCGGCGGCGGCGGCTCGGCGGCGGCGGCGGAAGTCAAAGCAGCGGGAGCGGCGGCGGCTGCGGCAGAGGGGGTGGCCGCGGCGGCGGCGGGCGCTGAGCCCCAGCGGCTCTATTTTTGGCCCCTCGGCAGCGAATCGGAAAGGGAAATGGAGAGCCTCTGGCGGCAGGTGGCGGGGAGCAGCACCGGCAGCGGCGGGGGCGGCGGCGGCGGCGGTGGAGGAGACGCGGTGCCGGTGCTGTTTGGGCGGCTCCTGGAGGTGCCGCGCGCGGCCGGCGGAGCGGCGTGGGTGAGTGTTTGTTTGTGCGTCTCCTGGCGGCAGACCCTGAGGGAACGGGGGCGTGACCACGCAGACCGTTATTGACCGTTGAGCTTTCTCGGGCCTCTCAGACAGCGCAAAGCGTTCCGTGAAACCCGCCGAAACCGCCCAACCAAACCAAACCCCCCGAAACCGCCCCCCCAGTTTGACTTTTCAGATCTCTGCGGCCGCCCCCTCGGCGCCGCTGACTACCTGGCATTGGCGCACCGGTACCACACCGTGTTTGTCACCGGTGAGTCAGCCAATGGCATTGCGGCACCGGGGTGTGTGATTATTACGTCACCGGGTGTGACGGCCAGCAGCCATTGCGGCAGCGTCTGCACTTGGGGCCAGCACCGGCCGCCCCTTGCCGAAAGCGCCTTCCCAAGAACCCCTTCCCCAGAAATCCCTAAACTCACCAAACCTCCTCAACCCCCCAAACAGGCGTGCCCGCGCTGTCCCTTCAGACCCGCGACAGGGCGCGCCGCTTCATCACGCTGGTGGATGAGGTAGGGGGGAGGAGAAAGGGGGTTGCAAGTCGGCACCTCCTTTCATAAAGGAGGAGCATGGGATCTGCGGTTTGCTCGCAATTGAGTAATCTGCAGGGCACAAGCGGCGCAACAGTGGCGCCGCCCTGTGTTCAATAACTCTCCAGGCAAACCCCTGCCCGTGGCATCCCCGCCCCCCCGCAAAACATCGCCCACTGAAACCCGCTCAAAACCCGCCCCCCAAACCCCCGCGCGCGCGCGGCCGCAGCTCTACAACGCGCGCACGCTGCTGGTGCTGTCCGCCGACGCCGCGCCCGACGCGCTGTTCTCCGGGGCGGGCGCTGGGGAGGAGGCGCTGATCGATTGGGAGGGCCTGCAGTTCGAAACCGCCGTGGAAGGTGGGGGGGCGTTGTGTTTGCGGGCCTGCGGGCAGGGGGCGCGGAGTCACTCGAGTCCCCCAAAACAGCCGCAAAACCACCAGCAAACGAACGGCCGACTAAAGCGAGCGCACGCCGATCCAATCGAACCCGCAGGCGCGAGGCTGCGGCGGGACCTCATGGCCGAGGGCGGCGTGGCCCCCGTCGCCAGCTCAGCGCCCGCCGCCGCCGCCGCCGCCGACGCGCTCGGCGGCGCCGAGGAGCGGTTTGCATTTGCGCGCGCGGTGTCGCGGCTGTACGAAATGCAGGGCCCGCTTTACGCGCGCGCGCGGCCGAGGGGCGGGGCGGGTTGGGACGCCGCCGGCGCCGGGGCTGGCCAGGGGCTTCAGCAGGCTTGAGAGCGGCGGGGCGGGGAGCGGCCCAGAGCGGAGGGCTTGACTGGCTTGCCAATTGTTTTTGGACTTTGGTTTTTGACGCCGCTTGGAGCCGCATTGGCTGGCAAGCGGCAAGCGGGTGGGCAGATGTCCTGATGAATCTTCTCAGCCCTTATGACTCTTCGCCCTTTGTCCGATGATGAATGGGGCACCGCCCATCCGCCCAATCGCAACCCATTTGTTGTCGATGGTGTGTAAAACCCCCATATAGGTGGACGCCGGGCGCACACGATTCTTACTGTTTGTAACAATCACACAACACCTGTACTTGAAAAAGGGGATGCAGGCTCTTTTCAGCATGCGTGGTTGGATTTGGTTTTGCGCCGGGGTGGGCGGGAGCGCTCGCGGCGCGCTTTCCAGCCGAAACGGCGGCGGCCGTTGCGGCCGGCGGCCCAAACGAAACGAGGCGGCCCTCCCAGCTGTGCGCTGGCGGTGCGGCGGGCACAGTGCAACGTGGGACACAATACCTGGCAGCACAAAAGAAAATGACAAATCGAGGTACGAGCGCTCTCCTGCAGGCAAAGCTCGGTTGGCTGAAACCAAAGCGCCCGACGCGCTGGCTGGCGGCGTCGGTTGGGATATTTTGGGAGAGGGGGCCCTTTGCAGGGCCATGCAGGTCTCAGGCCTGCCTCATTCAAAAAGCAGCTGCCGCCGGTCGAATCGGGCATTGCGGCGCCGGCGCGGCGCAGCGCAACGCGGCGCATGAAGCGGTGCAGCGCAGCGCCCCCGCGCAGCGCCGCGCGGCACGCGGCGCACGGCGCGCACCAAAACAGACGGTTAAACCCCGCAGGCGGCGCGGTCTGTAGCGTACTGCGGCTCGCACGCCGGCCCGCCGCCGTCCGCGCCGCTCGGCGCGCCGACCGCGTCCCACGCCGCCGAGACCGCGTCGGCCTCGAGGCCCTCGAAAAGGTCGCGCGCGGCGCGCACCGTGGCGGTACGGGCCTCGTAGTAATCGGTGACGGGGGTGAAGTACGACGTGAGGGCGCGGTACCACACGTCGCAGGCCTTGCGGATGCCTGGGGGGGAGGGCGATCAGGGGGTTGAAAAAACAGTTGCGGGGCGGTTTGTGTTTGCGGTTTGGTAATGAAAGGCATTTGCTTGCTCTGTTGCTGAGGTGGGGTGGTGCCCGCTGCTCTCTCTTCCCACTCTACCACACCAAGCGCCCCCGGCCGCTGGCAATTCCCTGCAGCGGCCCCTCCCCTCAGCGGGCCCTCCTCCCCCTCCCCCGAGCCCCCGACCCCGCCCGCCCACCAAGCGCCGCGGGCTTGCCGCCGCCGCCGCAGCCGAGGCCCTTGCTCACGAGCCAGAACGCGCGGTTGGCGGGGCCCGAGCTCCAATGGATGTCCACATAGCAGTACTCAGACTTGGCACCACCGGCGCCGCCGGCCTGGGCGCCGTCACCGCCGGCGGGCTGCTGCGGCTGCGGCTGAGGCTGTGGCACCCAGGAGGCGTCAAAGCTCGGGTGCCTGGCGTTTTGGGGGCGGGGCGGGTTCAGGGCAGGGAACAAAAGCGCTTGCAGGTGGTGTTGCAGCTGGAAGCAGGCATGCCAAAGCCGCCAGCGGCCGGTCGGCCGTACCGGCAAGCTGGCCCGGCCAATCCAATCGGTCAAACATCGGTCAACCGCGCGCACCAGCAGCTCCAGCTCTTGCCGTCCACCGCGGGGTTGACCATTGACCGGATGAAGGGCTGGGCGCAGGAGGGGGAGAACATTTGGTCACCAGGGAAGAAGCTGGCGGGGCGCGTGGTGTTGCCGTTTGTGTAGGCGAAGTCCTGGGCGCACACTGGGGGCCAGCGGGGGGCGTTTTGGGGGGTTTTGAGGGGAGGTTGGGGTTGGAGGTGCAGAGGTCGGCTTGGGGAGGGGCTTGGGCTGGGGGGGGGGGATATGGCGGCCGCGTTTTCACCCGTGGGCATCAAGTGCAAACGCTCATCACAGGACCGAAAAGCAAAGGCTTTTACGCATCCGGCGCAAGGCATGTCACTGCGGCTGTGCCTCGGCAGCGTCCGAGGCAGGGCCCCCCACCTGACATGATGTCGGCGGTTGCCTCGTTGAGCGCGCCGAATGAGTAAGTGTACGCCAGCTGCGCGGACGACTCAATCACGCCGTGGGCCATCTGGGGAGGTTTATTTTGGGTTTCGGGGGTTGGTTTTTGGCAGGAAGCCTCGGAGCCTGAGCGCTTAATGGGCTTCGTTCGCAGAGGGTTCGGGGTACAGGGTCCAGGGTTAGGGGTCTCCAACCAAAAAGCGCCTGCTTGTGCGCCCCCCTTCCCCCCTCACACACCCCCACCTCGTGGCCAATGATGTCGAGCGTCACCAGCGGCGGCAGCCCCTCGCAGCTGGTGTCGATGCGGCCGGGGTCGCGGCTGCCGTCGCCGTAGGTGACGTGGTTGTCCGTCCCTGGGGGGTTTGGGGAGGTTTTTTGTGGTTGCAGGGGGGTCAGCGGGTCTGCTTGCGCGTGTTGGTGATGCTTCATGCATCGCCACTCCCCGACTTGCAACCCTTATGCGGTTTTCGCCCTCACCGACCCCACCGACCATAGCAACCAGCCTGTAACCGCCCCAGACCGCCCCAGACCGCCCCAAACCGCCGTAACCGCCGTCGCTCACAGTAGGCGTCGTCCAGCCGCCGGCCCAGGTGGGTGCGGCCGTATGTGGGGGTGCCCTTGCCGTCGATGCCCAGGCGGCCGTGGCGCTGCAGGTAGTAATCGAAAACGACCTGGGTTGACACAACGTCAAGTTTTGTTTTGGGGGGAAGGGTGCGCAGATTTTGAGTGCTGACGATGAAAGCAAGCGACGCTCAGCCGGCGACAAACTGAATGGCTTGCAAGCAAGCATCGCCAAGCATTGCCGCCCGCTCCCCCGACCCACCCCCATGCCCCAGTGCGCGTCCGCCGCGGCCGTCTTTCGGTCGCTGGTGCGGCCGTTGCCCCTGCGGGGTGGGGCGTTGCGGCGTTGAGGGGGTGTCGACGCGGCGCGCGCAAAACACTAGGCGGTGCGCCCAACCTTTCCAAACCACCCGCCGCCACGCGCATCAACCACCGCAGCCGCAGGTACATCCAAGAAGTTGGCACACCCATCTCTCAATCGGCGGCCACGACTTGGTAAAAAAACGTGGCCGCGGAACAAGGGCAGCAAAGCACACAAAGCGGGCGCCACACAAAGCCCCCACCATTGGTTGCGCCGGTCCGTGACGAGCATGCCCTGCGCGCTGCCATCTCTTGCGGGCTCCTCCCTCCCGCCGAGGTCGTACGTCCGCAGCCCCAGGCGGCTCAGGTCTGTCAGGATGTAACCTTCGACCACCTTTGACCCCCGGCGGCTCAGCCGGGTGACCTCTGCGGTGTCGAGGGGCACCACCCCGGAGTAAAGGGTCTGCCCCACCCCGCGCGTCGGCTTTATGGCGGGCCCGTCGTACCGCTCCCGCAGCGCGCGGTTGATCGCGTCGGCGGCGGCGGCGGACTCGGGCGCGGCGGAGCGGGGCGCGGCGTAGGCCGAGGCGGGCAGCAGCGACGGCGCGGGCGCGGACGCGGCCGGCGGCCCAGTTGCGGCCGCCGGCCCGGGCCCGGCGCCATCGCCGTCGCCCTCTGCGCGCAGCAGGCGGCCCTCGTACGCCTCGTCTGGCGCAAAGCCGCCGGCGCCGCCGCCGACGAGCCGGCCGGCGCGGGCGCGGCGGCCCCACGTCCGCAGGCGGTCGTGGCGCGCGACCACTCGGCCGTCCGCGGCAGAGACATAAACGTGCAGCTCCTTTGGCGCGTCTCTGGAAAGGTACCCCGCCGGCACAAACACGGGCTGCCGCCAGACCGGGTAGCAGCTGCCGTCGGCGGCGCAGTAGATCACGCGCTCGGGGTCGCCCCGCGCGCCGGCGGGCTCCTCGGCGTCGGCCGCCTCGTCCTCCTCCTCGGCGCGCGCCGCCGCCTCGCGCGCCGCTTTGCGCGACGCGAGCAGCCCGTGCCGCGCGCGCCGCCCCGCGCCGCGCGGCGCCCCGCCGCCGCCGCCGACGGCGGCGTCCCAAATCAGGCGCGCCGCGGCGGCGGCGTCGGGCGCGGTGTACGCCTGCGCGCCGGGCGGGGCGCCGGCGGCGGCGGCGGGCGGGCCGGGGCCGCCGCGGCGCGAGCCGGCGCCGAGGCGGGCGGCGACGTCGTCGATGAAACCGCCGGTGACCAGATACGCCTCGACGCTGCCGCCGCCTTGGACGGGACGGAGGTGCACTGTCAGCGCGCCGTATTCGACCCTTTGGGGGGGCGGGGGCGGGGTTGGGGGAGGGGGAGGGCTGAGGGGGAGCGGGGGCGTGAGCGGGCGTGGAGCAAAGGCAGGGGCACCGCGCGCCGCAGCGCCGTCGAGCCGCCGCGTGCTGCCTTCCCTGCCGCCCCTGGCCCAAGCCTCGGCAGCCTTCATTGCAGCCTTCATACGGGCCCTCACCCCGCCCGGGCTGCAGGCCCGGCCTTACAAAACCCAAAACCCGCTCACCCGAACCACTCCCCCATATACTGCTCAACCTGCTCCAGCCTGACGTGCCGCATGCCCAGCGCATCCGTCGTGTCCGCATCCACCCCCCGCTTGGAGTCCAGCCGCAGGCTCGCCTCGGGCACGCCGAAGCGGGAGGCCAGGAGCGCGATCACCTCGGCGGCGGTGGGCGCGGCGACGGAGGGGTGGTCGCCCGGCAGCCGGGCGGGCGCGTCGAGGGCAAAGCGCCGGACGAGCGTCGCGTTCGCGGGCAGCGCGTCGGTGCCCGGCGCGTAGGGCTGGCACGTGAACGCGCCGCCGCCGTCGCTGGCGGGCGGCGTCGCGGGCTGGCCGTCGGCGCCGTTGCCGCGCTGCGGGCGGGGCTGGCGGCGGGCGCGCGCGCGGGCCGAGGGCGCCGGGCCGCGCTCGTTCACCCAGCCCTGCTGCTGCTCCGCCGGCGCGAAGCTATCTTCGCCCCATGCCGCGTCCTTGGCCGCGTGCACGACCCTCGCATCGCCCACAAACGCCTGGGATGCGGAGGCACGGGGCGCGCGGGGCGGTGCGGGGGCGTTGAGATCCCCCCTGGTCCGGTTCCACCGCCGATTGGAGCCATATAAGACCCTTTGACACCCCGCACCTGGGCGCTGCCGGCCAGTAGGCAGAGGAGGGCGAGCAGCGACGCCCTCCTCGCCCAATGCATGGCGTGCTGGCTCGTCCACCCTCTTACGGCCGGTCGGTTCGAGTTCAAGATGGATTTAACGCGCTTGGAAAGCGACTGAAGGGGGCCTGGGTCCCATATTTCGCGACGCAGCCCGCGGCTCGCTCGACGAGTTCTTTTCTTTCGAGGAGGCTACAACCCGCCTGGTCGCGCTAATTAAAGTGAAGGGTCGTTGCCTCAAGTTTGAACTCGTGGGGACGGCCGATGCAAGCGGGGAACGGTCGGGTGCCGGGGTCGAGACCTGGCGCCTACCGCTGCCGCTGCTTCTGCACCCGGTGACCCTGCAGCAGTGGCGTCGTGCGCGCCGAGGCGGCCCGGCGCTTTGCGGAACGCTGGCAATTCATCCGCAGTTCATTCCTGCTACTTTACAAAGCCGTCGGTGTGGGCGGTCTGTTGCGCCGGCAGCGGCGACGCCGCAGCGGCGCCGCCGCCTGCCTCCTTGGGCCGTGGCGGCCGGGCTGCCGCCGCCGCCGCCCCCTCCGCGGCTCTGCTCTTGACCAGCGCCCGAAGCCGGGCCGCGCTGCCGAAATAAACGGGCTCCCCCCACTCCGGCCTCGACAGGCAGACCGCGCCGCCCCCTCCGCCGCCGCCGCCGCCGCCGCCCCCGCTGCCGCCGCCGCCGCTGCTGCTGGGCCAGCCGTCCCGCGGCAGCATGACCAGCTTCCAAACGAGGCTGTACCTGGGCCTGCCTGAAAGCGGGTTCGTTGGATTGAGAGTCGTTTTGGGGATGCTAGACGCGGCGTCACTCGGGCCAATGCCATGAAGCCCCGCTGGTGCTTGTCAGCGGCTCAAAAACCCTGGGAACAAGCGAGGGGACGGCCTACCTGCTGCAAGGGATGGCGGCGACAGCCTGCGCAGAGTGTACAATAGGGGGGGGGGCGGGGGGGGGGAGATCAGCTGCCCTCCCCGCGCGCGCTGGCAAAAGCGCCCCAAATCAG
This sequence comes from Raphidocelis subcapitata, assembly GCA_003203535.1. Lineage (NCBI taxonomy): Eukaryota > Viridiplantae > Chlorophyta > Chlorophyceae > Sphaeropleales > Selenastraceae > Raphidocelis > Raphidocelis subcapitata. The sequence goes on along the minus strand of BDRX01000049.1, from coordinate 124,598 downwards.
GAGGGTTGGCGCTCGGCTGCCGCAGCGCCCGTTGACCAAAGCCGGCGCCGTCCCTCAGGGCCCCTGAAACTCACAAACAACTCGGTCAAAGCGCGGTCAAACCCGGTCAAAGCCGCAGCAAGAACCCCCCACCTGTGCACCGCGTCCTGGTGCATGAGCACCGCCCTCCCCGGCTTTGGCCGGATGAACACCCCCGTGTCGGTGCCGCAGTCGAGCACGAGCGTCTCGGCGTCGTGGCCGCGGGGCCAGGAGGCGTCCAGGTAGACCAGCAGCGACACAAACACGGGCCGCCAGGGCTCGCGGTTGAAGTACCTGGCGGGAGGGGGGGGTTGCATTTGGGGTGCTTTACGGCAGGGGGGTGCATCTTGGCAGGGTGGAAGTGGGGGTGGGAGGTGCATTTGGGGGGAGGGGCTGATGCATTTAGGCAGAACAAACGCACGGCGAATGCGGCACCGCCAAAAGCAAACCGCGCCGCCCACCTGCCCACGCGCCGCGTCCAAGGGGAGTCTGGCAGGGAGCAGGGGTCCGCATCGACGTGCCAGCTGAACGCGTCGCCGGCCACCGCGGCGTTGGCGACCCACTGGGCGCAGTCCACCGCCGGCGCGCCGCCGTCGTCGCCGCTGTCGCCGCCGCTGCCGCCCTCCTCTCGGCCGCCGCCGCCCTCCGCTAGGCCGCTGCCGCCCTCGCCGTCGCCGTCGCTGCCCTCCTCGCCCCCTCCGCCAGCTGCAGCTGCTGCGCCCGCCTCGGCCCCCGCAAGCCGCGGCCGCTTGGCATCTCGGCCCTCGCCCGCGCCGCCCCGCCGCGGCCCCGCGGCCTCCGAGCCGCCGCCGCCGGGGCCCTGGGCGTGCGCCTGGATCTCATGCGAGGGCATGTGGGCGAAGACCGCCTCTGGGTACAGCCTGGCCAGCCGGCTGTGCACCTCGAGCTTGGCGGGCAGGTCGGTGGCCGCGAACCTCGCGAGGGCTTCGTCCCTGAGGCCCCACGTCCGCCGCTGCCGCTCGATCGCGCCGCCGCCGGCCGCGCTCCCCGGCCCGGAAGCCGCCGCGCCGCCCGCGGCCTCCGCCGCCGGCGCCGCGTCGCAGGTGGCCCGCTCCCAGTTTGCGGGTGGTGGCTCGGGGCCGCGCCAGCCCGGGCGGCCGGTCAGAAAGTCGAGCAGCCCGGCGCGGGTGGGCTCGTCCAGGAAGCCGTCCAGCACGATGACGCGGGCGTAGTCGGTGCGCGCGCTGCCTGGTGGGCCGGTTTTGTTTGCGCGGCGCGCTGTCGTCGCGGTGCCCGACGCGTGCGCTGCGCATGCGCCGTCGGCGGCGGCGGCCGCGGCCGCGGCGCGGTTGCAGCGCTGGCACTGCATCTGCGTCTCCCCGCGGGCCTACCGTCGAGCATGGGGACGATGGCGCCGTCCAGCGCGAGGTTCATGGAGACCCTGGCCTGCTCGGGCCGCCAATCCGTGGCGTGCGTCGAGAGCGGCCGCAAGCCGAGCGCCGCCGCGTCGCGCGGCGGCGGCACCGCTGCCGCAGCAGCCTCCCTGGCCTCCGGCGCCGCGTCCATCCGATTCGATCCAGAGGGCGCGCGCTGGTCGCGGGCTACGACGGTGCCGAGAGTGTGCCGGAGATCAAGCGCCGTGCAGGTGGTTCGCAAGGTGGTTGACAGTTTCTGAATCAAAAGTACTTGCAAGGCAAGCCTGGGCGAAGCAGCCCGCCCTGAGCCCGCCAGCCGCGTCCTGGTCGCGTCCAGGCCGCTTCCCGCCTAGATCGGCCCTGGAGCCTCCCGTCCAGCCATGAGCTGCGACGGTGAGGTCCTGCGTGTCTGGGGAGCGCGTGGGAGCACGGGGCTGCCGGCCGGACGAGGCGCGGGCCTCCGTGCGCACGCCGCTGGCGCGCCCGCCGCCGCTTCTCGGCGCACCCTGCACGGCCGCCGCAATCGTGTGCGCCCCTCCCCCCCCCCAGGCATGGCAGACGCTGACCCAATGCCGCCCGCGACAACCGGGGCTGCCCTGCCGCTGGACGTGCTGAGGAAAATCTGCGCCCTCCTGCCGCCGGGGGAACTCGTCCTGACCGCGCCCCGCGTGACCAAGGCGCTGGCGGCTGCGGCTGCGCCGCTCGCCGAGGCGGTGCGGTCCGAGGCGTCTCGGCAGAGGAGGGTGTTCGCCGTGCCGCTGTGGGCGCTGCAGGAGGCGTGGCCCAAGCTGACGGCATACCAGCGCGAGCTCGCGGCCAGGCACGCAGCCCTGCGCGCGGCCTCCCAAGGCGACGTCCCAGCGCTGGGCTGGGCGGTGCCGAGGCTGCCTCAGGGCACAATGGCACTCTTCAGCAAATCCTTCTGCAAGGCGGCCGCGGCTGGCGGCCAGCTTGAGGCGCTGCAATGCGCTCGCGCGCTGGGCTGCGGCTGGGATGCGGAGACCAGCGGAGCAGCCGTCGAGGGCGGCCACCTGGCCGTGCTGCAGTGGGCACGTGCGCAACAGCCGCCCTGCCCCTGGGACGAGCACACCTGCGCAGAAGCAGCCATGCACGGCCACCTGGCCATGCTGCAGTGGTTGCGCGCCCAGCAGCCACCCTGCCCCTGGAACGAGCGCACTTGCATGGAAGCAGCCAGAGGCGGCCACCTGGGCGTGCTGCAGTGGGCGCACGCACAGCAGCCGCCCTGCCCCTGGGATGAGCGCACCTGCACAGCAGCAGCCAGAAACGGCCAGCTGGCCGTCCTACACTGGTTGCTCAGCCAGCAGCCGCCCTGCCCCTCGGACAGGCGCACCTGTGCAGCAGCGGCCGCCGCCGGCGGCCACCTGGCCGTGCTGCAGTGGGCTCGTGCCCAGCAGCCGCCCTGCCCATGGGATGAAGACACCTGCACAGAAGCAGCCAAATGGGGCCAGCTGCCTGTCCTGGAGTGGTTGCGCAGCCAGCAGCCGCCCTGCCCCTGGGATGAGCGCACCTGTGCAGCAGCAGCCGCAGGCGGCCACCTGGCCGTGCTGCAGTGGGCGCGTGCCCAGCAGCCGCCCTGCCCCTGGGGTGAGCGCACCTGCACAGTAGCAGCCGAGCGCGGCCACCTGGGCGTGCTGCAGTGGGCGCGTGCCCAGCAGCCGCCCTGCCCCTGGGACGAACGCACCTGCCAGGCTGCAGCCGCGGGCGGCCACCTGGGCGTGCTGCAGTGGGCGCGCGCCCAGCGGCCGCCCTGCCCCTGGGATGAGCGCACCTGCCAGGCTGCAGCCGCGGGCGGCCACCTGGGCGTGCTGCAGTGGGCGCGCGCCCAGCAGCCGCCCTGCCCCTGGGATGAGCGCACCTGCGAGGTTGCAGCCTTCTACGGCAACATGACCGTGCTTCGGTGGGCGCGTGCGCAGCAGCCGCCCTGCCCCTGGGATGTGCAGCAGTGCTTCCTAAATATGGAGAGGGGGGCTGCGGCCCACCTGCAGTGGATCCGCGAGCAGGCGGCGCTCGAGGGCGTGGCGCTGTGACGGCAGCCCCCCGCATGCACGGGCCATTACTTGCCGCCTCCCCCGCCTTTTGCTGGCAGTTCCTCGCGTGTCTGTCCGCAGCGCTTTTGTAACCGAGGTGCACGTTCCCACGCTCCCAACTTCTCATTGCCGCTTGGAATGGCTGCGCCGCTTTGCAATTGCAACCGCATGCAGCGGCTGCGACACCAGCAGCCGGGGCAGCCGGCCCGCACGCCAACAGACCGCGCACCGCGCCGCCGCTGTTTGCTGCTGCTGTAGACAGACCCAAGCACCTTTCTCATCGGCTCATCACCCCCACACGTTCTGGTAAGGTCCCACCCTTCAAGGTGCCCGTTCAGTTTACTGGGGTATTGGGCGCCGCGTTCAAAGCAGCGGGCGCGGTCGAGCGGGCGTTGGGGAGCAGTCCATTGGGGGCCGCGCCCTCCGCAGGGGTGGCGGCAAGGCGCGCAAGCGCAGGGAGGGGATTGCAGGGGGGGGGGCCAGCGGCGGCGCGGCAAGTTCAGTGCATGCGAAGAGGGCTTGGGGGCGGCCCTGGCGTGCGTGGCACGGGAGGGCCGGGGCCGGGGCAGAGGCAGCGCCAGAGCGGCGCAAGGCGGGCGGAGACCGAGGGGGAGGGGGGAGAGGGGTTGCAGAGGCGCGCCGCACCACCGCCAGGAGGGCCGGCCCGCCTTGCAGCCGGCGCTGCGCGGCGCCGCGCCCCTGCGAGGGCGGGAGGGGTTCTTTGCTCGGCTGTCCCTACGGCCGCACGCATCGGCGGGCGGCGCGGTGTTGGCATTGGGTCTGGGCAGTGCGGGCGAAAGCAACGGGGATGGGGCGAAGGCGGGGGGCACGGCGCGATCGCGCTGCCTCTGGGGCTGGGGGCAGCGGCGCGTGCCGCCGCCGCGCGTGCCGCCGCCGCGCGCGTCGCGCGCGGGGCTGCGGACGAATCATCATCGGTTCGGCCTCTTCGGCCAGGGCTTTGCGTGCTCTGGTCGGGGTGGTTTTCGGTTCATTCGTGTCTCAAACTTGCTTGCCCTGAAGTCATCCACACAGCCGTGGCGGCGCAGCCCCCAGATCCGAAGCCAGCGGCCGGCCGCGCCGGCTGGGGCTCGAGTCCAGGCCCCGCCGCGCGGCCGGCGGGGCCGCGGGGGTGAGGAGTGCGCTCTCTGGCATCGGACCATAAGAAGAGGTTCAACCAGGATGCATGCCCCCCCGATTTGCCAATTAGCAAGCCCGGTGGGCGGCGGCGGCGATGCCGCAGCGCCCATCGTATCAAACGTTTGCTCCCAGCGAGCGCCTAGGCGCCGCCCTGCACCCGCGAATCCTGCGCCGCTGGCTGCTGGCCTGCTGCCGCTGCCATGCTGCTGCTGCCGCAGCTGCTGCTGCTGCCGCTGATGCTGCCGCAGCTGCTGCTGCTGCTGCCGCAGCTGCTGCTGCTGCCGCTGATGCTGCCGCAGCTGCTGCTGCTGCTGCCGCCGCAGCTGCTGCTACTGCAGCGGCGGCAGCGGCGGCGGCAGCGACGGCGGCAGCGACAGCGGCTGCAGGGCGCACGCTCCCGCCGCCGGGGGCGCGCCGTCGCCGCTGCCCTGCTGCAGCATCCACGGGTGCCCCAGCAGCTGCGCCGCGGTGGCGCGGGTCGCGGGGTCGCGCTGCAGCAGAGCGGAAAGGAAAGACACCGCCTCGGGGGAGAGGTGTGGCGGGTAGGCGATCGGGCGCTGGCGGATGGCCTGCGTTTCGGCGCGCGTCGAGTGAGGAAGCAGGGTTTGGGGGGAGCGGGTTTGCAGACTGCGGCCGGCGACTGCGTCAAGCCGCGAGGCCAGGGAGCGGCGTTCAGGCTCTGCAGCGCCCGAGCGGGCGCGCGCGGCGCGGGCGCGCACGCGAGGCACCCAGCATTCCTGTCTATGGCAGCGCAAGGGGGGAGCCAACCCTAAACCCTAAACTCCAAACCCTAGCTAGCCCTTGGGGCCCTCACCTCGACTACGGCCTGGGCCGAGGGGGCGGCGAAGGGGGCGCGGCCCGTCAGAATCTCAAACAGCACCACGCCTGCGGGTTTGGAGGGAGGGGGGGGGGGAGGGGGGCGTCGCAGGGGGCGTTGAGGGCGCGGGGCGCGTCGGTGCGGCGTGCGGCTTGGCCGGTTCAGGACGCGACGGGCTCGCTGGCTTGCAGGCCCCGTCTCTCCAAGCAGGGGCGAATGCAATCCCTCATCCCTCTGAGGGGCCCCTCAACAAAAGCCCCCTTGGCAAAAGCCCTCAAACCCCTCCTGAAGCCCCCCAAACGGCAAAGCCGCAACCCCCAAGCCCCCGAAAGCCCCTAAACCCCGCCACCCACCGGCGCTCCAAACGTCCACAGCCGACGAGTACCCCGGCGGCGTGCCGTCCTCGCCGCGCGCCTTGAGCTCAAACGGCGTGCGCTTGCGGGGGCAGTCCAGCACTTCTGGGGCGAAGTAGCCGCACGTGCCCAGCCGCGTGTTGGGCAGCTCGCTGGATGAGTCGATGGACAGGCCAAAGTCTGGGGGAGGGTTTTGTTGAGAAAGGGAGGTGGTTTTTGAGGGGGCAAGGTTGGGTTTGGCAGGGGGCAGTCCGGTTGGGGCGAGATTTCCGGTATGTGCTGCGCGCCCGCCGCCGCCTTCCCCCCTACAAAGCGGGCCACCAAGCGTTTAGCGGCTGCCCGCGCGCGCTCACCCGCCAGCCGCGCGGAGCCGTCCGGCCCCAGCAGCACGTTCTCCAGCTTTATGTCCCTGCGGGGTTTGGAGGTTTTTGGTTTTGGGGTTTTGGGGTTTAGGCTTGGGGCTTTTGGATCACGGTTTCGGCTTGCAGGGTTGCAGTGTTCCTTCCTTGGGGTGGTGCGCCCCAGACGCCTGCCCCTCCCCAGCGGAGCCACCCCCGTTTAAGCCACCCCCAAGCAAGCAGGGCCGATGATCCACCATCCCAAACGCGGCCGCGCGCGCGCCTGTGGATCAGGTCCTGCGCGTGGAGGTGCGCCAGCGCGGACAGCAGCGGCCGCGCCACGCGCGCCGCCGCCTCGGCCTCGTCCAGCCGCGCGCCGCCGCGGCGGCGCATGAGGTCGAGCAGCGTGCCGCCGGGGGCCCACTCCAACAGCAGGTAGACGTGCTGGGTGGGGTGGGGGGGGTTGTGGGGGGGGGGGGGGGGGGGGGGGGGGGGGGAAGGGGCGCCGCCACTTGCCATCGCAATGCAGCCCCGGCCGGGGCTTTGCGGCGAGGCGATTGCGGCCGCCGGCGCTGTTTTGGGGGGGGGGGCAGCTTGCAGCCGCAGGCCTGTCGCTGCGGCCGCCGCCTGCGGCGGCAGGCCTCGACGCTTCTTGCCGCCCCTGGCAACGAACCAAACGCTGCCAAACCCGCCGCCGCAAAAAGCCGCCGTGCGCACGGCCTGCCCCCCGCCCCCCAAACCCTCCCGCCCCGCACCGCCCATGCCCACCACCCACCACCTCCCCCCAAACCCCAACCCCCCACCCCCACCCCCGCAGGGGCGCCACCAACGTGATCGGCCACGGCGTCGTGGTCCACGTGCCCGCGCTGTTTGAGGAAATGGCGGAGCTCGAGTCGAAGGGCGTGGAGCTTGGGGGCCGCCTGCTGGTCAGCGACCGCGCGCACCTGCTGTTCGACCTGCACAAGGAGGTGGACGGCGCGCGCGAGGCGGAGCTGGCAGGTGGGAGGGGCGGGGGCGGTTGCTGCGGAGGCGGTTGCGGCTGCGGTTGCGGTTGTGGCCGGGCAGTTGTCATTTGCCTGTTTGTGCCGGGTGGTGGTTTCGTGCTGCATGCTCAGCGCTGGTGTGCTCAGGCCTTCTCTCCAGCCGGGCCTCTGGGCTTCCCTGCAGCCCGCGCAACCCTCTGCCCCGCCCCCCCGCCGCCCCAGGCAACAAAATCGGCACCACCAAGCGCGGCATCGGCCCCGCCTACGCCTCCAAAGCCACCCGCAACGGCCTGCGCGTGTGCGACCTGAGGGACTGGGAGTCTTTCACCAAGAAGCTGCGCACGCTGGCGGCGGACGCCAAGGCGCGGTGAGCCTGGGGCCGGCGGCGGCGGCGGCGCCGGCGGGCGGCCGGTTTTGGGCAGGCGTGCTCGTGCGCTGGCGGCGGGGTCCCGCTGCAAGCGGCGCGCCTACGTGCGGGCAGCACAGGACTCGAGCCGGATGCTGCACACGCACACGCACACGCACAAAACACACAATGCAACAAACTCCCCCGGCAGCTTCCCCGACCTGCCCTACGACGAGGAGCGGGACATTGCGGATTACAAATCCTACGCCGAGAAGCTGCTGCCGTTTGTCACCGACACCATCGAGTGGGTGGACCGCCGTTTGGGGTGCTTTGGGCGGGTTTGGGCGGGGTTGGATGGGGGTGGGGCGAGGGCCGGCCACGCTGCCGATGTCGACCAATCCAACCCTCTGCTACACCCGCAACCCAACCAACACCCCAAACAACCCACAAGCGCTCAATCTAACCCTCCCTAACCCCTCACTCCCCTCCACCCTCCCCCCCCCCAAAAAAGGTATGTCAACAACGCCTACGACTCTGGCCGCCGCATCCTGATCGAGGGCGCCAACGCGACCATGCTGGACGTCGACTTTGGCACCTACCCCTTTGTCACCAGCAGCAACCCCAGCATAGGCGGCATCGTGACGGGGCTGGGGCTGGCGCCGGGCAAGTTTGATGCCATCATCGGCGTGGTGGGTGGGGTGGGCGTGGGGAGGCTTGTTCCTTTTTTTTGGGGGGGGGGGGTAAGTAAGTTAAAGAGGGACCTTTTGGGAGGGGTTGCCCCAGGGGCCGGGGTTTGTGGGCTCTGGGAAGCACAGGCCTGCCGCCCTGTTCGCCTCGCCCTCGTGCTGCGCGTCAGCGAACAAGCGCCCCCAAGAACGGCGCCGCCTCACCCCTTTCCTCCGCGCCCCCACCCCCCCCCACCCCCTTTAAACGCCGCCAGGCCAAGGCGTACACCACCCGCGTGGGCGCGGGGCCCTACCCCACCGAGATCTTCGGGGATCTGGGGGAGAAGATCCGGGAGGTGGGTCAAACGGGGCGGTCAAAGGCGCCGGTCAACGCGGTCAAACGGCCGGTCAAACGCGGCGGTTGCAGCGGGGGAAGCGAGTTCCTCTGCGGCCGGGAATGCCGCCCCTCAATCCCTCCCCATAACACACCCAAACATGCCAACCCTCCCCTCCCTGCCCTCATCCCCCTCGCGCCCCGAACCCCCCCCCCACACACACAAACCCCCATTTCCAACAACGCAACGCCCCTCGCAAAAACGCCCCCAGATCGGCCGCGAGTACGGCACCACCACGGGCCGCCCCCGCCGCGTGGGCTGGCTGGACATGGTCGCCCTGAACTACGCGACCAAGCTCAACGGCTTCACCCACCTCAACCTCACCAAGCTGGACGTGCTGTCGGAGCTCAAGGAGATCAAGGTGCGGTTTTTTGGGGTTTTTTGGGCTCTGGGGTTGGGTTTGACCGTTTGACTTTGGGGGGTTTGACTGCTTTGACCCGTAGGTTTTGGGGGTTTGACTGCTTTGACCTCGCGGCAGCCGGCCGCGGCGGCGTCCTCTACCCTCGGAGCAGCACCCTCGCCCCTCTCGCATTGCAGCAGCGCTTTTTCGCCGCGATTCGACCTGTCGGGGCGCCGTTCTGGGGCCCTTGGCGCCGGAAGGCGAACGGCTGCGACACCCCGCAGCCCGCCCCATTGCGCCTGGTTGGCGCCGCGGCCGGTTGCTCTGCACCTTTCCTTTCTGTCGCATCGCCACCTCGCCCCCAAGCTCGGCGCCATGGCCCTCGCGACCCGCACCAAGGCGTTCGCCGCCCGCACCGTGGCCCCCCGCTCACCCCCGCCCTCCATGCACCCAACCCCTGCACCCCTGCTACCCCAGCGCTCCATGCACCCAACCCCTGCGACCCCGCCAAACTCCCCAACTCCCCCCAAACAAACACAAAACCGAAGGTGGCCGTGGCCTACAAGCACGCCGGCAAGCGGTACACCTCTTCCATGCCGCCGGACATCCCGACCCTCGAGGCGGTGGAGGTGGAGTACGAAACCCTGCCCGGCTGGGGCACCGACATCTCAAACGTGCGCACCTGGGAGGGCCTGCCCGCCGCGGCGCGCGCGTACGTGGAGCGGGTGGAGCAGCTGGCGGGCGTGGAGGTGCGGTGGATCGGCGTGGGGCCGGGGCGCGACGCGGTCGTGACCAAGCCCGTGCGCAAGGCGTGATCTGGGCGGCGCGATCTGGGCGGTGCAGGAGGCGCGATCTGGAGGTCCGGAGATCTGGAGATCTGGGCGGCGGGCCAGGAGCGCGGCGCCGCGGGGCTGCGCGGCGGCGGCCGTGCGTCTGCGGCGGCGGCGGCGGCCGAGCGCGGGGCCGGGGCGCGGGGCCGGGGCAGCACGCGGCACCCGCCCCGGTCTTCAAAAGCCCCCGAAGCCCCCGCATGCGCACAACCCCCAACATGCGCCTCGACAAAACAGGCGGGGCGCGGGGCGAATTCGCCGCCGCGCCTCGCCGCCATTGCCCGTCTATCTTCAAGCGCGAGAGGCCTTTGCAAGGGGTGTGCTGGAACGCGCACCCGCGGGGCGGCCCTCTCAACACCTATCATGTGTGACCTACATCCACTTTACGAAGGGCAAAACGCAATCGTATCCGCTCCGCTCTCGGGGGGGATGAGGGGAGAGGGGCCGGCTGGTGGGTGGGGATGCAGGCATGCAGCACGGCGGCGGGCGGTCCCTGGGCGGCCCGGGCCTGCGCCGACCGCGCGCGCGCCGGTCGGGCCGGTCGCACCATGGCAAACGCAGCCCGCGATACTCCGGCGTTCTTTCGCCGGTCCAATCGACTCCATTACACACGCGCGCAAAGCTTGCTGCCTGACAGTGCTGTCGCGGTGCCTTCCGCTGCACTCCTACACGCAACCCAGCCCGCGTGGAGCAGCCCGATGCGTGTATCTCCCATCCCTGGTCGTGTTCAAGCGGCGCGGGCCCACCGCCCCGCGCTGGCGCTGGCCGCGCCGCCGCTCGCGCGGCTGCGCGCCCATGCATGCGTGGCGCCCCGCGCCTCACGTCCCAGCACCCCGGCCGCGACCCGCAGCGTCGCCGCGGCCGCGCGCCGGCGGCCCGACGACCCGTTCGACTGGCGCAGCAACAGCAGCGGCAGCAGCGGCAGCGGCGGCGGCGGCGGCGGCGGCGGCGGGCGGCAGTGGGGTGGCGAGGGCCGCCCAGGGCGCGGCGAGGACCTGTTTTCTTTCTACGTGAACGGGCAGGAGGTCCGGGTCTCCCAGTCTCTGCTGTGGCGCTCCGCGCTTCCCGCCGCGGGCCTGCTCGCCGGCGCCGCGCTGCTGGGGCTGCCGCTGCTGCTCGCCGCGAGCGGCGCGCTCGCGTTCGGCGCGGCCGTGGCGGCGGGGGGGCTGGCGGCCACCGCGCTGTTCCTGCCCTTTTTTCTGATGGCGGGGCTGGCGGCGACCCTCAGCTTTGGCGCGTTCGCGGCTGTCTTCATGGTGCCGCAGCTCATCATGCTGCTGGGCGTGGTGCGCGGCTTGGGGGAGGCTTTGGTTTTTTTTTGGGGGGGGGGGGGGGGGGGGGCGGTTCCGGCGGCTGGTCTCCAGGCAGCGGCGCTTGCTCAGGAGCAAGGGCCTGGCCCCAAGAGGGTCCGCAGCAGCGGCGGCGCTCTCGGCCGCCCCGTACAGCGGCTCTTTCCACGCTCCCCAAGCACGGCCCGCCTGGCCCGCCCCGCCCGGCCCCCTGCCCCTCCACCCCCCCCCCCCCACACACACACACACCTGGAAGCGCTGCAGCTCCCCCAGCCTGCTGCGGCGGTACACCTTGACCACCACCGTCCGCCCGCTGGCCACGTGCGCCGCGCGCACCACCATGCTCGCCGCCCCCTCGTACAGCTTGCGCTGCAGCCGGAAGTCGGCCACGCTCCACAGCCCCGACGGCGGCAGGAGCTCCGGCGGGATGTGGGCCGCGACGGCGATGGGGCGCGCGGCGCAGTCGCGGAGGGAGGGATCGTCGTCGTCGGCGGCGCCGGCGGCGCCGGCGTCGGAGTCGCTGTCCGCCTCCAGCGACGGCTGCGCCTCCTGCTGCTGCTGGTGGTGGTGGTCCGCCTGCTGCTGCTGCAGCGCCTCCTGCTGCTGCTGCTGCTGGGCTGACGGCAGCTGGGCCAACGCAGCAGCGGCCGCCGCCGCAGCGGCCGCCGCCGCATGCTCCTGGGCGTGGGGGTCGTGCTGCAGCAATTCGAGCTGCTCCAGCTGCGAGTGGTGCTGCGCCGGCTGCCGCGCCGCCGCTAGCGCCGCCGCCGCCGCCGCCGCCGCCGCCGCTGCAGTCTCCGCGCCGCTCCCCGCGCTGCCCGCCCGCGCCGCCGCCGCCGCGGCGGCCGCGCCGCCGGCCGCGGCGGAGTTGCAGCAGGAGCACTCCCAGGCGCTCTGCGGGCTGGGGCCGGCGCCGGCGCCGCGGCTTGCCAGCGCGTGCGCGGTGCAGCCGAAGCCCGCCGCGCACGAGCAGGCCGGCCCAGCGGGCCCCACCACCACCGGCGGCAGCGACGGCAGCAGCACCAGCTGCGGCGGCGGCGCGAGCGCGAGCGCCGCGTCCGAGGCGCTGGCCGCCGGCGTGGGGGGTGCGGCGGCTGCTGCTGCTTCTGCAGCGGCGGCGGCCGCCTCTGCCTCGGCAGCTGCGTCTGCCAGGTTGATGGGGCCCCCCTCCAGCCAGCGCTCTACGTAATCGTATTTTGTAGCGTAGGGCGCGTCCGCCGCACCAGCCGGCACGGCTGCCGGCGCCGGCGCCGGCGCCGGCACCGGCGCCGGCGGCGCCGGGGGCGGCCGCGGCGGCGCGGCCGCGGGCGCGGGCGCGGGCGCGGTTGCGGGTGCGCCGCCGGCGCGGCTCACGCCGTCGGCGGGGCTCGACGACGCCGAGTTGTCAATGTAGCAGCTGCTGCTGTCCGGCCGCCGTCCGCCGCCGACGGGTTGCAGCGCGGCGGTCGCGCTTTCGCCGCTGTTGACGGCCTCCAGCTTCTTTTTGAAGGGGCATTTGCGAAGGGGGGCGCTTTCGAGGCAGCTCGCTTCGGGGAGGCGGCGAGGCGGCGGCGAGGCGGCGGCGGCGGCGGCGGCGGCGGCGGCGGCGTGCAAGTACTGCAGGGGCGCATGCAGGGGCGCATGCAGGGAGCCCGGCCCCATCGCGGCTCGCATCCCTACCTGGGCTCCGCGCGAGGCGGACGGCGCCCCCGTGGCGCGCCCGCGCGCGGTGTCGTGGCTGCCGCCGCTGCCGATGCGCGCCACCATCGGTGGCTTGCCAGCGCCGTTCAATCGGCTGTCCGCGCCCTCATCCGCCGGCCCGGGCGAGACGCAGCAGCCCAGGGCCCTGGGGAAGAGTGGGCGCGCGGGGTGGGCCGGGGTTGATGATCGCGCCCAACGCGTCCCTGGCGCCGCCCCTTTGCGACCCGCGTCACCAGGAATCCCTCGCGCCGCTGCCGCGCACCTGAGGAGGGCGCCCATCGCGCCCGGTGGCTGAGAGCAGCCTCAGCTGCGTGGCACGCGCGCCGCCTGCGCCCTCAGTCCATCCAATACTACCTATCCGACTTTTCCAAAGGTCTGTCACGCCTCGCGGGGAGGGGCCCGTGGCGCGGGCGAGTGCCAGCCAGGTTCTTCGCTGCTGAAGAGGGCAAGCTGTCACCTTCTTCGCCGGGCCCTGTTCGATGCAACAGAGCTGGGGAGTGCAGTCGCGGTCCCGACAGTAGTCGCCCTTGAACCCCGGCGGCGATAAGCGGCCCGCCACACCCTCCACGCGAGCGGCGCGCGAGCGGCCGCACGAGCGGCGCGCGGCTGGCTGCACCCTGGCCGCCAAGCCCCTGTCGCATGCGCTTCACGGTCGGTGCAGCTGCAGGAATGGGGCGCTGCTTTGCTGCTCTGCGCGTGCTGGGCAGCGGTCAACGCGCGGTCAGCTGTCCGCATGCGGGTGCAAAGCGTCGCCATGCGCGCGCCGCGCGGGGGAAAAAGGCGCGGGTTTTACTCGTCGTGCAGGCGCCCCTCGATTTTTTTGCCAAGAGGGCGATCAACGGCGGCGGCCTACCAACAGGCGCCCTTCCGTGCAGATGTGCGCGGGCGATGCAAAGGGAGGAGCCGCTGCGGCACGCGCTGTAGAGGGGGGGGGGAGTCGGCTGCGGGCACAAAGCATGCGACGCGAGCCCAGAGGGCAAAGCGGGGGGGGGGGGCAAACATGCGGGCGGATTGTGTCACAAGTGGGGGCCTGCACGAGCAAGGTGGGGGGGAGGAAAGAGGGGCGCCTCGTCTAACGGCTGGGAGGCGCAACACGAGGCGTGCAATAAACACGGGGGGGGGGGGGGGGGGGGCCAATCGCCCGCCGCCGGCAACACCCCGCGCGCGCCGCGCCCGGCAGAGGCGCTCCCGCCGGGCGCACCGCGCGCGGCGCGGCCCCTGGCGCCGACGCCAGCGGCGCCGCGCCGCGCCCTTCAGTGCGTTGGGCGGGCCGGCGGACGCCGCGGGCCCGCTTTGAGCGCGGGCAGCAATGCATAAGAGGGGCACGCGGACAGCGAGCGTGCAAAGGGAGCGGGCGGCGGGGCAGCCAGCCAGCGGCCGCCGCCGGACGAAAAAGGCCGCGGCCGACGCCCGAGGCAGGGGGGCGGGGGCGATCGGATGCGGAACAGAGCGCAGCGCACGCGCGCGCCGCGGCGTGCTGGTCATCGCAGCAGCGGGCGCGCGCTGGCCGCGGCGGCCGCGCGGCCCACGCACGGGGGGCGCCGCCGGCCTCGCGAGTTTGGACGGCGGCATCAGCGGAGGTGGTTGGGGGTGGTTCGGGATACGAAGGTCATGCTTGACGGAAATGTCGCCTCGGCCTTTTCAAGCAGCCGCCTCGGGGTCTCTGGCGAGTGGCATGCATACGCACAAAGCAGGTGGGGCGCCGAGGGCGTCGCGCGCCGCCCGGGTTGAGGGGGGCCGGCGCGGCCCCCGGCGCGAGGGAGCCAATGCGAGGTTTGCTGGGGCTGGAAGCGTCTGCAGCGTCTCGGATGGGGGTTGGGAAGTTTTAGCAGGCGCGCCGGGCCCGGGCGCGGCGGGGGGCGGCGGCCCGCGCGAGCGGGGCGGGCCGGCCCCTCCCGGCGGCGCGCCCGGGGGGCGGGCGGGGACAAAAAAACGGGGGGTGCGGCCCAAGCCCTCCATGGGCGCCGCCCCGGCAGTATTCACAACGAAACAGCGTGCCGGATGAATCGAAAGCCACCGCGCGGTCGTTTCCTGCAACTCCTGCACCTAGCCACACAAACCCTCAACTGTACTAGCCACACACCAGGCACCGCAGGCACCGCGGCCGCGGCCGTGCGGCGCGCCGCTCGGCGGCTCGCCCGGCGGCCTCGGACGGCCCGCCGGCGGCTCGCCGCCGCCTCAGCGCCCGCCGGCGGCCTTGGGCGACGCGCCCGCGCCCGCGCCCGCGCCCTTGGGCGCGGCGATGGCGGCGCCGCCGCCGCCGCCGCCGCCGCCCGGCGCCGCGGCCGCCTGCTGCGCGTCCACCCAGTAGCGGTAGTTGCGCAGCAGGTAGACCAGCAGCGGCTTGGTGCCCGTGAAGACCTTGGCCAGGGTGGAGTACAGCGGGATGGCCACGATGTCGAAGAAGCCGACCTTTTGGGGGGGCGGTTTCGGGAGGTTTTTGTGTGTGGGGGGAGTGGGGTGAGCTTTGACTGTTGTTGCTTGGGTGCGGGTGTTGGGGGAGGGGAGAGCTGCGGCGCGGTTTGCCGGGTGGCGAGGGGAGGGGACTCAGGGGAGGCGTGCTGCCGGCGTGCTGCTTGGAGGAGGCGGCGCGCCCCGCAACCCGCGCCGAGGGGCCGGCGCTCTCCGAGGCGCGGGCAGCGCAGGCGCAAAGCGCGCAGCGCCCCCCTCCCTCCTCCGCGGTCAAAGCCCCCCACCTGGCTGCGCGTGATGCCCGCGTGGTCGCGGTCGAACAGCGGGCTGATGGGCATGCCGTTGGCGCGCTCCACATCGCCCTGGTGGAAAAACTCCTGCTCCAGGCGCTCCACCCACCTGGGAGGGTTTTTTTTGGGGGGGGGGGGTGTTTTGGGTTTGGGTTTAGGGGAGGGCGACAGCCGTGCTGCGGGCTCGCGGCACTACAACAACGGTGGCGGGCACTGCTCTGGGCCGTTTCGAGGCAGCGGCGCGCGCGCAATACCCTCAGCCCGCCCCACCGCGGCGGCACGCCCCGCGACGCGCCCCGCCCCGCTCCCCCCCCCCCCCAAACGCACCTCTTGTGCACCGGCAGCGCGCCCGTGAGGTGCCCCACGTCGGCGCACTTGAGCGCCATCTGCAGCGACAGCAGCCGCTCGTTCTCATCCAGGGGCAGCAGGATCTTCTCGCTGTCGAGGGCGGACCGGGCATCCGACCCGGAGGCGCTGCTGCCGCCGCCGTGCGGCGCGCCCGGCCGCGCGCCGCCGTGCGCGGGCCCCCCCGCGCCCGGCCGCGCGCCGGGCCCGCCGCGCGCCGCGTCGGCGTGCGGCGGGCAGCTGCTGCCGTTTGTCGGCGTCAGCGAGCCGGCGGCGTTGAGGCGGTGCACCGTGGTGAAGTGCGACAGAATCGAAAAGTGCTGCTTCATGTCCGTGGCCAGCACCAGCTCGATCACCGCCTTGCGGAACTTCTCCGCCTGGGGCTTGCTCAGCACTGCGCAGCGGCGGGGGGGGGGGTCGCGTTTTTGGGGAGGGGGGGTTGATGAGCGGTTGTGGGGCGGTTTTTGGCGGGTTTTGGGGGGTCCGGTGAGGCCCACGCGCGCCGCAAGCTGCGGGCTGGCTGTGTTTTTGGGGGGGGGGCGTCCCGCGCCGGCTGGGCCCCCCGGCAGAGCCGCGCGGCAAGCCGGCGCCGCCCTCCTTCAGCCCTCCGCGCTGCCGCCCCTCCCATCCACCAGGGGGCCGCCGCCCTGCCCCGCCCCACCCCATTGAAAGTGGGACCGCCGCCCAAAAGAAACGCCCCACCCCCCCCCCACCCCCGGCCCCGCCCCGCACCCGAGGTGAAGTTGAACTCCGGCTGCTGCAGCAGGGTGAACGCCGCCGCGAGGTGGTGGTTCTCCAGGGGCGACCTGGGGGCGGGGGGTTTGACGACAGCCGGCGGGGGTTGAGGAGGTTCGGCACCCGGCGAGATGCTGCGGGCAATGCAAGCTGGAGCAGGAACGGTGCAGCTGTGCGCACACCGCACCCCACCCCAACCTTGCAAAGCCGTATCCAGCGCTGCTCTGACCCAACCCCCCCAAAACGCGCAGTTCCCCCCAAACAACAACCCTGCCGCCCCCCCCCCCCCCTCCTCACTTGTCGTTGTATATGACCGCGAGGGGGTCGGTGCTGGAAACCAGGAAGTCGTTGGTGAGGCCGCCGTGCTCAAAGTCGTGGATGCTCTGGGGGTTGTTGGGGGTTGTTTGTTTGGGGGTGGGTGGGTGCGTGGGTGGAGTTGATTGTTTGCTTGTTTTGGGGGTGGGTGGGTGCGGGGTTGATTGTTTGCTTTGGGGGAGGGCGGGTGCGGGGCGTGGCTGCGCACGCGCCTGCAGCTGCTGCTGGTGCTGCTGCTGCAAGGGAGGGAGGGCCCCCGGTCTTTGGGAGGCTGCGCGGGCTGGCCGGCGTCGGCCGGCGGGGGCCCCTGCTGGGCTGCACGCGGCCGCCCTTGCACGCCCCCCCAAAAGCACACAAAACCCCGCCCCGCCGCGCACCGCCGCTGTGTAGCAGGCCAGCATGTAGAGGGGGTCCACGTAGGCGGTGGACATGCCGCCGCGGTGGATGATGGTGGACAGCGACTGCAGCACGTCGGCGGCGTGCGTGGCGTTGTGGTAGGGGTTGGCGCGGTACCCCTCCTCAATGCGGCGCAGGAAGCTGGGGGGGCAGGGGAGGGGGGGAGGGGGGGAGGTTTGAGGTGTCATTTGCTCCGCCGGCGCGCTGGCGGGTTTTGGGGGGGGGGCGTGCAGCGGGCCGGCAAAGGCAAGGGGCGGGCCACAAGTTGGAGGAGGGATAGGTGCAGCTGGGAGGCAGGTCAAGGCGGTGCGCGCGGCGGGGGCACGGCGCGAAGGCGGCGCGCCCCCATCATGAAACCGGCGCGCCCCGCGCCGACTCACCGCGCCAGCGTGAGCGGGCTGATGCCAAAGTGGCTGACCAGCTCCTCCCGCTGGAACATGTAAAAGGCCAGCGTGGACAGCGGGTGGCCCTGCGGTTTCGTTTGGTTTGTTTGAGCGGGGGTTTTGAGGCGCCGCCGGCGCTGCGGAGGTCCAGCGGCGGCGCGCGGGCAGGCCGGTGCAGGCGGCAGGCCCCGCGAATCGGCAGCAGCAGCGGGCAGGGAGGGCGAGCAGCCACCCCCCCAGCGCGCAGCGGCCCCGCCGCCACAGCAGGCCGCAACCCCTGCCCCCGCCCCCGCAGCAAGCCGCAGCCCCGGCGCGCCTGCGTCGCCTCGGACAGCGCAAACGCGTCAAACTGCCACTCGTGGGAGGTGGCCAGGATCTGCTCCGCGCGCTCCAGCATCGCCGGCGACGGCCCCATCGCGGCCGCCGCCGCCGCCATCGCCTCCGCGTCGCTGTCCGCGCCCTCGCCCTCGCGCCCGAGCCCGGGCGTCAGCCGGCCGCCGTCGGCGCCGATTAGCGCGCCCGTCGCGCTGCCGCGGCGCGCCGCGCCGGCGGACTTGCGGCGGATCGCGGCGCCGTGCAGCGCCGCGGACGCGCGGGAGACCGAGCCGCCCGAGGCGGCGTCCAGCGAGGACTCGCTGCCGTGGGCGGCAGAGAGGCTGAACGGCCGGCCCAGCATCCGAGCAGAGGGCGCGGATATGATGGCGGCGAGCGCGGAGGTGAGGGAGCCGAAGGGGTCCGCCGCGGCCGCGGCGGCCTCGTCGCCGCAGCTGCTGGCGCCGCTGTCCGTCGCGCCGGGCTGCGAGCCCCGGGACCCCCGCTCCCGCTTCTCGCGCCGCGCGCACAGCTCCCGCAGCGACAGCGCGCCGCCGCCGCCGGCGCCGCCGTCGCCGCCGCCGGCCGCGCCCGCGTCGCTGCCGCGCAGCGCGGCGTTGCGGTCGCGGAGGATCGAGTCGGCGTCCCCCAAAAGGTGGATCAGGTTCATGCCCACGTCGTCCCCCAGGGCCGACGCCTCCATGAGCTGCTTGCCCAGGCGGAAGGGCTGGTAGATGTCGCGGGACTGGGGGGGGCGCGGGTTTGGGGGGCGCGGCGGGGGGGAGGGGGCGTACGAGGCAGCGGTGAGGCGGTTGCGCAGGAGGGGGGGCGACGGCGGGTTTGCAGCGGGGCTGGGCGAGGGCGGCGCTGGAAGCAGCTGCCAGGCCATGGCCCCTTCCAGGATGAAGGGTTTGACGTGCAGGCAGGGCACGGTGACCCTCTGCTGCGGCCCCGCCAAAAGAAGGGGTGGGAAAAGCCCTCCAAACAGGCAGGAGGCAAAACAAGGGGCGGGAAAAGCCCCACAAACAGGCAGGGGCCAAAAGAAGGGGCGGGAAAAGCCCCACAAGCAGGCAGGAGGAGGGGCGGGAAAAAGCCTCCCAAAAGCCCTCCTACCCCCCTTGGCCAACCCCCCAAAGCCCCCCAAAAAGCCGCCCAAGCCCCCCCAAAGGGCCACCCCGCGCGCACCTCCAGGATGGTGGACTGGATCGTCAGGATGTCCTGCAGGTTTGGCAGGCTGCCGTCCAGCAGCTCCGTCATCATCGCCAGCAGCTTGTCCGCGGGGGTGCCCGCGTCAATAGTGGCCTTGGGCTGGTAGCTGCCCAGGGCCATGGACAGCTCGGCCTGCAGCACCTCCTGCGCGCGCAGCAGCTGCTCGTGCTGGTCCTGCGGGGGGGAGGGGTGTTGGGGGCGGCCGGGGGGAGGGAGAGAGCGGTTGGCGGCTGTTTGGGGCGCTGGGGGCGGTGGGAGAGGAGGCCTGCCGGCAGCTGGGGTCCTTGGAGCAGTCCTTTGGCATTGAGGGCACGCGCGAGGCCGTGCACGCCCGCCAACGTGCAACCGTCCACCAGCGGCGGCCCCCGCGCGCCCCCGCACCTGCAGGTTGTTGAGCGCCTCGCGCTCCCGCAGCAGCGCCTCGTGGGCGTCGCTCATGTCGGCCGCCATCTTGGTGAGGTCGGCGGCGGCCCTGTCAGCGGCGGCCCTGTGGCGCTCCGCGGCCTCGGCGGCGGCGCGGTGGCGGAGCTGCAGCGCCTGCGGCAAAGCGGGGGGGGGGGAGCGCGGGCAGACGGGGTTGGGGGCGCGCTTGGGGTCAAGGCGGCGGGAACAGGGGGTTGAAGGGCTTGCCGGGCTCAGCCTTGGCGGCAGCAGGCGGCTGCCAATAAACAATTAAAAAGCACGGGGCGAACTGGTGTGGCAGGCAGGCGGCTGCAAAAGGGCAAACTGGTGTGGGAGGCAGGCGGCCACCCACCTCCTCGCGCTCGTCAAACTCCGCCTTCTGCTCCATGTTGTCTGCCAGCGCCTTGTCAAAGCCGGCCTTGAACTCGGCCGCGTCGGCGGTCAGCTTGTCGACCTGTGGTTTGGGGATTGGTGGTTTTGTTTTGGAACCTCCTGGTGAACCCCTTATTAAACATTGGACCAGCTAGGCTTCTGGTTCGACTTGCAGCCATTGCAGACAAGAGGCCCAGGCTGCACAACGGGGCAGCACGTGCTGCCGCCTGCTTCGCAGGCCAGGCCAAAGAGAGAACCCCCACCTGCGCCTTCTGCTCCACCGCGTCGACGGCCAGCTTGTCGTAGCCGGCCTTGAACTCGGCGGCGTCCGCGGAGACCTTGTTCAGCTGTGGAGGAGAGAGGTTTGCGAGGCAGTCGCTCAGCACGCAGCCATTTGGGGAAACCGCATGGCGGCATGGGGGGAAAGCGCGGCAGCCGCCACGAGGCCGGCGGCTGCAGGCGCGCGCGCCGCCGCGAGCCCACCTGCGCCTCCTGCTCCACCACGTCCGCAGACAGCTTGTCGTAGCCCGCCTTGAACTCGGCGGCGTCGGCTGCAGCTTTGTCAAAGCCGGCCTTGAACTCGGCCGCGTCCGCTGCTGCCTTGTCGAGCTGCGGTTGGGGGGCGGCAATACCACGAGTTGAGCCAAGAGCTGGGTCAATGCGGGCGGCAGCATGCAGCAACAGGGGGAGGCGGCAGTTCTGCCGCAGCCTCTGGTGGTGCTGCAGGCAGGGCAGGTCTCTGGGGCACACACAGCACGAGGCAAAACGCGCGCACACACCTGCGCCTGCTGCTCAACCACGTCCACCGTCAGCTTGTCGTAGCCAGCCTTGAACTCGGCCGCGTCGGCAGCGGCCTTGTCGTAGCCGGCCTTGAACTCGGCAGCGTCGGCGGTGACCTTGTCGTAGCCGGCCTTGAACTCGGCCGCGTCTGCCGCAGCTTTGTCAAAGCCGGCCTTGAACTCGGCCGCGTCGGCCGCTGCCTTGTCCAGCTGCGGTTTTCAGGCGATGGGGACACATGAGCTTTGAGCGGCTGCAGTCAACGTGCAGTGATCATGCACGGCACTCGTGCACGGCACGCACGTCGCAGTCAGCGCAGCAGTTCAGCCCCCCTCCTCCACACAGCCCGAAGCCCGCCCCACCTGCGCCTTCTGCTCGACGTTGTCGTACAGGGCCTTGTCAAAGCCCGCCTTGTACTCGGCCGCGTCAACGGTCAGCTTGTCAAGCTGCAGGTTGGTTGGTTCAAGGGGTTGAGGCTTGCAGGCGTTTGCTACCCAGGGAGCGCGGCGTGGATACAAGCAGTCAGCTCGGGGGTACCGGCGCCGGTGCCGGCAAGCTAGCCCCCAACCGCCGATCGCTGCCGCCCACCTGCGCCTTCTGCTCCGCGCTGTCCACGGCTATCTTGTCAAACACCGCCTTCTGCTCCACCGCGTCGACGGCCAGCTTGTCGTAGCCGGCCTTGAACTCGGCGGCGTCGGCGGTGACCTTGTCGAGCTGAGGGGTTGGGAGGGGCGACAAAGGGGTGAGAAATAGGCCGAGCCCTGTGGCGTAGTAAGGGCCAGCGCAAGTCTCGCGCCAGAACGCGTGCAAACATGCAACATCTGGTCAACACGATTCGCGCAAAACGCACATGCGCCTTCTGCTCGATGTTGTCGTACAGGGCCTTGTCAAAGCCCGCCTTGTACTCCGCCGCGTCAGCCGTCAGCTTGTCAAGCTGCGTACGGATTTTTTTGGGGAGGTTCAGGCGGCTAAAGGGGCAGGGCAGGGCTTTGACTGAATTGCAGGCAAATGCAGGGTGCAGTGGGCACGGCGCGTGCAAGTCCTCAACCGCCAAGTTGAGCCATTCACAACTGTTGTGAACAAGCTGCGCGCAAGTCCCCAACCGCCAAGCGCTGCCCCCCACCTGCGCTTTCTGCTCCGCGCTGTCCACGGCGATCTTGTCAAACACCGCCTTCTGCTCCACCGCGTCAACGGCCAGCTTGTCGTAGCCGGCCTTGAACTCGGCGGCGTCGGCGGTGACCTTGTCGAGCTGAGGGGTGGAGGGGAGACGGCAAAGCGAGGTGGAGGTTGAGGGGCTGGCTTTGCAAAGGCGCGTTGCAGGCAGATGTGGCGACACAAACTGCTGCTGCGCAGAAGAGCGCCCCCTTCAGCGCCGCGACGCTCAAACACACCTGCGCCTTCTGCTCGATGTTGTCAAACAGGGCCTTGTCAAAGCCCGCCTTGTACTCCGCCGCGTCAGCCGTCAGCTTGTCAAACTGCGCACGGGGAGTTTTGTTTCAAGCGGTTAAAGAGGCACGGCTTTGACTGCATTGCAGGCAGAGGCAGTGTGCAGCGTGCACGGCGCGTGCAAGTCCTCAACCGCCAAGTTGTGCCATTCACAACCGTTGTGAGGAAGCTGCGCGCAAGTCCCCAACCGCCAAGCGCTGCCCCCCACCTGCGCTTTCTGCTCCGCGCTGTCCACGGCGATCTTGTCAAACACCGCCTTCTGCTCCACCGCGTCAACGGCCAGCTTGTCGTAGCCGGCCTTGAACTCGGCGGCGTCGGCGGTGACCTTGTCGAGCTG
>BDRX01000049.1:30084-101440 GCA_003203535.1 Raphidocelis subcapitata | reverse complement strand
TCCCACCTGCGCCTTCTGCTCGATGTTGTCGTACAGGGCCTTGTCAAAGCCCGCCTTGTACTCCGCCGCGTCAGCCGTCAGCTTGTCCAGCTGCGTACGGAGTTGTTTGGGGGGTTCAGGCAGTTGCGGTAAAGAGCAGGGCAGGGCTTTTGACTGCATTGCAGGCAAGCGCAGTGTGCCGTGTGCGCTGCGCGGCGCGTGCCAAGTTCTCAACCGCCAAGTTGTGCCATTCACAACCGTTGTGGTCAAGCTGTGCGCAAGTCCCCAACCGCCAAGCGCTGCCCCCCACCTGCGCTTTCTGCTCCGCGCTGTCCACGGCGATCTTGTCAAACACCGCCTTCTGCTCCACCGCGTCAACGGCCAGCTTGTCGTAGCCGGCCTTGAACTCGGCGGCGTCGGCGGTGACCTTGTCGAGCTGCGGAGCGGGGGGCAAATGCGGTGGAGTGAGGCTCGCCGGTCGAAACCGCAGCGAGTCGCTTTCAAACGCACGGGTGAAAAGCACAGGCCAGTACGGAGCACTGCGCAGGGCACACAGAGGCAGCGGCCCACCGCAGGCCAGCGAAAAGCGGCGCGCGCCCCACCTTGGCCTTCTGGGCGCAGTTGAGGGCGGCGACCTTGTCGTAGCCGGCCTTGAACTCGGCCGCGTCGGCGGAGGCCTTGTCGTAGCCGGCCTTGAGGGCCACAGCGTCGGCGGTGACCTTGTCCAGCTGTGTGAGGGGGTGGGGTTTGAGTGGGGCGTTTGTCAATGGCACAGCGCCCTGGTGGAGGGGGGCCACGCCTTGGCCAGCGCATTGGCCAGCTCGTCGCGCATCATTGCCCTCGGCCTTGTTGTTCCACCTGCCCGCCCTTCCCACCTGTGCCTTCTGCGCCGCGCTGCTGACGAGGAGGGCGTCGAGCTGCGCCTTGTGGCTCGCCGCCGCGACGGCAGCGGAGACGGCGGCGGCGGACTTGACCCTCTCCATTTCCGACTCTGACGCCTTGTGGTGCCGCTCCAGGTGCGCCTGCCCGTCCCCGCCCTGGCGCGCCGGCGAGCCGAACTCGGCGGGCGACCGCTCGCCGAGGGGCGACGCCGCGGTGAGGCCGCGCGTGAAGGCCTGAGGTTGGCGAGGGCAGCATCTTGCTTGAGCACCCCGCTAATTTGGTTTTGGGCTGCATTGCAAGCGATCATTCATGTCATCATGTGCCATCAACACCTGCCCAGATTCATGCAAGCCAAGCAAGCGTTTGCGCACGCAGCGCACCGGGTGCGGCAGCGACGGGTCCACGCCGCTCGAGCTGCTGAGCCGCCCCGCCGGCGCCGGCGCGGCGCCCGCGCTCACCGCCACGGGCGTCGCCGCCCCGGGCGAGACGCTGCCCAGCGTGGGGTCCTGCAGCAGCGGGTGGCTGTCCTGCACGCTCGACAGCATGGCCGCGTACATGTCCTGGGGGTTGGAGGGAGGTTTGGGTTGAAGTGTGCGTGAGCGGACTCACCAGGGCGTTTGGGGACCAGAGGGATCAGGGCGACTGCGGCTGCAGCGGGCGAGGCCACCGGCGCGGGCGCGGCGCAGCGTTCAGCCCTCGCGCGCGCCGAACCTGGTGGGGCGAGGGCCGCAGGATGGACTCGTCCAGCGGCAGCTCGGGGGTCACGCCGGCGGACTGCATCTGCCGGCGCAGCGCGAGCACCTGCGCCTGCAGGCGGTCCACCACGTGCCGCAGCGCCTCCGCCTCGGTGACGGCGCGCACCAGCTTGCGCTGCAGCGCCTGCATGCGCTCGCGCGTGCGCTCCTCCGACGCCGCGTGGGCGACGCACATCTGCGCGGGCGGTGGCGGGCGCCGGCTGTCGGTGCGCGCCGCAGCACAGCCAGTGCATGGAGGGGCGGCCGCTCCGCGAGCGCAGCTCTGACCGCCCTCAGCTGCCTGCGTTGCTGCGCGGCTGCGGCTGCCATGTCAACACACACAACTTCCAATCATCGCAGCCCAGCCCACCTGCTTGGCCTCTGAGATGTCCACCTGCACCAGCACCACGCACGGGGCGCCGGAGACCGGGTGTGGCACAAGGCTGGCCTGGGACAGCAGCCACTTGGGCGGCCCCGGGCCCTTGACCTGCTGGTAAAACCTGCAGAGGAGGGGAGCGCACACGATGTGTGGGCATGCGGCATGCTGTAAGTCACGGCACACATGACGCATGCGGGGGCATGCGAGATCTGGGCAGACGACAGCAACATGCGTTGCGGCCCGTGCACAGGCCGCGGCACCCGCCACTCACTGGAGCACGATCGACTCCAGGACCTGGTTCTGCAGCTCATCGGGCGCGAGCTTTCGGCCGTCGCGCAGCTCAGCGCCAGCTGTGAAGGCGCTCAGCGGCGCGCCGCTCCAGAGGGCTGCGATGGCGAGGGGGGAGGGGCGGCGTGAGCCCGCTGCACGCCAGCGTGTGTGCGGGGCGCGCGCATGGCAGCAGCGGCGCCATGCAAGCACGGGCCCGCGTGCGTTGACCAGTGACGCATGCGCAGCAGCAGGCGCGTGGAGCAGCGCGCAGCGCGCGCGCGCGCGCCACGCGCGCGGCGGCGGCCGCTGCGCGCGCTCGCTGATCGCCAGCAGCCCCGCAGGCGCCGCTCACCGCTGCTGTGGAGCTCGCCGGCCTTGCTGTTCACGCCCATGAGCTGGCCCTGCGTGGAAAACACGAGCGCGGCGCAGGGCAGCAGCTCCAGCGCCGCCTCGGGTCCCAGCAGGCTGCTGCAGCTCGCCGCCGACGCGGACGCGCCATCCCGCCCGCTGCCGCTGGCGCTGCCTGTGGTGCTGCTGTGCCCACTGTAGCCGCCGCTCTCGGACCAGGAGGCCATGGCCCGAAGGCCTTCGGCGTCGAAGGGTCCCGCCGCGGTGGCGAGCCCCCGGGCGCCTGGGGATGCCCGGAGGGCCTTTGTGGGGATGCGACTATTCTATTCCTGCGCCCGCGGGGCGGTGGAAAGGCGCCACCGTGTCGGGCCGGCGCGCAAATATCCCGCGCTGCGTGTCACCGTCGGGGCCCGGGTTGGGCTCGTGCGCATGTTTGTCGCGTGTGTACCGAATTGCCTGAACACTGAATGGGGGCAACCGGGGCGGGGGCCGCCTTGAGGGGTCGACGCTCGAGAACCCGCGAGGACTGGTGCGCGCACCTGTATCGCCCAGGGCGGGGCCATCACGGCCCTCCGGCCCCGTTACGGCACGCGTGGATGCGATCCAACCAAACAGCGGCGGCGTCCGGGGCGGTCAGAGGCGGTCCCTGCCCGGCGGCCACGCGCGCGCGCGCGCGCGCGCGCGCGGTGCGCAGCGCAGTGGGCTGGCGGGCTCGGCCACCCGGCACCCGGCCCCCCAGGATCGAGGCCCCTGTGGTCCAATTCGCTGGGCGATCAAGTCGCAGAGGCGGTGCCACGCCGCCGGCCCGGGCCCACCTCGCCCGGGCCCATCCACCACCCGCGCGCAGGCCACCCTGCAGACCACACACACCCGTCCTTTCCTTTTACAGCGCGGCCGGCGCCCAGCCCTCCCAAAAACGCCGCGCGTCAAAGTCCAGGTTGCCGCCGCACAGGATGACCCCGACCCGCCGCGCCGCCGCGGCGCGCGGGGACGACGCGGCAAACGCGGGGGACAGCGCCGCCGCGAGCCCCGCGGCCCCGCTGGGCTCCACCACCACCTTCATGCGCGTCATGATGAGTCGCATGGCGTCCACGATCTCGTCGTCCGATACCGTGATCACCTTATTGTTTGGTTTATGGGGGGCCAGGGGCTGCGGTTGGCTGTGCGCTTTTCGGGGAAATGCATGCTACGCCTCGTTACGCCTCGATTCACGAGGCCCAACGGAGGCGCGCGCGGCCCATTGCTGAAACCAAGCGGCCGCTCCCAACACCAGGCGCACCGGCCGCAGTGCGCCCCAGCAAGCGAACCCCCAAAGCAGCGGGACCCGCAGCCCACCTCGTCCACCAGGTCGCGAATCACGGGCCAGGTGAGCTCCCCCAGCCGCGCCTGCAGCCCGTCCGCTATCGTCTCCGGCTTTGGCGCGTCGCACACCCGCTCGCCCCGCGCCTTGGACGCGGCGGCGTCCGCCGCGTCGTTGGCGCCGCGCGGCTCGGCGGCGAGCACGAGGCAGCGCGGGTTGATGGACTTTGCGGCGAGCGCGATGCCGCTGATCATGCCGCCGCCGGAGACGGGGACCACGATGGCATCGAGGTCTGGCACCTGCAGGCCCATTGTGCGGCAACGGCACGAGCGTTGAGCGGCGGGATGGCGTGTGCAACCTGCCACGAGACGCCAGCCAGGCCCCCGCACGGGCCCCAGCCCCCAAAGCGCGCGCACAGCGGCCGCAGCGCCGCGCTGGCCACCCCCTCAGCCGCGCCCGGGCAGCCGCCTCGAGCCCCGCCCTGGACAAAGCAGGCCTGGCCCCCCCTCCGCCGCCGCCCCCGAGTTCCAGCGCCGCCGCACCTGCTCCAGCAGCTCCAGCGCTATGGTGCCCTGCCCCGCTATGACGGGACCGTGGTCATAGGGGGGGACAAACGTGGCGCCCGTCGCCGCAACGATCTCCGCGCACGCCGCCTCGCGCGCCGCCATGGTGGGGTCGCAAAGCACCACCCGGCCGCCGTAGCCGCGGGCGGCGTCCA
This sequence comes from Raphidocelis subcapitata, assembly GCA_003203535.1. Classification (NCBI taxonomy): domain Eukaryota; kingdom Viridiplantae; phylum Chlorophyta; class Chlorophyceae; order Sphaeropleales; family Selenastraceae; genus Raphidocelis; species Raphidocelis subcapitata. The sequence continues at coordinate 96,830 of BDRX01000049.1, read as the reverse complement.
CCTTGCAGGCCGGCGCGTCGCGGGGCACGACGATGTGCGCGGGGATGCCGCGCAGCTGCGCCGCCAGGGCCAGTGCGGCGGCGTGGTTGCCAGAGCTGGCGGGCGGGCGGGCGGGCGGGGGGGGCGCGGAGGCGGGCGATTTGGAGCCAAAGGGTAGGGACAGTCAGCGGCCAGTGATGCGCAGGGCAGGCAGGCCGTGCTCACAGCAGGTCCGAGCTTTTCAATATTCAGCTGCACGTCGGCGGCGGCCCTGCAGCGCGCGGCAGGCGACGGCACCTGTGCGTCGCCACCCCGCGCCGCGCGGCTTCGTCCGACAGCAGCGACACCGAATTGAACGCGCCGCGGAACTTGAAGGCGCCTGCGGGCGAGGGGGGGGGGGGGGGGGTTGGGCCGCTTTCGCACGGGCTCAGGGGCGCACCGGCCTGGCGAAACCGCGCGCCGGAGCGGCAGCAAAACGGCGGCGCACCTCCTTTCTGGAAGACCTCGCATTTGAAAAACAGCGACCGCCCCGCGAGCTTGTCGATTGAGGAGCAGGTCAGGACCTGCGGGGCGGGGGTGGGGTTGAGGGGCGAGCGAGGGTTGAGGGGCGCTCGGCCGCGAGCCGCGCCCTGGCGGCTCACCATCCGCTGCGCGCCGGCCCGCGCTGCCCCAACCATCCCGCCGCACCGGCGTGACGTGGGCGTGCCCCGCGAGGCGCGCCGCCGCGGCCCGGATGTCGTCGATGTTCGCGGCGTAACGGGAGGCGGCGGGCGGCGCGGCGGGTGGCACGGCGGGGCCGGCGGGGCCGGCGCCGCTGCCGCGCCGCGGCTCGGGCGGGTCGCCGTCGCCGTCGCGGGCGGCGGCACGCGGCGGCGCTGCCACCGGCGCGGCCATGGCGTCGTTTACTGCGGGCTTGCGGTGCAATGGGCGTCCGCGAGCGGCCCCAAAGCGCGGTCCAGATCGGTCGTGCGAAAGCGAGGGGATCGGCCCTTGCGGGGAGCGGGTTGAAAAGGCAGGTTCAAGAGACGGGAATCGATCGGGGATGGGACGACCACGCGCCAGCAGGCTGGCCAAACCTCCCGTGAAGCAGCAGCAGCAGCTGCCCCTGCTGCACTGCTGCAACTGCACCCCCGCCCCCGCCCTCCGCGGCCCATAACCCGGCTCGCCTTTGGTCCTCAGAGGCCGGGAATCATCAGGTGTAGGCAAGGAGCAGCAAGCAGGCCAGCAGCAGAGGCGCGCAGCAGGATGGCCCTCAGGCAGGGGGCCGGCAGCCTCCTCCAGCGGCTGGCTGCGGCCCCGCTGGAGGGCGCCCTGGCCACCCAGACCAAGGAGCTGCTCGGGTGGGTGCCGGCGCGAGGGGCGTGGGGTTTGGCGGGCGCCTGGGGACGGCAGGCGAGAGACTGATGCCGCTGATCTGGTGTTTCCTCGCAGGTCGGGCTCCTTCGACGGCGTGCGTCACGCTTCCGGACAAGCAGGTGCGGCTGGGCGCTCGGATTGCGGGCGGGCGGGCCTGCCGGGGTTTGCAGTGCACGCGGTGCAGCAGCAGGGAGCGACCCTCCTCCCCCCCGGCCCTGGCCGAGCCCTACGCCCCACCCCCGGCCCCGCAAACCGCAGTGAAGCAGCGCATCCGCGCCATCAAAAACATCGGCAAGATCACCAAGGCCATGAAGATGGTGGCGGCGTCGAAGATGCGCAACGCGCAGGTGGCTGTGGAGAACAGCCGCGGCATCGTCACGCCGTTTTTGCGGCTGTTTGGCGACCACCCAGGTGCGCCGCGGCAGCGGCTGGGGCGCGAGGCAGCGGAGACTCGCGGCTGGGCTGGGCGGAACCGCGGCGACGGCGGCGGCGGCGGCGGTTTGCCTGCGGTTGCCCGGCGCGCTGCTGCGACTGCCCTCAGGCTGCGCGCGTGCGCATGTGCAGCACAGGCCGCCGCTGCAGATGGACGAGAGCGACGGCTGGCAGCCCCAAGCCGGGAGCGCCTGCCGATTCCGTTCACACCGCCCGCCGCCCCGCCCCCCGCCCCCCAGCCATCGCGCCGCCGAAGCAGGTGGCCATCGCGGTGACCAGCGACAAGGGCCTGTGCGGCGGCCTCAACTCCAACATCACCAAGTTCACCAAGGTGCTCATGGCCATCACCCCGGAGGACAGCAAGCAGACGCTGGTGACGATCGGCGACAAGGGGCGCAGCCAGCTCAGCCGCGCGGCGCCGGAGAAGCTGACCATGGGGTTCCAGGACACCTACAAGGTGCGCGCGCGCGCTTGTTTGTTTGTCTGTTTGTATGTGTGGGAAGGAGTGTTTGCGTGCGCGTGTGTGAATAGGGCTGGCGGGGGCTGGAGAACCAGTTGGCGGCAGGGGGCGGGGGAAGGAGAGTGCGTGCGCAGGCAGGGGCGCGCCGATGCACAGAGCAGCACCGAGCAGTGCAATGTGCAAGCAATAACTGCAGCGGCGGCCACGCCCCGAGTCGGTCCGCAGCTCCTCCACCGCGCAGCAACGCGGGCCAACCAGTCGGGCCTGGCTCGCCCCGCGCGCCGCCGCCTCGCAAACCCCGCAACCCCCGCACCCCGCACCCCCCCCCCCAGGTGCGCACCACCTTCAGCCAGGCGGCCATGATTGCGGAGGACGTGCTGGCGCAGGAGCCCGACGCGATCAAGCTGCTGTTCAACAAGTTCCACTCCGCCATCAGCTTCAAGCCCACGGTGGGGGGGGGGCTTTTCGAGGGGGGGGGAGAGATTTTCGAGGCGGGGGCGGGCCGGCGGTGGGGGGCCGGCACAGTTTGTGGGGCGGCGGGACGGCGCCGCGCGGCAGCGGCAGCGGTCGGCGCGGCGGCGCCAGGCGGGCAGCCAGCGGCTGGCAGGGCAGCGGCGCCCCTCTCGGGGCGTGCAGCACACGCAGGCGCCCAGCCCCGCACGCCGTCCGCTGCCACGGGCGCGCCCCCACCCCTTATCATTCGCCCCCTTCACCCACCCCCAAACCCAACCGCCCCCCCCCCCAAACCCCCCACCCCCAAAGGTCGCGACCGTGCTGTCGGCCACGGGCATCGAGCGCCAGATGACGGGGGAGACGGGGTCCAAGCTGGACGTCTACGACCTCGAGGTGGCGGCGGAGAGGGAGGACGTGCTGCGGGACCTGGCAGAGTTCCAGCTGGCGGCGGTGGGTGGCTTTGGGGCTTTGGGCTTTGGGGAGGGGGCTTGCTTGTGTTGTGTGTGCAGGGGGCGGCGGGTGGCTTTGGTTGTGTGTGTGTGCGCTTGTGTCGGCTGAGGGGGCTGTGGGTTTGTGTGTTGGGGTTGGGGGATGGGCCGGTCGCTGAGAGCTGCACACGGCACCGCCTGGCAACGCGAGACCCCCACGGCGCCCGCACGAAAGCGCAACCGCCACAACCGCCAACCCCCCCCCCCAGACGCTGTACAACGCCATGCTGGAGAACAACTGCAGCGAGCACGCCTCCCGCATGAGCGCTATGGAGAACTCCACCAAGAGCGCGGGGGAGATGCTGGAGAGCCTCACCCTCAAGTGCGCACGCGCGCGCCACCGCATGCGCATGCGCACGCTAGCATGCGCACGCAGTGCCTTGCCGCGCGTTGCTGGGCTGCTTGTACGAGTGTTGGTGGCCGCTGCGTTTGCAGCTTGCGGCGGCGGCCGCAACTGGCGCCGTGCGCCGCGCTGGCGGTGCGCGCCACCGGGCGCCGTGCGCCCCCGCCTCTCCTACCAGCTGTGCCCAAACTTGATCCACTCACTCAATCTCATCTTCACTGCGCTCTTTTCTTTCATTCGTAGGTACAACCGGGATCGCCAGGCCAACATTACAACTTCGCTGGTGGAGATCATCTCCGGCGCGGCGGCGCTGGTGGACGAGTGAAATTTGACCGCGTTTGGACGCAAGCTGTGCGTGTGGCGTGGCCGGAAGTGAATTCGGGCCTGATTCCGCCGCACCCGATCACCAACCTGGCTTATCCACCCCCCCGAAAACCTGCGCTCGCTGGGTCTGGCGCGCGGTGGCGCGGGGCCAGCTGGCCCGCCTGCGGAGGGCGGCGCCGCGCGCGGCAGTCGGCACGCATCGGCGCGCCCCCTCCTGCCTGGCCCTCCGCCCCCGCCTTGTGCGCGGCCGCGCTCTCGTGTTTGTAAGCAATGTGCAAGCAAGGCATGTGCGTCCCTGGTGCGGGCCCTGCTCCTTGCAGCAAGCAGAGTTGACCTGGGGTTTGGGCAGGCAGCTGCCCCAGCGCATTGGCCGCCCGCAGCGCGCATGTGCGTGCGCCCCTGTCCACGAGCGCTCGAAACCGATAGCTGGGGTGTTTATGCTCGTGACTGCGCTTTGGCAGGGCGCGCAGGCTCTGCATCAACAGGTGTTGACAAAACGCCAACCTCGATTGCATGACTCACACTGCCAGTGCTGTTGGGGTGAGCCGAGCCCTGCTGCTTCCGGCGCTCGTACCGCTTCCGGCACGCATCAAAGCATGATGCTTTGCCTGCACCCTGAACACCCCCTGATCTCTGGTTACTATTATTATCTTCATAATATTCACCACCACAACGCGCAGGTACTGTATGAGCGGCGCGAGGGCTTTGCAAAGGCCAGCTCGCGGCGGCGGCCGGCAGCATCGCCGCTTCTCAGCACGACAGCACGCGCGCAGGCGCTGTTTCAGGACGAGCGCCGCCGCATGTTTGAGGGCAGCAAACGAGTTCGATGGGGGGGCTGCTTGGGGCTGGGGGGCAGCGCCGCCACGAGCGGCTTGGTACTTGTACGGCATGCAAAAAGCAGGCGCGGCGCGCCTCCGAGGCGGCAGCTGGGCATCGGGGTCGGGGGGCGGCCAGCTCGGATCTGGGGGACAGCGCCGCCGCAAGCGGCCGGCCCCAAGGGGTGCGGTCCCTAGGGGCGGCGCTGCAAGGGGGCGTGGGAATGCTGCTGATTAGTGCTGCATCGCCGCGCAACAACGGTTGAGATCAGATCACTTGACGTCTTTTTGTGCTGCCGCACGCAATGAGATTCAAATCAGTGTTGGTGAGTGCTGCAGAGGCCGATCCAGGAAACAGGTGGTGAGGAGCAACGCGGGACCTCCCATGACCAGTTGAGAGCTCAGACCGCATTGTGGCGTTGCGGTTCAGGGATCCAGGAAGGGCCGCGCCCGCCACGCGCGCAGGTCGCCGACGATGCGTGCCTTTTGGCGCACGACGACGTCGTGGACGCGCGCGCGCGCGGGGATCGTGCGCCTCGATCATGCGGCACGCCAGGCAGGCCACGCACGGTGCGGAGGCTGGCGTCGTCGGAGGCCAGGAAGAGCGACAGCGTCGCGGGATGGCCTTTCCTTGCGTGCGCGTAGTCAGCGACTGCGCGGCCCCGCGTGTAGTCGCCGCCTGGGTCCACGAACAGGAACCACGCCGTCGGATACACATTCATCAGTTGGCTTTTGGGGGCGGGCGGTTGGGAGGGTTGGCCGCGGTTGAGGAGTGCCAGGAGTGGTCGAGGGCTATGGGCCGAGGCAAGCAAGCCGTGCAGCCCAGTTGGGCCCATGCCCCCGAGAGCTTCTTTTGCTGCAGTCCTCGCCAGCGCTGCCACGTGGCGCACGGCTCGTTCAACTAATCCCAGCAGCCCCAAAAACGCGCACCCGTGTACTCACCGTTGAAGGAAACACAGCAGAAGTTTTTCTTCTCGCCCGCCTGTCTCTTGAACTTGCGGGTCCACAGCAGCGCGCGGCAGCCGCTGGAGCTGCAGAGCTTATCAAGCGCATTGCAGCCGGGGCCGGCTGCGTTTAGATTGAGCAAGGGTTTAGGACGGCGGAGGGTCAGCCAAGCGCGGTGTGCACTGTTTTCAGTTATGTGTTAACAGCGTCTACGCCCACCATCTGGCGGCAGCCTGTAAAGGCCTTTGCAACTGCATCAGCAGGCCCCCTTTTATGCAATCTGCAGCGCGCATGGCAGAACCCGTGGGAAGTGATGACGTACCTTGTGCGTAGTCAACGCAGACCTCGCCGCCGGCGCGCTTCAGCTTGTTCAGCGGAATCTGAGGGGTGGGTTGTTTGTCGGCAGCCGTTTTGCATGAGATCATGGGCTGGCGTGACTTGCACGTGCAAACTCTTGTGGAAAGGGCGGCGGCATCGTTTGGTATGCAAGCAGCCCTTTGCCTAGAAAATGCATGAGCCAGCCCAACCCGCGGTGGATCGCACCAGCACGCTGTAGGTGTCTTCGACCTTGATCTTGCGGAAGCGGCCGCCACCAACGTTGTACCTTTTTTGTTTGGGGAGGGGGAGCACACGCAAAGGCGGGTTTGCGGGGCAGGGGTGAGCGCGGTGCCATCGACAGGAGTGGTGCGGACAGGGTATGAGCGACGGCAGCGTAAGACGCCTTGGGACCATGCGTGCAAAGCGGGCAGAGTGATGGAAGCAATGGCGGGCGGAGCAAAATGTGCAGGCAGTGGGGTTTAGGTGGGGCCCTGGAGGAAGGCTGGACTGCAGGCTTGGCGGGTGGAACGTGTTTGCCAGCGCCCCTGCCTGGGCGGCTGCATGCTCACGTGACAAACTCGCGCGTCGTTTTCTGGGCGCAGGTGGAGCCGCTGGGCGGGTATATGATCAGAAGCTTGAGGGTGGGGGTCTTGAGGGCGCCCTTGAGGCAGCACCTGCCCGGTTCGGGTGGGGGCGGCGCAGCGGGGGTCAGGGCCGCGAGCTGAGGAGCGAGGGGGAGCTGACTCACAGGGGCTCGGCCCAATGGTGACTTTGGAAGATCCCGCGGTTGAGAAATCAGCAGCGGGCGCCCCGTGCGGTTCGTTGGGGCGTTGTTTGCTGGGCCTGCCGCGGGCTACCCCCGGGACCCCCAAAGCATCGAGCCCGGCGCGCAGGCGGGGCGCACACAGGCGCCGGAAGCAGCGGCGCCGCGGCGGCCACCTGTCGGCGCCCTGCACGCAGTAGTCGTTGTTGACGCTCAGGTCCAGCAGGCTCGCGTCCCGCCGTTTTGGGTGCCCTTCAATGTCAGGTTGTAGGAGGTGATGGGGGAGGCCACGCTGACAGGGAAGGCGCACTGCTGGCGGGCCAGCAGGCTGCGGCGGGGGCTTGCCCACTCGGGGATGTCTGGGGGAGGCGGGTGACTGGAAGTGACTCGGGGGCAGGAAGGCGGCAGTGACCGGCAGGGGGCTTGGGGCGGTGGGCGGCATGCTTGGCGCCGGCTGCGCGCGCTGGGCGCGGCCGGGGGCGCGGGTGTCAACGCGTGTCTGGCGGGCGCGCGGCGACTACGACCCCGGGCGCGCCCCCTCCCCACCTGCGCCGCTAACGGCCGCCACCAGGGCCGCCAAAACCAGCATAAGCACGCCCCTTTTAGCCATGGTGGCTCCTGCGGCGTCGGGGGACCCCGGGCCGGGCCCCGTGCGGCGGTCGAGGATGAGGCTCACAGGCGGTCCGGCGGGTTGAGCGCCCGCGAGTTGTTGCGCAATGATTGCATGAAATGATCGCGAGTGAGAGGCTGCGCGCCTCTCCGGCCTTGCAACAGATTCGTTCGGATTACGGCCCCGGTGTTAGCGTGTCACCCGAAAAAGGGGCATGTGATCGCGACCGAGGCCCGGGCCGAAGGCCCACGGCGCAACCAGGGCGCACGCGCCGCCTCACCGGGCGTGTGCCGCTCCGCCGCAGCGACCGCCCCACGCCTTCTGGCCGCCGCACGGCATGCCCAGACGAACCTTACCATTCGCCAGGCCAGGCCAACATTACAACTTCGCTGGTGGAGATCATCTCCGGCGCGGCGGCGCTGGTGGACGAGTGAAATTTGACCGCGTTTGGACGCAAGCTGTGCGTGTGGCGTGGCCGGAAGTGAATTCGGGCCTGATTCCGCCGCACCCGATCACCAACCTGGCTTATCCACCCCCCCGAAAACCTGCGCTCGCTGGGTCTGGCGCGCGGTGGCGCGGGGCCAGCTGGCCCGCCTGCGGAGGGCGGCGCCGCGCGCGGCAGTCGGCACGCATCGGCGCGCCCCCTCCTGCCTGGCCCTCCGCCCCCGCCTTGTGCGCGGCCGCGCTCTCGTGTTTGTAAGCAATGTGCAAGCAAGGCATGTGCGTCCCTGGTGCGGGCCCTGCTCCTTGCAGCAAGCAGAGTTGACCTGGGGTTTGGGCAGGCAGCTGCCCCAGCGCATTGGCCGCCCGCAGCGCGCATGTGCGTGCGCCCCTGTCCACGAGCGCTCGAAACCGATAGCTGGGGTGTTTATGCCCGTGACTGCGCTTTGGCAGGGCGCGCAGGGCTCCGCAGCCGGAGGCAAACGCCGGGACGCGGGCGCGATCGATCTGAGGGCGACTTTCTCCGCCCTGCAGCGGCGTATATGTAGCTGCAGGGCCCTCCAGTCATGGCTTCCCTCGCGCTGCGCCAGTTCGGCGCGCTGCTGCGCAAGAATGCGACGCTCGCGCTGCGCAGCCGGCGCTCGCCGCTGGGGCTGGGCGGCGCCGCCAGCCTGCTGCTGCAGGTGCTGCTGCCTGCGGCCTTCTTCTGCCTGATGTGGATCCCCAAGCACTACATACCCACCATCCACCACCCGGCGTTCCTCGAGCCGCACGCGTACGGCCTGGACACGCGCTGGTGGGCGGGGCCAAGCCCATACGAAGGTGCGGCGGTGCACAGGGCCGTGGCGCACTGGCAGCTTGGCCGCTTTAGATTTGGGCTGCTAATGGGAGGCGTGCACCTCTGCACACCGGAGCAGCAGCCGAATTTGCCTGCAAGCGGCCCATGAATGAAAAGCTGAACTCGCATGTTTGCCTTCGAGCGCAGCCGCCGCCGCCGCCGCGGCCGCAAACGTCCCCGCCCCGAACGCCCCGCGCCGCCCCATCCCCGCAGGCCCCGCGTTCCACTCCGGCAACCGCGCGCGCCTCGTGCTCGCGCCAGACACGCCCGCCGTGCGCCGCGTCGGGGGCCTGCTGGCCGCTGCGCTGGCGTGCCCGGACGAGCCTTACAAACGCATCTGCAGCGCGAGCGCCATCTCCTCATTCGGATGCCTGTTCGGGGCCGCCGACACGCCGTCGCAGTGCGCGGTGAGCGCCGTCGGGTGCAGATGCGCTTGGCCCGCCTCCCCAACTGGATTTGCGTCCGCAGTGGCGCGCCGCCGCTTGCTGCAGGTCATCTCTTTTGCCTTCTACCCAGACCGCGCCCCAAACTGCCGACCCATCCCAACACACTCACGTGGCCTCCTGCACCATGCCCCCTACTCCCCCAAAACAACAAACCAGGACCGGTCTGTTTGTGTGTCAGACCCCGCGTGCCGCGCGCCCGCGCTGTCAGATCACATCGCCTTCGCGGAGGACGAGGCGGCGGCGCTGGCGGGGCTGGGGGATGCGCCCGCAGACGCCGTCGTCGTTTTCGGCGGCGGCGGCGGCGGCGCCGCTGGAGGCGGCAGCAGCGGCGGCGGCAGCAGCGGCAGCGGCGGCGGCAGCTTTGGGGCCAACGGCCGGCACCAGCAGCAGCCGCAGCAGCGGCAGCCGGACGGCCGCCTGGCAGATCTGTCCCTGTCAGATCTCCTGACCTACGAGATCCGCATGAACAGATCCGACGTGCCGCCCCCCGGGCTGCTGCGGGACCTTTTTGACGTGGCACCCGGTGACATGCCGCTCCCTGGCAACCTGCTGTGGTGGGTTGCGCACAGTTTGCTTTCCAATTGGGTAGCCCTTTGCCTGATGGCTTGCGTTTTGCCGAATCAGGGTTTTGGGGTTTCCGGGTGCAAAGGGTTGCAAGCGGAAGCTTCCTCACACTGCTCCTGTGCAGACCCGCTGGATGGGCTCAGTTTAAAGTTGAAACACCGTGCAGGCTGTGACTCCCTCAAACTACGCTCACGCTCCCCCAACACACACAACCACCCGAAACACCAAACCAAAACAACCAAACCGCCGCCGCAACCAAAACAAAACGCCGCCGAAACAGGGAGTGGCGCGGCTACTGGTTCTTTTCAAACCTCCAGCTGTCGCTGGACCGCGCCCTCCTCGCCCTCGCGTCCGACCCAGCCGCCCCCTCGCCTGCCGACGTCCGCGTGTCCGTCAAGCCCTTCCCCTGGCCTCCGCGCGCCGAGGACCTGGGCGCCGCGTCGGCGGCGGCGGCGCTGAACCTGCTGCTCGTGTACGCGTTCCTGGCGCCCACGCGGGGCGCGGTGGTGGACGTGGTGGGGGAGAAGGAGCTGCGGCTGCGGGAGGGGATGGCGGCGCTGGGGCTGACGGTGGGTGTTTTTTGGGGGCGACGGTGCAGCGGGCAGGGAGCGGCGGTGGATGTGCCCTTTATGAACTTGACTTAAAACAGCTGCAGCACACACACCAGACACACGCACACACACAATACACACAAGCCGCACCAAACCCCCCGAAAAACGAAAACACCCCCCCGCCGCCGCCGCCGCCGCCCGCCAGGACGCCGCCTATTGGTGCTCCTGGGCGCTGACCCATTGGACTGTCCTTGCCGCCTCCGGCGCGCTGTGCACGCTGGCCGGCCTCTACCCCTTCTCGCACTCTGCGCCCGCGCTGATGCTCGCGTTCTACTGGCTGCTGGCGGGCGCTCTGGTGGCGTTTGCGTACGCCGCGGGGGCGCTGTTCGGGACGGCGAGGGTGGCGGGGACGGCGGCGCAGCTGATCTACGCCCTTTCGATGATTCCGGGGTGGGTGGGGGTGGGGGCCGGGATGGGCGTCTGGGTGGGGGAGGCTTGAAAAAGAAAACGCCGACACGCTTTTGTTGCTTGGTACGCGGCTGGGGTCAGTTGCCACCCACCCAACCATCACATCCCACCCAACCCAACCCATCCCAACCCACCCACCCCCGTCCGCCCCCCCCCACCCAGTTTCCTCCTGCCCTTCACCCAGCCCCTCGGCGGCGCGTCCTGGTTCTGGGCCTGCCTATCCCCGACCAGCGCCGCCTCCCTGTTCGCCGCGGCGTTGGTCAACTGGGAGCGCCTGGCGGAGGGTGCGCCTTTGCCGTCGCGCGCGGTTTTGCTGGTGTTTGCGGGCAGGCTGTGTGGGAAGCTGCGCCTGCGGCCAGCGCCGCCCCCCTGTTTGCCTGCCGCGGCGTTAGTCAACTGGGAGCGAATAGCAGAAATTGCGCGCGCCCGCGCCGTCGCTGCGCCTGCCTTGCTGCCGCCGCGCGCGGTTTTGCTGGGTTCGGTTCAGTCCACGTGCATGTTTCTGCGCTTCACCCCGCCAAATATGCACGCTAAACACCATGCCAAGGACACGAAGCGCCCAACAAAACCCCGAACCCGCTGCAGGCATAACCTGGCGCACGCTGTGGCTGCCGGTCACCCAAAACTCGTCCTTCTGCGCCGGCCACGTGCTGCTGCTGCTGGCCGCGGACGTTCCGCTCTACGCTGCGGCGGCGTGGTACCTTGAAAAGGCGAGTAGGGCCGCCCGCTGTGTCTGGTGTTTGCCGGGATTATTTCAAATTTGTGTGTTGGGGGAAGCTTATGTGCGGCCTGGTGCCTTGAAAAGGCGAGGGGGCTGTGTGTTTAGCATTCGCTTTTTGAGCTGTTGGAGTTTCCTCAGACGTGTCCTGTGCTTTTATTGCGGGTCAAGCCTTTGTGGGCGGTAATGCTCGCCCCGCCCGCGCAGCACCGCCGCTGCGCACGCTGTTGCCCATCTGCGGCCGAGGCGGGTGGCGGTTCGATCCGCAAAACGCCCCCTGATTCCCCAAACTCCAAACCCCAAACTCTGGCAGGTCCTCCCGAAAGCCTACGGCCAGCGGCTGCCCCCCTGGTTCCCGTTTGACCCCGCCTTATGGCGCGGACAGGGCGCAGACAAAACCGCTGAAACCGCCGCCGCCTCGGCCGGCGCGCGCGCGCGGGGCGGCCGCGGCCGCGACGGGGCCGGGGCGGCGGCGGCGGTAGTGGCAACCAGAGGCGGCGGGGGCGGGGGCGGGGGCGGGGGCGGGGAGGGGGCCGCCATTTCGGTTCGGGGCCTGACTAAAGTGTTCCCCCCGCCCGGCGGCAAGGGCGGCCCCGCGGTGGCGCTGGATGGGCTCAGCTTTGAGGCCCCCCCTCGCGCGGTGACGGCGCTGCTGGGGCACAACGGCGCGGGGAAAACGACGGCCATTAACATTCTCACGGGTGCGCGCGCGGGTTCGGGTGGGGCAGCTCCCTTTTTGCTTTTTTGTTTTCGCAGCTTCTCCGCAACCCGCCGCAACACTGCATCTCTGCGACCCCTGCCTGCTGAGCCTCAAACCCTGAAACCTTGACCTCAAACCCCAAATGCAAAGTCCCAAACCCAAACCCCAAACCCCAAACCCGGAACCAAAGGCATGCTGCAGCCAACCGCCGGCTCCGCCTTTGTGGCCGGCCTCGACGCCGCCACCCGAATGCGCGCCATCCGGCGCCGCCTCGGGATCTGCCCCCAATTCGACGTTCTGTGGCCGCAGCTGACCGTTGCGGAGCACCTGGCCACCTACTGGACGCTCAAGGGCGGCGCCTCGGGCGGCGCGCGCGCGGCGGTCGAGGCGGCGGCGGCGGAGGTGGGCGGGGCGGGAGGGCGGGGGAGGGGGCACGCGCGCCCGGCGCTGGCCGGGGCGGCCTTGCTGGGGCGAATGGGCGGCGCGGGCTCTTTCGGGGGCAATGTAGCCGCCAGACCCGCCGTCCCTGCGCAGAACAAAACGCGAACCTGATGAACCGTTTTGAAACGGCCTGCCAGCCCGCAATTTTCTGTTATTAATGAAAAAAGACTGAAAAAGGCATGCGTGAGGGAACAAAACAACACAAACCCCACCCCGTCCCAGGTCGGCCTGACCCCAAAGCTCGACACCCCCGCCGGCCAGCTGTCCGGCGGCCAGCGGCGCAAGCTGAGCGTCGCCATCGCCTTCCTAGCAGATCCGCAGGCGGGTGCTGTTTTGTCTTTTTGGGGGTTGCAGGCGCTTTGCTGCTTTTTGTGTTTGCGGCTGCTAAAAAATGCTTTGCCAGGGGCTTTGCTGGTGCCCGCCGTTCCAAAGCCGCCTTTTCTGCGCAGTTCAAACGAGGGCGGCGGCCAATTGTGTCAACACCAGCTGAAAAGCCTGAAGAAACGGAACGAAAAGAAACTCTCTTGGCTTTTGAAACCTGAAACAAAAAAAACTCCGGGCCTTTGCTAATTGAAACCCAAAAAAAACCTCCGGGCCTTTGCAAATTGAAATCAAAACAAAACCTCCCCAAGGTGGTTATCCTGGACGAGCCCACCAGCGGGATGGACCCGGTCAGCCGGAGGGCCACCTGGGACATCATCCGCTCGCGGTGGGGGGGGAGGGGGGTCGAGGGAAGGGTGGGGGGGGGTTGAGGGGTGGGGAGGGGGCGGTCCGGGGGTCTGGGGGTTGTGGGACATCATCCGTTCGCGGTGGGGGTGTGGGGGGATTGGGGGAGGCTTAGTTGCGCGAACGTGTGAGCATGCGCGTGTGCGTGTTCCCATAATACCCCTGACACAAAAACACAAGTACAGACACTGCACAACCCACCGGACAACCCCCCAAAAGAAGCTTTGTCAGCTGACACAAAAACACCCAACTTATTAAACAACCCCAACAACCGGCCCCAACCGCCACCCCAACCGCCAGGCGCGCCTCGGCCACCGTCCTCCTCACCACGCACTCCATGGAGGAGGCGGACGCCCTAGCGGACCGCATCGCCATCGTTTCGGGGGGGCGGCTCGCAGCCGAGGGGTCGCCGCTGGAGCTCAAGGCGCGGCACGGGGTGGGGTACACGCTCACGGTGGTGGTGGGGCTCGGCGGCGGCGGCGGCGGCGAAAACGGAGGAGGAGGCGGCGGCGGTGTTGGCGGCGCCAGTGGGGGTGACGGCGGCGGCGGCGGCGGCGGCAGCGGCGGCGGCAGGGCGGCTGCCGAGGCGGTCGCGTCGCTGGTGCGGCGCAGCGTGCCCGGCGCGTCGCTGCTTTCGGCGGCGGGGGCCGAGGCGGTGGTGAGGCTGCCGCGGGAGGAGGTGGCGGGGTTCCCCCAGGTGGGGCGCCCTTTGTTTTTTGGAAAGCCGCAACGTGGAGGGATTGTTGAGTTGTTGAGCTTGTTTTGTTGGCGGCTGCAACTTGGAGGGCTGTGCTAAGTTGGGCTTGTGCAGTTCCGCCCCAGTGGGGCGTTTTAGAAAGTTCCCTGTCAAACACACTGTCCAAGCAACCTCCAAAAATGCCACCCCCTAAAAAACCGCCCCGAAAACCCAACCGCCAGATGCTGAGGGACTTGGAGGCCGCCCGCGCGACGCTGGGCGTGGCCGCCTACGGCCTGTCAGTCACCACCCTGGAGGAGGTTTTCCTGCTGCTCGCCGGCGGCGGCAGTCCGGGGGGCGGCGGCGGCAGTCCGGAGGGCGGCGGCAGCAGTCCAGGGGCTGCTGGAGGCAGTCCGGAGGACGGCGGCGGGAGCCCAAAGGGCGACGGCAAACGCGCAGCGGACGGCGGCGGGGAAGGAGGGGAGGAGGAGGAGGGAGACGGCGTGCGGGTGCCGCTGCTAACCGCCGGCGCCGGCGCCGGCCCCGGCGCGGCGCGCGGCGGCGGGCCCCGGGCTGATGCGCCGCGGCTGTCGGGGGCGGCGCTCTACTGGCAGCAGCTCAAAGCGCTGATCATCAAGCGCGCCCTGTGCGCGAGGTGCGTGGCGGGGGCCCAGGGGCTGTTGGGGTGATCCCGTTGGCTGAAGCCCATGGGGCCTTGCGTCCAGGGATCTTTGCAAAGCCGGTGGGCGGCCCTCGGGGCCTTTGGCTTGTTTGCAGGGGACTGGGGGGCACGGCAGCACCCTCTGTCAAAAGCCAAACCGAACAGCTTTGGCCTCGTGCATCGAGTGCCCAAGCGCCTCCCCCCCAAAAACCGCTTCCCAACCCCCAAACCCCCCGCAGCCGCGACCGGCTCGCCCTGGTGACTCAGCTGGCCGTCCCCCTGCTGCTCGTCGCCCTCGCGCTGTGGGCCGGCTCCGCCCCCGCCCGCGCCGACGCGCGCGGCGGCGCGGCGCTGGCGCTGACGCGGGGGGAGGCTCTCATGGGGGCGCGCGCGGTTCTGTCCGCCTCGGCGGCGGCGCGCGGCGCGGCGGAGGGGGGCGGGCTGGCGGGGTTTGTCGGGGCTTACCCTCAAGCCGACATCGAGGACTCCGGAGCGGTGGGTCAAACGTTTGACCGGCGGTCAAACTGCACCTTGACCGCCCTGCTTTGAGGACTGAAGCGCGCTCAGCGCATCGGCTTTGGCATCTGGCTTGGCAGCCTGCGGCCGCGCACCTACGCATAGCCTTCCCTCTCTCCCCCGAAACCGCCCACCCACCCTTCCAAAATCAGACCGCTCTCTACACTGGCAGCGCCGGCGGCCCCCCCCTCAACCAAACCCTGGAGGGCCGCCTGCTCGCCCTCTGGCCCTCCGGCCGGCCCCGCTTTGACGCGATCCATTTTGAGGCGCCGCTGCAGTGGCCGCCGCCGCCGCCGCCGGCCGGGAACGGCAGCAGCAGCGGCGGCGGCGCCGGCGGCGGCGGCCTCCCGCTGCCGCCCCGCGGCGGGGGTGTCAGCGGCGGCGCGTTTTCAAACGGCAGCACCACCGCCGCCGTTGAGTACACGCTTGTCCTGAACCAAAGCGCGATTGCGGCGCTGCCGGCGGCCATCGCCGCAGCGAACAGCGCGCTGTTGCGGATGGCGCTCGGCGGCGACGGCGGCGGCGGCAGTCGGGCGGGCGCGGCCGGCAGCCCAGAGGCTGCGGTCGGCAGTTCGTGGCGCGCGGCCGGCAGTCCTGGAGCCGAGCCGCCGCCCTCCATCCGCGCCACGAGCCGCCCGCTGCCGCTGCGCCACGACGAGGCGGCGCGGGCGGTCCGCGAGGACGCCGCCGCGCTGATGCTGGTGCTGTGCGTCACGCTGGCGGGCAGCGTGCTGAGCGCCTCTTTCGTGGTGCAGCTCGCGCGGTGAGGGCTTTTGTTTGATTTTCAAGCGCGTGGGGGCCGCTGTTCTGGCTGCAAACTTGCAGCGGCGCTCCCAACTGCAGCGCCCACTGTTTCGACCCTTCTAAACAGCAGCTGCCCTCGAGCCATCTCACCCACCGCCTCACACCCCCATGTCCCCCATCCCCCCCCAAACCAACAACCCCCAGGGAGCGCGACTCCGGTTTCAAGCACCTGCAGCTGCTCGCCGGCGCCCCCGCTACCGCGTTTTGGGCCGCGAACTACGCATCAGATCTCGCCGCCTTTTCGGTTCCCGCAGCCGGCATCGTCGCCCTCGTCGCGGCCTTCGGGCGGCGCCTGCCGTCGCTGCAGGGGCCGCGGCTGGCGGCGTTCGGGGCGCTGCTGTGGGCGTTTGGGGGCGCGGGGCTTTCCCTGACATACGCGCTGCACCCCTTGTTCGCAGTGGGTGGGGGAGCTTTTGGGGGGGGGCGTTTTGGGTTTGGGGCCATGGGGTGCGCCAGCCGTGCGGGCCCGCGCGCGCGTGCGATGGGTGTGCACAAACCGGCGCGGTTTGTGAGCGCAGTCAGCGCGCGCCCTTCCCTCGCCGCAAGCACCGGCGACGCCTGCAAAACGGCCCACCCCTCTCTGAGCCTCCACCATTGAACCCCATCAGTTGCAAGGGCATCGCCCCTCTGCCCTTTCGTAAGGACAAGCCACCCCCTCTAACCCTCCACCCACGACTCACCGACACACGAACACACCCAGGACGAGCTGCGCGCCCTGCAGCGCCTCAACAGTGCATACTTTTTCACTGGCTACCTGGGATTCCTGGCCACATTGCCACATGGGTGGGTTGAACCCTAAATCCCGGGGATGCGTGGCGTCTCCTGGGTTTGACTGTGTGCTGTCGGGTTGCACCGGGCTAGTTGGTTTGGAAGGGGTGGGCTTTGGAGATTGTGACTCGCAAACAAACCCCAACCCAAACCCAAACCCGAAAGCCCAACCAAACGCGGTTCAGGTGCTGGATCTGGTTGTGGGCACCCTAAACCCCAACCCTAAAACCCACCCCTAAACCCCAAAACGCGGCTCAGGTGCTGGATCTAATTGTGGGCACCCTAAACCCCCCCGGCCTGGCCCCCGTCGCCGCCGGCGCGAAGCGGGCGCTGTCGCTGCTGAGCCCCCACTACAACCTGGCCAGGGGGCTATACGACGTGCACTCCTCCTACAGCGCCGGTGAGGGCTGTAAGGGCGTTCGGCTTTGCTTTCGTCTCAAACAGAGTCCTTCACCCTTTGCTTTCGGCTGGATGGAGGCCCCCCCGCTTTTGATTGCTTTCATTGGTGATCTCCGCCGCAGCACGTGCATGCGTGCGCTAACGCCGCTCCCCGCCCCGCGCCCGCCCCGCAGCCGACCCCTTCCCCCTGCCGCTGCCCGGGCCCCGGCCCCCCTCTGACCCCTTCGCCGCCGCCACCTGGGGGGCAACGATGCGGCGGCTCGCGCTGCAGGCGCTTTGCTACGGCGCGGCCGCGGTGGCGATAGACGCCGGGATCTTCTCCCCGCTGCGCGCGGCCGCGACGCGCGCTGCTCGCGCGCTGGGCGGCGGCGGCGGCGACGGCGGCGGCGGCGGCGGCGGCGGCTTTGCCGCGCGGCGCGGGGAGGGGCCCGAGGCAGGAGGGTACGCGCCGCTGCCGGGGGAAGACGAGGAGTCCGCCGTCCGAGGCGGGGGCGCGCGCGGCTTTGAGGATTCCGAGGTTGCGGCGGAGCGCGCGGCGGTGGAGCGGCGCGAGGGCTGCGGGCCGGATGAGTGCTCGGTGGGCGGCGGGCTTGGCCTTGGGGGGGGGCGGGGGCTTGGGTGTTTCTTTTGAGGGCGCTACAGTAAGCAGCCGGGGGACTTTTCCCCCCAAGACCGCCGCCCCGTCAAACACCACCGTGCTGCACCATGCCGCGCCGCGCACCACGCTCAAAAGCAACTTCCCGTGTGACCCCCCCCCCGAAATAAAAAACGCCCCCAGCTGCTGCTTGACGGCGTGCGCAAGCGCTACCCCGGGGGCATCGGCGAGCCGCCCGTTGTCGCGGTGGCAGGGCTGTGGCTGCGCGCTCGGCCGGGGGAGTGCTTCGGCCTGCTGGTGAGCGCGGGGGTGCGAGCCGGCTCGCGGCCTGGTGACGCGCAGGTTGGCGGCAGGAGCGCGGCCGCGCGGGCTGTTGCCTGAGAGCCGCTGCAAGGGCGATGCACCTGGCGCACCGATCTGAAGCTTCGCTGATCGCCTTCCACACTGCCCGCTTCGTTGCCCCTTCCCCAAACTGCCACCCCCCCAAAAGGGCGCCAACGGCGCCGGCAAGACCACGACCTTCAAGGTAGTCACCGGCGAGGTGTCACCCGACGCCGGTGACGCTTTAGTCGCGGGCGCCTCGGTGCTGTCCGCGCGCTCCGAGGCGCGGCGGATGCTGGGCTACTGCCCGCAGTTTGACGGGCTGCCGGCGGCGATGACGCCGAGTGCGCATTTGGGGATTATACACTTGTTTGTTCTGGGGTCGGCCAGCGGCGTGACAGGCTTGGGAAGAGGAGGCGCGTGAGTGCCATGCAATGTGCGGAGCAGCTCTGCTCTGCTGAGGGTGCAGCAGCTCCGCAAATCACTATCGGCAGGCACTGTGCCTCACCCAGAAAACGACCAATGGCTGCCCTAAACTGCTCAACTCCACCAAAAACCCCGCCCGAACCGCAGCCGAGGTGCTATCCCTGTACGCCCGTCTCAGGGGCGTCCCCGAGCCGTCCGTCGCGCCCTCCGCCGCGCCGCTGCTCGCCCGCCTCGGCCTCTCGCCGCTCGCGGCGCGCCCCGCCGGCGCGCTGTCCGGCGGGAACCGGCGGCGGCTGGCGGTGGGGGCGGCGCTGGTGGGGGCGCCGAGGGTGGTGCTGCTGGACGAGCCCTCGACGGGCATGGTGCGGCCCCCCTTTCCCCCCTTTTTGCCCCTTCACACGCAATCTTTTGGGTTTGCCGGCGCTTTACGCTGCTTCTGCATGCGTGCGGCGGCACAGGAGCGCGGGGCGGGAGAAACAGGCGTGAGGCAGCCTGATCTGCCAAACTCGGGCACCGCCCTCCGCCTGCCGCCCGCCGCCCGCACCTGCGCCGCGCAAAACTCAAACGTGAATGCACAACGCAAACGCCGGCGCGCAGGACCCCTCCGCGAGGCGCGCCCTTTGGAACGTGATAAGGGAAGAGGTCTCAGACGGCGGCGCCAACGGCGGCGGCGGCGGCGGCAGCAGCTCCCCGCCGGCGGCTGCGGGCGCCCGCCGCCGCGCGGGCCGGCTGCGGCGCACGGTGGTGCTGACGTCGCATTCAATGGAGGAGTGCGAGGCGCTCTGCGGGCGCGTGGGCATCATGGCCGCGGGGCGCCTCGCCTGCCTCGGGCCGGTGCAGCGGCTGAAGGAGCGGTTCGGGGACGGGTACACTTTGGAGGTCAGGTTCGAGGGGGAGGCGGCGGCGGCGGCAGTTGCTGAGGAGGAAGGGGACCCCGCGGCGGCCGTGGCAGCGGCGGCGGCGGCGGCCCCGTTTGCGGCGCGCGCGGCGGCGCTGCTGGAGTGCGTCCGGCGCGCCGCGCCGGCGGCGGCGGTCGTCGAGGCGGACGCGCGCGCGGGGCGGCTGCTGGTCCGCCTGCCGGGCGGCCGGGACGGGGGTGGCGGCGGCGGCAGTCCAGACAGCGGCGGCGGCGGCGGCGGCGGCGGCGGAGCCGCGCTGGCGGGCGCGTTTGAGGCCGTCGAGGCGGCGCGCGCGGAGCTGGGGGTCGCCGACTACGCCCTCTGCCAGAGCAGCCTGGAGCGCGTTTTCCTGCGCGTGGCGGCGGGCGCGCCGGCGGACGGCGGCGGCGGTTGACGGCCGTGCGCGTCAGACTGGGACGCAGCCGCCAATTGTAATCAGCTCAACGCGCTGCGGAGCGCGCCCGAGGGCTTGCCGCCGACAGCGGCGGGCGGGGGGCCCCCGACCAACGCGCTGCTTGCAACCTTGAGCTCAACCGGCTTTGAACTCCGATCAGCATGCCATGCTGCCCTGCCATCGGCGCTCAGTCAGGTTTGGCGCACACGCCCGCGTGTGTACTGCCTTGCCTCGGTGCACGCCCGCCCAACCCTGCCCCGGAGCGCACGCCAGCGGGGGCCCTCACCCGCCTGAAGCACGCCCAAGCGCTGCACAAATGCAACGCCAGTGGCCCCGCGACCCGGCGGCGCCTGCGGGCGCGATCGGGCCGGCCGGTTGCGGCACCGGTGCCGGGCGGACATGCGCCGCGCCCGCGCCCCGCGCGCGCCGCCGCCGCCGCCGCCGCCACCGCTGCTGCCGCGAGGGCTAAAAAGCGGTCCGGGATTCGGTCCTTTAATATCGTTCAACTTCAAGCCTCAAGCCCGGTCCCCGTCGGAGGGACGTCGCCGTCAAAACTCGGTCGCTGCTCCCTGCCCCCGCGGCCGCCCCCGCAAAAATGGTCTACGCGGAGGTGACATGGAGTGAGTATCCGCGGCCTGCATAGTTTGGGAAAGCCCGCGGGAGGCCCAGCCGCCGCGCCTCGCGCCGTCGGCGAGCCGCCGCCGACACATGCGCCGCCGTCCCGCGCCCAGCACGCCCCCCGCCCCCCCCCCCCCCCCCCCCCTGCAGTCTTCGCCGTGGGCGTCGTGCTGGCCGTCGCCGTCGGCTACGGCCTCGGCGCCAATGTGAGGCGGGCCGGGGGGCCCGGGGCTCCACACGCCTCGGCGCGCGCCCTGCGTACGCCGCGCGTGGGGGGGGCGCCAGGTCGCCGGTGAAGCTGCGAGCGCGGCGGCCCTCCCCCACAGCCGCCGACACCAACTTGCCCCCCCCCCCCCGTCTCACCCCGCCCCACCCACCCACCCCCGCCGCCCCAGGACCTGGCCAACATGTTTGGCCCCTCTGTCGGGGTGAGCGGCAGCCGCAGGGCTGCTGGATCGGAGCTTTGGCAGTGCCCCTTGCTGTTGCGGCTGCTGCACAGCAGCTGTGCCGCCACCCTTGTGGCAGCTCGCACGCTCCCCCTTGTCGCATTTTCAACCAAAACCAATGCCGACCTTCCTCTGCCGCCCCCCCGCCCCCGCAGGCCAAGGCGCTGACCCTCAAGCAGGCGGTGCTCGTTGCAGGTGCGGCGCGCGGCGGCTGGCCGCAGATCCCAGATCAGCGGCGGCAAGGACGACAGCAATGCCGTGCCCGCCGCCCCGTTGTGATTCGCCCCCGGCCTCATGTTGAGCAATGGCCCCCCAGCATTTGCAACGCCAGCTAAACGGCCCCCAAACCCACCAAAACATTTATTGCTGTCGGCCCCAACCCCCTCACCCCACCCCCCACCCCAAACAAACCCCCACAGTGGTGTTTGAGTTTGTGGGCGCCGTGCTGATGGGCAGCGGCGTCACCAGCACCATCCGCAACGGCATCACTGACTACAGGCAAGCCCAAAAGGGGGGGGCATGAGTCATACCCGCAACGCAAACTGGATGCTAGCGCGCCCGCATTGCGAGGGGATGCGGGCAGAAAAGCCGTGAGGGCCGTGGTCAAAGTCAGCAACCTACCGGCAGCGGCACTCAACCGGGCGCTGCGGCAACAGGCCGACGCATGTCTCACCTCACCGCCGCCTCGCCGACCCTCTCAATCCCGCCTCACAACCCCCCTCACAATCCCGCCTCACAACCCCCCTCAAAAAACCCCTCACGTCGCTGCCTTGCCGACCCTCTCAATCCCCGCTCACCACCCCCCCCTAAAAAAAAACCCAACCCCAATTCAGGTTTTTTGAAGACCAGCCCGACATTCTTGCCTTTGGCATGCTCTGGTGAGTTGACGTGTGCGCTTCCCTCTCTTTGCTCGCGCTTGGCTGCGTGTGGGGCTGCCCGCGTTGCCCCCACTGCACAGGGCCCAGACCCCAGCCCCGCTCCTCCCGCCCCCCCCCCCCAAACCCAAATCCCCGACCCCGCCCCCGCCGCCGGCGCACTCCCCCCCCCCCCGCAGCGCGCTGCTTGCCACCGGCATTTGGATGCTGACCGCCACCTACTGGGAGCTGCCCGTCTCATCCACACAGGTGGGCCTGGCCCGCCTCGATCCCACTTGAGGTGGCGGTTTTGCCTCCACCCCAGGTTTTGCCTTCACTTGAAATCCCCGCACCCTGGTTGCCGCCTCATGGTGGCCGCACCCCCCACTTGGGGGTGTGTGTATGTGAGACCTACACACACAAACTTGCACAACCCCCCCCCCCACACACACACAACCTGAACCGCACCGGCACCCCCTGTCTCACTAGAAACAAAGAAACAAACGAATCACAACAACCCTCGCTCCCCCCCAGGCCATCACCGCGGGCGTCGCCGCGATGGCCATTGTGGCTGAGGGCTTTGGCTCTGTCAAATGGTGGGGGCCGGCGGACCCCAGCCAAGGAGTTTGCTTGATCGCTTTCTTGCTGTTCGATTGTCCTTGCTGGTGTTTTGCCTGTGGATTTGTGGCCTTGCTGCCGCACGGGAGCTGCACCGCAAACACACATAAAACTCAAAAACACACAAACCACACACAAACCAAGCAAACACTCACAAAACACACTCGCAAAACACCAGGTGGGTGCCCTCCAACGACTTCCCCTACATGAAAATGTCAATGGGCTTCATCGTGAGTGGGATGGGCGCGCGCGGGGCTGGAACGCATCCCACTCGCGCTGAGCTGTTTGGTTTACCGCTCTGCCTAGCCTGCTGTTTTGCTTACCGCTCTGCCAAGCCTGCTGTTTTGTTTACCGCTCTGCCAAGCCTGCTGTTTTGTTTACCGCTCTGCCAAGCCTGCTGTCTGCGTGCCAAGGGACTGCATGTGCTCGCAATCGCCCCTCCTTCACCTGCGCCAGCTGCGGCCTCGCTTGCCCTGCCGCCACACAACTGCAACCCCCCAAGACCCCTAAAAATCCCCCACCCCCCAACCCCCCCCCAAAAACCTCCAAACTCCCAACCCCCTTACCCCTAACCCCCCCAAAAGGCAATCTCCTGGATCGTCGCGCCGCTGCTTGCGGCGATTTTCTCCGCCGTGCTCTACTGGGTCGTGCGCGCGGTCGTGCTGCGCTCCTCCAACGCCTACCAGCGGTCCCTCTTCCTGCTGCCCATGTTCACCTGCGTCACCTTTTTTGTGGTCACCTTTTTCATCATCGAAAAGTGGGTTTTAGTTTCAGCTTCAGTATTTCAGTTTCAGTTGGGGCTTTTTGCTTGTGGTTGCTTCGGGTTTGGGTTGTGTTTTTATGCGGTGTATCTTCTGAGCCATGCGTGCGCGCTGGCGTTCAACGTCTCCAGCGCCCACTCGCCGGCCATCCAACCGCAAGCGCAAGGCAAAGCGCCCCTTGCGCCGGGTAGCCCCCGCTGACTGCCTGCGGCCGAGCGTCTCAACCCCGCCACCCCCCCCCCCCCCCCCCACCCCACACCCCACCCCACACACAAACGAAACACGCGCGCGAAAACCTGCTCCCCCGCAGGGGCGGCCCCCAGTACGGCTGGGACAAGACCCCCGTCGCCAAAAAGGCCTGGGTCTCCGCCGTCGCCGCCGCGGGGAGCACGCTGATCGCGGGGCTCGTGGGCATCCCGCTGCTGCGCCGCAAGGTGGAGAGGGACGTGGCGGAGGCAGCCGCCGCCGCAAAGAGGTGCGCGCGGGTTTGGCGGCGTGTGGGGGGAGGCTGTGGGGCAATTGCCCCGGTGAAACGGCCGGTTTTCAGTTGGCGGTTGGGCCGCGGCGACAAACCAGCTGAATTTGCACTGCAGTGCAAGGCCCTTGAGCCTCGCGGCGCAGCTCACTCGCGCTGCGCACTGCGACCAAACCATCCCAAACCTCTCTGTGTCTGCTGCACGGGTGACTGCTGAGCACACGTCGCCACCCACCGGCCCTGACTAAACCCCTCGCCCCGCCCACCCCAGCAGCGCCGACACCGCCATTGACCTGCCCGCCGACAAGGCCGCCGCCGCCGACGCCGCGGCCGATGAGGAGGCCGGCGCCGGCGCCGCCGACGGCTCGCTTTGGGGCGCGCTGCAGCGGTCGCGCGCGTGGCGGGTCGCGACGGCGGGCGTCAACTATGACATCCACAAGGTGGGGGGTTTATTGGTGCGGCCTGGGGTTTTGCGGGGTCGGTGCTGCAGCATCGGTTGTTTTGCGCTTAGCGAAACGGCTGTGACGTCATTCCGGCCGTGGCACCACGAGAAAACACGCCCGCCACACACGCCTGCACAGACGAGCCATCCAATGCCAACAAAAACACACACAAAAAACACGCACCCCCCCCACTGCGCGCAGATCGTCGACGAGAGCGAGCGCGTGCGGGAGATCCACGACGCCGCCGAGGCGTTTGACTCCAAGGCGGAGACCAGCTTTAAGTACCTGCAGGTTGGGGGGGGTGGCCGGGATTGATCCACTCACAGCGGCCGCCTTGCCTTTCCGGTTGTCTTTCTAGCTGTGTTTTACGTATGAAAGGGGCCTTCCAACTGGAAACAGCGCTGTGCGTGCAGTGCGCGAGCGCCGAAGCAGCTGCCCCCACTCCCCAGCCAAGCCATCCAACCCGGCGCCGAGCAGCAAACCCCAAACAAACCCCATCCCACCCCACCCCACCCCAGGTCTGCACCGCGTGCGCCAACGCGTTTGCGCACGGCTCCAACGAGGTGGCCAACGCAGTGGGCCCTCTGGCGGCTATCTACCAGGTGGGGTGGGGAGCTGGAGAATCATCAAAAGAGTGATTGAAACAGTGTCTGCCCAATCTCAACACGCCCCCACTGCTGCGCCGCAGCGCAGAGCTGTCGCCATACTGAGGAGCCTCAATGGCCGTGACCGACGAATACGGTACCCCCACCCCACCATCTTCTCTCCCCGCTCTCGTTCAATCACCCGCCTTGCAGGTTTGGCAGGAGGCGTCGGTGCGCTCTTCTTCGGCTGTCCCCCACTGGCTACTGGCCATTGGCGCCTTTGGCATCTGCTTCGGCCTCGCGACATGTGAGCGCCTGGGGTTGGCGGCCTGGGGGGGCGGCTCAAAATGATGAGCGCGCAAGCGCATACACGCGCGTGCATCAAAGCACGATCAAAACACCAGAAAAACGCCAGCAAAACGCCAGCAACACACCAGCAACACACCAGCAAAACACCAGCAAAACACAAGCAAAACACCAGCAACACCAACGTGTGTCCTAAAACCCAACACCGCCCGCCGCCCTTCCCCCACCCGCATCCAGACGGCCACTACATGATCCAGGCAATGGGCGTGAAGACCGCCCGCCTCACCAACTCCCGCGGCTTTGTCGTCGAGCTGTGCGTCGCCGCCGTAGTCATCCTCGCGTCCCGCCTCGGACTGCCCATGTCGTCCACGCCCGCCACCGTCGGCGCCATCGCGGGCGTCGGGCTCTGGGAGGGGCGGCGGGGGTTCAACACGCGGCTGTTCCTCAAGTTTTGCGCGGGGTGGGTGGTCACCATCATCGCCACCGTGCTGCTCACCATGGCCTTCACCGCGCAAGGCCTGTACAGGTGCGCGCGTTGGGGGGTGCGCGCGTTGGGGGGTGCGCACGTTTGGGGGTGCGCCTTTGGGGCTGCGCACGTTTGGGTGCATTTTGTGCCGCAAGCTGCGCGCGCGTGCGCGTTCTTTTGCCCGGTTCGCATGGCGGGGTTGTGACCTGCTGGATCTGTGGTGCGAGCCAAACAGACAGTTGGAATGGGCTTTACGGGGTTTTGTTTGGGGCAGACCAGCTTGCGCCATGTCAGAGTTGCCGGCAGCGGTCCAGGCTTGAGCGTTGACGCCCCCTCGTAAGTCTAAAGTCTAAACCCGCCGCCGCCCCTCCCCCTGCCTCGCCCCCTCCCCCACAGCCCCAACAAGTTCTCCGCGAATGAGCGCGCCATCGTGGGGGCCTATCTGAACCTCACCGCCACCCAGGCCGCCGGCGCGCTGCCGGCGTCGAGCGCCCAGGTGCGGCGCCGCGCCGCGCTGTGGGGCGAGCGGGTGACCGGCCCGTGGCCCGCCCGTGGCCCGCCCGACCGAGCGGTGCCCCCATCTGGCCCTGCCCGCGGCGCTTGGTCGTGTTTTGAACGTGAGCACGCAGCCCTGCAGTCAAATTGAAAGCCGCTCATGAGCCCAACCCTCCCTCACCCGCCCTCCGCACCCGCAACCCAAGCAGGCCATCCTGTCCGCCGCCGCCGGCCAGAAGATGCCCATCCTCAGCCTGCTCGGCCCCATGGAGACGCAGGCGGCCGCGCTCAGCGCTTTCGACGCCGCCGTGTGGCCGCGCGCCTGAGCGCACTACTCACCAGGACCACGCACCCGGGCCACGCGCAAGCCCGGCGAGCCCCCCGGGCTGCGGCAGCCTTGCTTGCAGCCTGAGAGCTTTTGCGCGCACAGGCGAGCAGCCCGCAGCAAAGCACTGTTTTCGTAAGTACGAGGGCAAGCAGGAGGGCAGTGCCCTCCGGCTGCATGCAGTCCGGCGCACCTTTTGCGCCCGCGCCCGCTCGCCCGCACCCTTTCTTGCCACCCTCCCACGCATACCCGGCCAGCAGCTTGCGGCCTTCCTCCCCCAATCCCCAAACTTGTCCCGGGCCGAAATGCGTTGCACGCCTGCCGTGCCCAAACGCACCGCGGCGAAGCGGCCTGAACCGAAAATCGCGACTTGGACCCTTTTGCCCCGGCCGCCGCCGCCCGCGCGACTCTGCGCGGGCGCGGCGCCGCCGTTTGCGCCATCAGCAGGGTGCGCTCGCACCCGGAGCAACTGCCTACTTTTGCCCCCGGACGCGCCGCGGCCCTTTCCCAAACCTCCGCACGCTCCTCTTTGCAGCAGCAGCCACTCACCGCCCCGACTTGCAGCGGCGCACTCACCGCCCACTTTCAGCGGCCTGCCGCTTCCAGGAATAAACCGACTTGCCTCGGCAGCAATTCAAACACGCACTGCGGCCCAATTGCACGTACGCAACCCCCGCCCCTGGCCCTCTCTTCCACCCCCAACTTCATACACCCAGCGCCGACGGGAGAGCAGCGCCGCTTTGCGCCCGCGCAGCCACTTGCTTTGGCACAGTTTCGTTCGGCGCCCGCTGCGCATGCTTACGTGTGCCGCCGACAGCGGCAGGAAGTGGCTGCAGAGCCGTGGCCCTTGGGGTCACCCGCGCATACCAACAGGCTTTGACCACTCCCAGCAGGCGGCACGGAACCTCACGCTTACGAAGCGTGCGCTCTAACCAATTGAGCTATAGAGGCAACTACTATAGAGGCCAATTTTCCTCCCATTCCCCATCAGCACAATCCTGGATGCCGAAAGGGCTTAGCGGGCGCCGCTTTTCTGCTCGTTTTCCTTGACCCTGGTTGGAACACGGTGGCTGCAGGATCCTGCGATGCCGCAGGCGGAGTAACAAATCATCATCAGCGCCGCTTTTCCAGTAACAAATCAGCATCCAATTGCCCCCGCCGGCGCGCGCTGCGGCGCGGGACGGGGGAGAGCCGCGCGCTGAAGGGTGGGGCGGTTGGTTTTTGGCCTTTGCGGCGGTTGGCCGCAGGTCTTTTTTTTGGACTGCCCCACACGCCGTTTGCTTGCCCATCCGCTGATGCGGTGATGCTTGCTTGTGCACCCGACGCACCGCCGGACCGGGCGGCGGGCGGGAGGTTGAAAAAGGCGGCCCGGTATAGGATCCCACGATGCCGTGGGCGGAGTAACCATCAAATCAAATCAACAAATCAGCATCATCGGGGCGGTTTTCAAGTGGATCTTGCTTGCGAGTAACAGCCATCATCACTGGGCTCGGTGAGCCGCCGCCGCCGCCGCCGCCGTTTGACGGTCGAAAGTCGACGCCGGCCGCGCCGGCAGCCCCGCACCGAGCCCAGTGATGATGGCTGCTACTCGCAAGCAAGATCCACTGGAAAACCGCCCCGATGATGCTGATTTGTTACTGGAAAAGCGGCGCCCGCTAAGCCCGTTCGGCATCCAGGATTGTGCTGATGGGGAATGGGAGGAAAATTGGCCTCTATAGTAGTTGCCTCTATAGGGCCCTTGACGGCCTTACCCTTGCAGCCGTCGGTCTTCTTGTCGTTGGCGGTGCTGGCGGGGAACAGCGCGCGCAAGCTCTTGGCCGGCTTGAGGGCGCGGAAGGTCGCCTGGAGGGTCGTCAGGGGCTTGGTCTTGGGGGTCTTGGCGGTGGCGATGAGCTCGCAGGCGGGGGCGGCATCGGCGTCATCGCTGCCGATGGGGATAGAGACAAAGGAGTCGTCCTTGCCCAGCGGCTCCTCAAAGTCCGAAGACTCCACCACGAGGACGATGCCCGAGTCCTCATCGTCAGGGTTTACCTCGGCCTCGGCCATGGAGGTGGTGTCGGGGGTGTCGGGCGTGGCCTCATCAGGGACGGCAGTCTTGGGCTGGGTAGGGGTCGTCGTCTTACGGGTGAGGCCCTTGACCTTGTGCTTGATCTCCTTGGCCGCGGCCTTGGCACGGGACTTCATGCAGCGGATCTTGGCCTTGGCCTCGGCCATTCGCGCCTCAAGCTTGGCGCGGAGGGTGTTGGTCTTGGCCGTCGTCTTGGACGGGGGCTGGTGGTTGGGGGTTGGGGGGTTGTTGCGTTCAGTTGGTGCGTGGCTGGTGGTTTGCTGGCTTGAGCCAAGTGGGCAGGAAACCCTGGGCTCCCACCCCAGCCCGCACAGCCCCCCAAGGCCCCCAAGCTCAACAGACAGGGACGGAAGCTCACCAGAGGGGCCATCATGTTGGTGGTGGCGGGCATCACCACGGGGGCCGACTCAGCGTTGGCAGGCAACGGGAGCGACGGTGCCGCCTTGGAGAACGGGCGCGACAGGAGGCACATCTCACGCACTGTGATGGACCTGTTTGATGAGGTTATTAGGCAGGCGGAGGGTCAGGCGGTCGAAGGCACGAGGGGCCGCGGTGGTTGCCGTGCTGCGCGCAGGGCGGCGCGGCGCGGCGAGGGCAGATGCGGGGCGCCGCCCCGCCGCCCCGCCCCCACCCCACCCCTGGCAACCACAGGCGCCCAAGCGAGTCTAAATGAGACCCTGCTACCCATGTTGCCCACGGGGAAGCCTCACCTACTGCTGGGCTCGGGGTCGGGGCGCGAAGGGCGCTCGAAGGGGCTTGGCAGCTCGGTCCGAGGGCAGGGCGTCGCGTCAGACGGTTTTGCGCTGGTAGAAGGAGCTTATAGGCGTCTGGGACACGTAGAGGGCGGTCTGGAGGCGGTGCAAAGGGTGCGTAGGCTCTCGGAGGTCGCGGGAGGGAGACTCCGGGAGGGCTCGAGGGCGCTGTTGATCGAAAGGGCAGTGGGGAACTGGGTAATGAGTTGTGGGGAATTGCACGCATTAAGTAGTCGCCCGGGCTTAGCCGCTCGGGGAGCTGGTAGTTGGGCGGGTGGTTGGGGCGGCTCTGAGCCGCCAGCGGTCGCCGCTGCCGCAGCCAGCGCTCGTTCGTGCCGCCTGATCGAGGCCCCGACGGCCGCCACTCACGTCTTATAAGGACCCAATACCGCCCTGAACATGCTCGGGGGGGGGAGACGGCCTGGCGGGGCCGCGCGCCGCGGCGGCGCCCGGGTGGCGCCGCGGCGCGGGGCGCCGCCGCTGCCGTCCCCCCGCACCTTGCGCAGTGCACCTCGTAGCAAGGCGTCATGCCACTGGTGCATTTCTGAGGCGAGGGGGTCCCGCAGCGCAGCGGGGCGGTGCGGTTGCGGCCCCGCGCGCGAGGCGGTTCGCGCAGCAGCGCCGCGCAACCCGCGCAGCGCAGCCGCGCAGCCCGACAGACCCCGCGTCCGCGCTGCTGCCGCCCCGCTGGCCCCTTTGCCAGCAGGGCACCTGCCTTCTACGATACGCCGCCGCCCATAAGCGTCGGCGGCAGGGGCAACTGGCTCACCTTACAAGCGCGTTTTGCAGCGCCGCAGTCGGGCGCGTGCCAAGCCAGCGTGTGAAAACGGATTGGTGCAGCACAGGGTGCAGGGCAGGCAGCGACGCACTCATCAAATCCTGCATGGGGTGCCTCGTAGCGACGCGCAAATGGCACGCGCATACTACGGCTGCATGGGTTGGTCACGTCGATAAGAGAAACGTGCGGGGGGGGGGGAGCACTCAACAGTGGGGGCCAATCCCCAAACGGTCGGGCGAGCGGACGGTATTGGCATTGCGCAAGCGGACCGCGCGGGCTCACAGCTTGAGCGTCACGCCGTGCGCGCCGAGCGCGGCGGCAAGCAGGCAGACAACCACCAGGTAGGCGCCTGCAGGTGGGGTTTGGGGGCTGCGGTCAGAAACCGGGTGCGGCAAAAGAGAGGCGGAGGGAACGGAGCAACGCCCATCGGCCCGCGATACTGCCCCTTGCGAGCAAACAAGCGGCAGGCAGGCGGGCAGGCACGCGCGCGGGCGGCAGCATCGCACCAACGATTGCGCGCGCCACGCCGTCGCTGGCGGCCAGCGTGTCAAAACCGAGGTTGACCGCGCCAGTCAGCAGGTTGGCGGCCAGAAACAGCGGCAGCAGGTTGCGGTTGATCGCACAAAGCAGGCGGGGCGAGGGCGCCGCCGCCGCGGCCGCCGCGCCGCCGGGCGGCGGGGCGGCGCGCGGCGGCGCGGCGAGCGCGACGGTGGCGACGTCGGTGACGGCGCACATTGCCAGCGATGCAAAGCACTGAGCGCAAACCCACAGCACGTACGCCGCGTTGCAGGAACTGCGGGGAGGGGGGCAGGAAGGGTTGGCAGCATTTGGTGGGCGTTTGCTCCCTGGCACCGGCGGCGGGCCCGCTGCTTATGCGCAAACCACCAGGCCCCCCTCCTCCCCAAAGCAGCAACCGCCAAAGGCCCCGGCCCCAACCCACCGCCGCGACACGGGCTCCACCGCCGTCTCAAGCAGCCACAGCAGCGCCCAAGCAGCCGCGTCGGCCGCCAGCAGGCGCGCAACCCACAACCACACCGCCCACGAGGCGCCCTCCACGCCGCCGCCGCCCGCCGACCCGGCGCCGCCGCCGCCGCCGCTGCCGCCCCCGCGCTTGCCGGTGGCGGACAGGGCCGTGCGCACCCTGGAGGCGGCCGCGGCCGCGCTGCCCTGCAGGTGGTGGCCGGCGGCCGCCCCGAGCAGGCTCAGGGCCCAGTAGCCAGGGATGGACCCGAGGCCCTCCTTGTTCAGGCCCGCCCAACCCGGCCCCCTCGCATCCGAATGCACCCACGCGCTGCCGCCGAGCAGCGACAGCGCGGCTTGGTGCGCCGCAGAGACGGCAAAGCCGGCGGGGAGCAGCGCGCGGGGGGGCAGCTGCGACAGCAGCGTCAGCAGCGCGACCGCGGCGGCTGTGAAGAAAAAGTTCCAGTGCACGCCGTACTCCGCAACCGGGTGCTGGTAGCCGGCGGCGCGCGTCGCCACGAGGCGCGCAAAGCCCAGCGCCAGCAGCGGTAGCGCGGCGCGCAGGCCCGATGCGGCGCGCTGCAGCCTGTGCGTTTGATTTCGCGCCGAGGTTTTTCAGGAGTGCGCACACGCAAGCCGCCGGCTGCACCGCGGCCGAGCACGCACACGTGCACAACACAAAAGAGCTCCCAGAACAGCCGCGCTGGTCTGAGCCGCCCCCGCCCCCGCCCCGACCCCAGAGGAACTGGAGCCACTCACGCGCTGGAGCGCCCCCCGCCGCGGCCGTCCACCGCCTTGGACACGAGGCCGCCCGAGAACACCACCGCCCCAACGCCGAGGTCCATCAGCCCCTGGCCGTGGCCCTCCGCCTTGGCGTAGCGCCGCGGGAAGGCGGGGAAGTCCACCCCCAGGATGGCCAGCGCCGTCAGCAGCATCGTCGCGCCGCGGAAAGCAGACACAAAGCTGGCGGCGGGGGACAGGGGCCGCAACGGTTGCGGGGCGGCAGCACTTGGTGTGAGGGCCTTGGGCGGCAAGGTGTCGGCGCATGCGCACGCGCCGCAGGGCGGCTCCGCAAGCCTTGGCCCCAAAGCAGGAGGGCATGCAAAGCGCAACGGCTCTGGCCGTCGAACGCGCAGCGCGCGCACCGCTTGCGGGGCTCTGCCAGGTGCTGCGCAATGGCGCCCAGCTGGGCGCGCGCCCCCGGGCCGCGCAGCATTTTGAGCCAGATCTTGAGCGCCACGCTGACCCACAGCAGCAGCAGCATGAGGAAGATGGGGACCGCCTCCACCGGCGACATCGTCAGCGCGACCTGGGGAGCGATCAGCGCCGCCGCCTCGATCGCCAGCGCCGAGGCGCGCAGCAGACGCGGGGAGGCGCCGAGGCGGCGGAGGCGGGCAAGCACCCAGCTCTGCGCCGCGGCGGCTGCGCGGGGAGGGGCGGGGAGGAGGCCGCCGGTGCGCGTGCGGCTGCGCGCTGGAGCGTGCTGTGCCGCGAGTGCCGCGAGGCCAGCCCACTGCGCACCCCGCTGCGCGCTGCCGCGACATGTGTCGGGCCGGTTGCCGCTCGCGCTCAGCGGTCTATCCCGTGGGCCGCTCACCAAAGAGGGAGCACATCGGCAGGCAGCCGATGACGCAGAAGATCTCCCACTTTGTCGTGCCCTGCAGGCCCGCGACAAATGCCTCCTTGGCCGCGGCACGCGCGCGCAGCGCCGCAGCGTCGCCCGCGTCGGCCCCAGCGGCTGTGGCCATGCCGGCCTCTGGACCCAGGAGGGCTCAGGGATCGCCTTTGGCCTCCTCTGGCGCAGCCCCGACCCCGCGGCCCGCGCCCAGCGAGGGGGCGCGGCCGAGGCGCCTTGCCACGGTCGATCTGGCGAGCGAGCTGGGGTCGCTCAGGCGTGTATGTTGTGGTAACCAACACCCCGAATGCCAAGAAACGGTCGGGGCCGTCGAGGCTGATCCGGTTGCGCCGTCCACCCGCCTCCCAGCTCGGGGGCGCTTCCTTCCAGTCCCAACGCAGGCGCTTCGCGCTCACAACAATCCCTGGGGACGATCGACGGGCGGCTCGGGGGCGCAGGGACCGCCCAGCCCAAGCACACGGCAAACCGCGGCGCGCGCTGCTCGCGCGCTGTGTGCTGCGCCGCTCCCGCCAGGCTCCCGCAGCCCAGAGGCGGGCGCGTGCGGAGGCGCGCGCCGCGATGCCCGCGCGCAAGTCAGTCCTCGTGACCGTTGGCACCACCAAGTTCGAGGCGCTGATTCGGTGAGCGGCCGGGTGCAGCAGGGGCGCGGGGTGTTGGGGGCAGCGCCCGCCCCACCCGCCAGCGCTTCAGCAAAAGCGGCGCCCCGGACGGTGTGCTGATGGCTCGTTTGCCTACCCTCCTCGCAGCGCCGTGGACAGCCGTGCCTTTGAGAACGCGCTGGTGGCAAAGGGCTACTCACACCTGGTGATCCAAAAGGGCGCCGGCGAGTATGCGCCGCGCGTGCTGCTGCCGGACGGCGCTTCAGCGGCAACACTGGACAGCGGCCTCAAAGTCGAGTGCGTTTGCCGCCTGGGGCGGGTCTCGCGGGTGTGGGAGGGGCTCTCCGGATGCAGGCGGTGCACGGCCGCGCCTGCGAGCGCAGTGGTGCTGCTGCACCCCCACTCAGCCATGCGCATTGTCCCGAACGCCCCCACGCACCCCCCGCAAACCGTCTCGGGCGCCGCCCGCAGGTGCTTTGACTTTGCGCCGTCCCTGGCAGCGCACGTGGCCGACGCGGCGCTTGTCATCTCCCACGCCGGCTCTGGCAGCATATTCGAGTCCCTGACAGCTGGCAAGGCGCTCATTGTGGTGCCAAACCCGCTGCTGATGGACAACCACCAGGCGGAGCTTGGGAGCCACCTCAGGGCGATGGGCGTGCTGGTGGGTGGGGCTGCTGCCTGCCTGCCTGCCTGTGCCTGCCTGCCTGCCTGCCTGCCTGCCTTCCTGCCTGCCTGCGGTGGCGTGCTCTTCAAAGCTCCCCGGTGCGGCCGTGCGCGGAATGTGGCAGCCGCAAAAGAGACACCGCGCGCAGCGCACACACACCGCTCCGCCCTCGTCTCCCCGGCGCGCACCACCACCAGGAGTGCGCTGCACCGGACGAGCTCACCGCGGCGGTGCTGCAGCTTGACACGGCCAAGCTCAAGCCATACACACGCGGTGACGCGTCGGGGATCGTGGCGGCAATCGACACGCTTACGGGGCGCGTGGCATCGGGCAGTGGCAAGGCTGAGCGGGCACGATGACGAGGTGTGCCGCACGGCGGTGGCCCCGTCGGGGACTTGTGCGACACCGGCGGCCACACCTTGCCTGATTGCTGATGCCCACTGCCACGGCCAGCGGCCGTTTGCTGCGCGTCTGCATAACTCTGCGCGTTGCGGTAACAGCGCCATGTCGGCCGATGGTCAAACACGCGCCGCAGCGGGGCCTGCATCCCAGCCATGCGTGTTCGTGAGCAACCTGACGCACAACGCGGTAGGGGATAACATAAAGGAGGCATTCGCGGCCAAGGGCATCGACGTGGTGAGGCGGGAGGGCCGTGGGAGGCGGAACACGACCGCGGTCAGCGGCCCAGCGCGCGTTCACAGACCCCCTCGCGACGCCTCTGCAGGCGCGGGTGGAGATTATGAAGAAGGGCGCGCCCTTTCGGCGGCGCGGCGCGGGGCTGGCGGTCGTGGCGCTCGAGCGCGCTGCCGACTCGCGACGCTGCTGCGAGCTGCTGGACGGCAAGCCGCTGCTGGGGCGGCCCATGATCGTGCGGCGCGACCGCTTTGAGGAGGACGATGCGGCGTATCAGCCCCCGGAGGCGGCGGTGCAGCCAGGCGCCGCGGGAGGCGGCGGCGGCGGCGGCGGCATCAGCAGCATCGGCGGCAGCAGCGTGACGATCGGCTCGGGCAGGGGCGTAGCCGTCACGTAGGGGGCACCCTGGCACGGCCGCCTGTAAATGCAAACCCACCTGCTCTTGACTGCTGTGTGCAAAACTTGGTTGCGCGAGCGAGCGCCGCCCCCGCCGCCGTGCAGGGCCCGGGCTGTGGACTGCCCGCACGTGCCGCGCGATGGCAGGTTTGCGGGCAGTGGTGCAGTCCAACAGCCGCTTGCGAGCACCCCTTGCCACGGCACGAACGGCCGGCGGCGGGCGCCAAGCCGGTTGGCCGCACGCGCGGTGCGTGCGCCAGCGGCGCCAGCGGGTCCGGTACCCGCCGCAGCGCGCCTGGCCTCCACCCCCTCCCCGGGGCCGGGCTGCGCTCAAACGGGCCCCCCACGGCCCCCGGCCCCGATCACACCCGTGCTCGAGGGCGGGGGCTCGCGCAAGGCCGCAAAAGCGGGGGCCGCCCCTACACCTGCCCCCGTCGTTACGCGGCAAAACCGCGTTCTGGGCGTGGCCGTGGCAGTTATCGTGCGCGAATACTAGCTCTGCCAGCGTGCGCGCGGCAGCCAGGTTTCTCCCAGCGGCCGCTCCGGCATTCCCCCAGTGCGAGACAGCGGCGCCGTCCAGACCCCGCCGTAATGACCTCCTAGTTGTGCGCGAATCGGCATCACCGCGAGTGGCTCCATGCAGTCGGCGCAGGCTGGGGCCGCTGGCCGTGGGGCTGCTGGCGTGGTGGGCGCCCCCGTCCGGGGCCTGCGCAGGTGGGCTCAGGGACGAGAAACGGCCAAAGGACTTGTTGCTGCGGGGGCGGTGCCAATGAGCGCAGCGTGCACGGGGGCGGGCTCTTCGAGCAGCGCTGCGACGGACTGCAAGCCCCCCGGCTCGCGGCGGGGCGCTGTATGAGCTTCGGATGCTAATTCCCGCGGGTTGGCTTGCCAGTGGACCGGCGGCGGATCGGCCGCGACCTGTTTCGGCCTGTCGCACCGCACCGTTCGCCCCGCTGCGCCCTGCCTTTCCGGGCCGCGCTGAGGGCAGCTGTATGCTCGCAACCGCCGCTCCACCCCCCGCAGGCTCCCGGCAGGGCACCAGGCGCAGCCGGCGGCGGCGAGGCGGCGCGGCGCCGCCGGCGCCGCCGGCGGGTGCGTGCCGCCTCGCGCGGCCGGCGTCGAGGGCCCCGCAGCGACGGGGCTGCAAATCCCCCCGCTGAAGCAGCTCTCGCTTCCGCGGCTTGCCACCAACGGCGACGGCAAGGGTGACGTCGGCCTGCATGTCGCGCGCGCGGCGGCAGCCGCCGCGGCGGCCGCCGTCGGCAGGAATGGCCACGGCAGCCCGCACGCAACGGCGGCCGGCGTAGACTTGGGCGCGATGTTCCTGGAGCGCATCAGCAGCAACGGGGAGAGCAGCAGCAGCAATGATCGCAGCGGCGTGGGCGCACAGGCGCCCGTGCGCCAGCGCGCGTCGCGCCACGAGCGCCACCGCATGCGGCGGCGGGAAAGCCGCGACGGCCGCCGCTCCGCGGCCGGCAGCGGCGACGAGGGCGAAACCGGCGGCGTCGGCGGCGGCTTTGGCACGCACCAGCTGGCGGCCATGCGCGCGTCGCAGGACGCCGCGCTCGATTCCTTTATTGACCGCCTGCTCTCGCCGCACCACGAATGGCACGACGGGCCCAGCCGGCCGGCGCCGCAGCAGCAGAGGCAGGGGCAGGACCAGCAGCGGCAGGGGCAGCAGGCGCGCGGCGGCGAGGCGGGCGCGGCCCCGAGGCCCGACGACGAGCCCCTCGACCCCGAGGCGCTGGAGCGCATCGCCGGGCGCAGGCCCGACAAGGTGGTCCGCGCATTCGTGGACTTTGCGCGCGCGGGCCGCCTGCGCGCCGCGCTGCAGCTGCTCGAGGCCGCCGCCGCCGCGGGGCGCGGCGACGTGCTGTCGCGCCTCAGCCAGCGCGCGTTCCTGCGCGCCGCCGCCGAGGCGCGCGCGCCGCGCGCGGTGCTGCGGTTTGTGCAGCTCATGCCGCCGGCGCACGCCGACGCGCGCACCTACAACCTCGCGCTCAACGCGTGCGCGGCGTGCGGCGACCTGGAGACCGCGACCGGCGTGACCGCGCTGATGACCGTGCGCGGCGCGCCCCTGGACACGCTGCACCGCACCACGCTGATCGCGTGCGCGACGCGCGCGCTCAACCTCGGGGCGGCGTTCCGGTACTACTCCGAGGCGCGCGCCGAGGCGGCGGCGGCGCCCGCCGGCAGCGAGGGCGCGCGGCTGGACGGCTGGCTGTACGGCTCGCTCGTGGCCGCGTGCGCCGCGGGCATCAAGGCCGCCGCCAACGACCGCAAGGAGCAGCTGGTGCTGCTGGAGCGCGCCTTTGGCGTGCTGGACGACGCGGGCGCCAGCAACGTGCACCTCGAGGCGCCGGTCTGGAACGCGCTGCTGATGTGTGCAGGTGGGCCACGCTTCGCGCCCGCGAGCCTGCCGACCCGCCTTGGGGCTTGGCTGGCGGGGGAAAGAGGCCTTCATTCAGCCCGCACGCTGCACACCTGCCGCCGCTCTTGCTCTTTGCGGCAGAGTGCCTGCATGCAGAGCCGCCGCCCTCAACCCCTCACCCAGCCCAACCTGCTCCCCTCACCCCCCCCCCGCCCCCCCCCGCCCCCGCCCCCCAGGCCGCTGCAGCCAGCTGCAGCGCGCGTTTGAGGTGCTGGACATGATGCAGTCCGCCGGACTGCGCGCCAACGAGGTCACCTACTGCGCGCTCATAGAGGCGTGCGTCCTCGCGCGCGAGACCGACATGGCGCTCCGCGTCTTCCAGCGCGCGCAGCGCGACGGCGCGGCGCGCAGCCTGCAGGTCTACACCGCCGCGATCAACGCGTGCATGCTGCGCGCGGGCGAGGCGGAGCTGCAGGCCGCGCTCGACATCTACGCCGCGATGACTCGCGCCGGCGTGGACCCCGACGACCTGGTCTACGGCAACCTCATCGCCCTCGCCGGCGCGGCGCGGCGGCTGGAGGTGGCTTTTGAGATCGTGGAGGACATGCGCGCCAGCGGGCTGCGGCCGAGCGTGGCCACGTGCAGCGCGCTGATCTTTGCGTGCATCTCAAACGGCAACCTGCCGGCGGCGCGCAAGGTGGGGGCGGCGGCGGGGCGGCGCGGGGCAGCGCGGGGCCTGCGTTAGGGGGCAATTGGGGTGTGTGCCGGCGGGCCTGCGGCCTCCAAACCGGCGCCTGCATCAGCCCCTGTGCATGCGTGCAGCGCGGCAGCCTCCCTCCTCCCTCCCTCCTCAACCTGCCCCACACCCCCGCCCCCCACCCCCCACCCCCAGGTGTACGACACCCTGGCCGCGCGCGGCGTGACGCCCCACGTGTCGCAGTACAACGCGCTGATGGAGCAGTACGCCCTGCAGTCGCGCCTCGGCGACGTAGTCACGCTGCTGGGCCACATGTCCGCGGCCGGCGTGCCCGCCAACGCCAACACCTACCGCGTGCTGCTGCTGGCCTGCCAGCGCGCCGACCAGGCCGAGCTCGCTTTCGAGGTGTACAACGTGATGCGCCTCAACAAGGTGCCCGCCAAGGACCTCAACGCCCAGTCCATCTGCTTCACGCTGCTCAAGTGCTGCCTCAACCGGCTGCGCGAGAAGTGGACGCCCGGCGGCTACCCCCCGCGCCCCGACCGCGCGCCGAGCAGCGCGCTGCCGGCCGTGCGCGTGCGCGAGGCGCGGCAGCTGCTCGCGGCGCTGGAGCCCGCGGGGTCGCGCAGCCGGCGGCACACGTTCATCGACAACGCGGACAACATCAACTGGGTCGCGCTGGCGCTGGGCACCTACCGCGACTTTGTGGCCGCGGGGCTGAGGCCAGACCTGGACGTGGTGGACCGCGTGCTGGCCTGCCTGCGCCTGCCCCTCGGCCGCAGCGGCGCGCACGGCGCCGCATCCGCCGTCGACGGCGACGGGGCGGGGCGCCGCGCGCTGGGCGGGGACGACGGCCGCGGCGGGGGGTGCGTCGAGACGGAGGCGCTGCTGCGGGACCTGGCGCGGGAGGCGAGCGCGGCGGCCGGCGAGACGCAGCAGGAGTTTGAGATGCCGTTTGAGCGGCGCGCGCTCGAGGTGCTGGCGGAGGCGATCAACATGGGGCTGCTGCCGACCTACACGGTGCGGCACGGCGCCTCTTTTTTTGTAGTGGGCAGTCCGCTGGACTGGGGGTTGGTGGCACGCGCTTTTTGGCTGGCTGGGCTTCCTTGGCGGCGGCGCTGTTGCTGAGTCCTCTGCTTGCGCGTTTGCTCTGGCTGCCTTCCATCGCAGCTGCCTCCCCAGTCCCCAGCACACAGCCCCTGCGCAGCCCCCGACTGACGCCCCTCCACGCGCGACCGCGCCCCCCTCCCCCCAACCCCCAACAGCTGGACAGCCCCTGCCAGCTGGACCTGCGGGGCGTGCCGCCCACCGTCGCCGAGGTTTACATAATCCAGCTGCTCGCCACCATCGAGGCGCGCGCCAGCGGCGCCAACAAGCGCCCCTTTGTGCACCGCATCAAGCTGCTCGTGCCGGCGTTTGACCCCAATTACGTCATGTGGCCGTCCTACGTGGACAAGCTGCACCTGCACTACGCGGACGAGCTGCTGCAGCGGCAGGCGGCGCTGAGGGCGCAGGCCATCGACGCCGCGAGCCAGCGCGCCGCCGCGCGGCGCGGCGGCGCCGACGATGACGACGACGACGACGGGCTCAGCCTGACGCGGCTCGGTGGGTTTTGGGGGAGGGCGGGATCGGGTTTGGGGGGGCGCGTTACGGCCTCTTTGGAGCCATTTTTGGAGTGCATGGACAGCGGCTTGCGTGCCTCGGCTCCGCGCGCTCTGCCCTCCCCAACCCTATGCGGCCCTCTCAACGCGCAAAAAGCTCACCCCTCCCTTTGCCCCCCGCCCCGCCACCCCACCCCACCCCAGAGCGCTCCGCCCCCCAGTCCATGAGCAGCTACGAGTGGGAGGACGCCGACGAGGACTTTGACGCGCGCGTGGCCGCCGCGCGCGCGCGCCTCGCGGAGCAGCACCCCGAGGGCGCCGCCGCCGAGGGCCACCCCGCCGCCGCGTTCGCGCCGCCGCCTGCGGGCCGCGCCCGCCGCGGCCGCTCGGGCCGCACGCCGTCGGCGCCGCCGCCGCCGGTGCCCGAGCACCACTCCTCCGGCGCGCCGACGGGGCTGGCCGCCGCGGCCACGTTCCGCCGCGTCAAGGCGTTTGTCAAGCTCGACGCGGCGCAGGGCATCATCCGCCTGTCGGCCCGCGAGATCAACCGCTGGGTGCAGACCAAGGCGCGCTTCGAGGAGGACCGGCGCCGCCAGCTGCAGGTCGCGGCCGAGGCGGCGGAGGGGCGCATCTACGGCGCGCTGCCGCCGGGCGCGGTCCCGCTGCGCCGCGCCGCGCCGGGCGCGGTGGGCAACGGGGCGGGCGGGGCCGCCAACCGAGACGGCGCGGGCGGCGGCGGCCTCGGCGCCGGCGTGGCCGGCCAGCCCGCGGCGCCGGCCGCGCCGTTCCGTACGCCGGGCGGCACCGGGAGCTTTGGCGTGTTTGGGCCCGGCGGGCTGGGCGCGCTGGGCCGGCTGAGCGAGCAGCAGCGGCGCATCCGGCTGGGCATGAGCCCAGACAGCGCCGGCGCCGCCAGCCCGCCCGCGGCGGCGTTCAGCGCCGGCCCTGGCCCGGCCGCCGCGCCCAAGCACGACCCTGCTCCCGCGCACGCGCACGCTCACGCGTCGACGTCGGCGCCGGTGCCGGCGCCGGCACCGCTGGGCGTCTCGCCCCCGCCCTCGGCGAGCGCGCCCTCGCACGCCCAGGGCGGGTGGGGCGCGCCGCCGCACGTCGTGCCGCGCACACAGCTGCGGCCAACGCCGCCGCCGGGGCAGCAGCATCAGCATCAGCAGCAGCAGCAGCCACAGCACGGCGCCACCGGGGCAGCGCACCAGTCGGAGCACAGCGGCGCGCAGCAGCAGCAGCAGCAGCAGCAGCAGCAGCAGCAGCCGCAGCCGCAGCCGCAGCCGCAGCAGCGGTGAGGCGGCAGGCGCGGCACCGAGCTCCGTCTGGACTTGCGTTGGTATGGGGTTTTCAACATGGGACCGCCTCAAGCTTGCCTGCCCTTTTCTCTCTTTCTTTTTGTCGGGAGAGGCGCAACACAGAGAGCGCAGCATCGCACCGCACGCACAACACAGCACGAAAGTCGAAGCCCGCCGGCGCGGGGGAGGGGCGACCCCACAGCCGGGGGCGCCTCCCCCCCGCGGCGCGGCGCGGCGGGCATCGTTCGCCGCCGCCGCTCCCCCTTTTGGCGCGGCGGGGGCTCGGTGTTCCGCCTCGGCGCGGCTGCTGCAGCGCGTGCGATTTGCCGCGCTCGCGCGCCGCGCCTCGAGAGCGCGCGCTCCCCTGGCGCAAACCAAAGTTTGTGTATCCACCTCGCACGCCTCCTGGACTGTCTCGCGACTGGCCCATTCCGAGGCGCGACGCTTCTGTACATTGTAAGCTTTTCCGAGTTTGCGTGCCGGCCGAGCCATACGGGCAGCGGGTGCGAACTGCGAAGGGTTGGGGGAATGAAGGCAGGCGAGAGGGCGAGAGGGGCGTTCAGGTTTGACCGGGCCGCAGGCGCGACACGCGCATATGGACATCCGCGACGGCAAAGCTGTTTGTGCAAAGCCCAAGAACAACAACCCCGCTGGGCCGCCCCTCTCGCGGCTCCGCCAGCCGAGCCGCGCGCCCGCGCAGATCCGCCTTGGCCGCAACAACAAGCCCCCCCTGCTTTCAGGTCTCCAGTTTTCCAATTTCGTTGTCCAACTCCCTGCAGCGGCTTACGGAACACCCCCGGCTACCATCCACGGTGTGATCTGAGACGCGTCGCCCGCGGAACAGCATCATGGCCAGGGGACGCGGCGGGCGTGGCGGTGGCGGTGGTGGCGGTGGCGGGCAGGTGCAGAAGCGCGGCGGCGGTGGCGGCGGCGGCGGGGGGCGCGGCGGTGGCGGTGGCGGTGCCGGCGGCGGCGGGGGCCGCGGCGGTCCCAGCCGCGGCCGTGGCGGCGTTCAGAAGGGCGGCCGCGGGGGCCGCGGCGGCCGCGGGGGCCGCGGCGGCCGCGGCGGGCTTGGGCGCGACGGCAAGCCCAAGAGCGCTGCGGAGCTGGACGCCGAAATGAATGAGTGAGGGGCCGCCCGGGGTGGGGCCGGGCGGGCGCGCTGCTTCGAGGAGCTTGCTTCACCGCTATTCACACCCTGGGCCACGCCGACGCCCAGGCAGCCCCTCGCCAGCCGCCCCGCGCGGGCGTTGCCACCCACGCACCACCCCAACCCCAACCACCCCA
This sequence comes from Raphidocelis subcapitata, assembly GCA_003203535.1. Classification (NCBI taxonomy): domain Eukaryota; kingdom Viridiplantae; phylum Chlorophyta; class Chlorophyceae; order Sphaeropleales; family Selenastraceae; genus Raphidocelis; species Raphidocelis subcapitata. Next base: position 55,058 of record BDRX01000049.1, on the reverse strand, counting down.
CCTGCCCACCCGTCCCCCCTCCCCCCCCCCCAAAGGTACTTCCTTGGCCAGGGCAAGGAGGGCCAGGAGAAGCTCAAGGCCAAGCTGGACTCTGAGATGGACGATTACTTCAAGGCCGCAAAGGCACGCGGCCTCAAGGACGGCGCAGAGGGCGAGGAGGGCGGCGCGGCGGAGGGCGGCGAGGCCGCGGCCGAGGAGGCGGTCTGAAACGGGCGCGGCGGCGGCGGCGGCGGCGGCGGCCGCGGCGCGTGATGCACGCCGGTTGGAAGGTTGTGCGCGTTGGGTTTGGATCGCGCGACCCCCCCGCGTATTCGGTGCGTGGATATTGAACTGAGCATCGCGGGGTCTGTGAGTAAACGAGCACTGGCCACGTGATCTGCCGCGCATCAGGCGCGGGGTTAGTTGGGGTTTGTGAAGCAGCCGGGGGGCTCGCGGCAGCGCCCACGGCCTGCCCCGGCCAGGCAAGGCCACCGGGTGTGCGCAAAGCGCCTTGGCAAGCGCCTGCCCGCGCCTGCTGCCCGCGGGGTCAGAGGAAGCCGGCCTGCCTGGCAAGCGCCTCAGAGGAAGCCGGTCTGCCGCAGGTATGCGGTGTAGAGCGGCGCGGCGGGCCCCTTTGCGTCCTGCCAGCCCACGACGTCGCATATCACGGTCTCGTGGTCGCCTGGCGGGGTTGCGGGGTTTGGTTTTTTGGTGTTTGGGGGGAGGGTGTGTTGTGCTTGCTGTTTTGGGGGGGGGTGGGGGACTTCAACGGCCGCACCCCGGCCACACCGCGGCGTGCTGTTGTTATTTGGTGCTGGGTCCACCGTGCCCTCCTTGCCCCCACCGCAGGGTATGAAGTCGCTGGCCACCCGCAGCTCCATCAGCCCAGCGTGGTCTGGGAGGGGGGTGGGGGGGGGGGAGGCTTGTTGCGAGGTTTGTGGGGGGGGGGACTGCGCAGTTGGGCCCGGTTGGCGGCGCAGGGCGCGGACCGCTGCGGCTGCTCGCTGCAACCGCCGGGGCTTCGAGCGGCGCCCGGGGCGCTCGCCGCGCGCGTGCGAGCAGGGCACAAAGCAGGCAGCTGCCCCGGTGCAGGCCCGCGCCCCGCCCCGCGCCGCACCTGCGAGCACCGGCAGTCCAAACGCGCTGGCCACGTTAAACCCCATGGCCTCAATCTCCCGCAGTTTGTCCACGTCGCGCCCGCTGCGCTTGCCCAGCAGCGGGACCAGCGGGCTGTGGCTTTGCTGCAAGATCTGGGGTTGGGTGCGGCAATGGCGGCGGGGAGTCAAGCCAGGGGAGCAAATGAGCTGGAAGAGGGGGGGACAGCAGACACGGGAGGTCACAGCCGTTTGCAAAGAGCAGCCGTTGCCGAATGCAACAAGGCAGGGGGCGACACAGCCCGGAAGCAACCCACACGCGCAGGGCCCGCGATTCCCACGCCGCGCCGCCTGCCGCGCAACAACAGCAAAGCTGGGCGGCAGCGAAAACAGCGCGCGGCGCCCCCACCTGCAGCACGCAGCGCCCAGTGTCGCGGACGTTTTGCCACGAAAGCGTGCCCACGTACAGGCCGAGCGCGTACTTGCGCGCCGGCTTGATGGCGATGGGCGAGGCGTAGGTCACGATGTTCAGCGTGGGGCTGCCGCCGCCGGGGCCGCTGCTGGAGAGGCTGTACACCGGCGTGTTGAGCTTGGTAAAGGGCGGCGCGTCGGCGTCGGGCACGCCTGCGGCGGGGGCGGGCGGGTTGGCGCGGGGCGGTGAGAGGGGGCCGTCGGCGGGGCGTGGGGCGCTGCGGCGGAGGGAAGCGGCCTCCGCCTCTGGCCCGACCTGAGAGCGCCCGTGGCGGGGCGCCGGCGGCGCGCCGCTGAGGCTGCTGCTGCGGCGACGCGGGCGGCCCCCGCCTCGGCTGCGGCGGGGCCGATAGCTGCCTCCAGACCGATGAGGCGTTTGTATGTGTTATCGAGATCATTTCGCGACCGGTTGCAGCGGAAGGGACGGGTTGTCGAGCGGGGAGATCCAATTTCGGAACACCTGCCCGCAGCCCTTCAGCAGGTGGCTGAGAGCGTGGGAGCACCTTATCCCAAGACGTGTGGAATGCAGGATTCCCCTGGCGCCGATTGAATGCGGCCTGCCTGTAGCGCCGCAACCAAACCTTGCGCGGCGGCACCCGACCCGAGCGGCACTCCCCGACCCGCGCCTGCCCGCATCGCCGCATCGCACGGGCCGCGTAGCCGACCTTGCGAGCACGCGCGCTTCGACCTGCCGTCACAGCAGGCACAACAGGTTGCTGCTGATTACTTAGGTTTACTTACATGAAGGCCTAAGCCGCGGTCAAAGTCGTGCGGGCCATAGAAGGACGCAGTTTCAGTTCAGGTGGGTTTGGTGCGTGGTGGAGCGGGTCCCGAGCAGTGCGGTACGCCATAGTGTTTGCATCCATCACCCAAATCGCAGGTTTAACAGACTGATAAAACCTCCAGTGGACACTATTGGTGGTGAACAGTGTGGGCCCGTAACGATCACCGAGGCAAAACTGGCACACAAACGCGGGTGGACAAAAGCGTTGGTCGTCACCCCTCCCCGCCGCCGCCACCGCCGCCGCCGCCGCCGCCGCCGCCGCCGCCGCCGCCGCCGCCGCCGCCGCCGCCGCCGCCGCCGCCGCCGCCGCCGAGGCTGCTCTGGCGCCGGCCCGGCTGTGCAGCCGGCCCGGCTGCCGCCCCTGCCGCCCCCATCCCCCCCGCCGCCGCGCCCGCCCCGCTCGCCGCGGGTGCCCCCAGCCCGAAATTCTGTCCGCCCACAACGACGGCGGGCTGCCTTGCAGCGGCGCGCGCGATGCGCTCGAGGCCGCGCGCGAGCGCCTGCTGCTGCGCCACCGCTTCAGGCAGGGCGCCGCCCGAAGGGCGGCGCGGGCGCGGCGCGGACGGCGTCGCGTGCAATGCCGGCAGCGGCAGCGGCGCGCAGGCGTCGCGGTTGGCGTGGGGCCGCAGCGCCGCGCGGCTGCGCGGCGCCGCGGGCAGCGGCGAATTCGCCGGCCCCCGCGGCAGCGGCGCCGACGGCGCCTCGCCAGACGCCGATGCCGCGGCCGCGTGCCCAGAGGCCAGCGACGCGTGCGTGCTGCCGAGCACCAGGAAGCCCCTCAGCCGGTCCATTGTGTGGGACAGCAGCGGCGCGTGGCCGCCGCCGTGCGCCGCCGGGCCCGAGTGCCGGACCTGCGCGGGCCCGCTGAGGCTGCTGCACCCCGCGGCGGCGCTGCTCCCGCCGCCGCCGGGGACGAGCGCGGCGGGCGCGCTGTCGGCGGCGGCGGCCGCGTCGGCATACTGCTGCTGGTGGCGGCGGTGCTGCTCCGGCTCCTGCTGCTGCTCCTTCCCGCCTCCGCACCCCTGCTGCTGGCGCCCAGACGGCGGCCCCCGCTGCCGGCTCGACCCGCCAAGCTGCGCATGCGCGCCGGCAGCCCGCCGCGCCAACTCGCCGCCCCTGCCGCTGCTGCCTGCGTCGCCGCCGCCGCCGTCCTGCCGCTGCCGCGCCTCTCCCTCCCCGCCGTCGCCCCAGCCGTCACTAGTGCCCTCTCCGTCCTCGTACTCATCCTCGGTGCTGACGGGCTGGCTTATGTAATAGGACCGCGCGTCCTCAGCCCGGCTGCTGAGCGTGCCCTGGGTGGCCAGGGTCCCGTGCGTGTAGCGGCTGCGGCTGCGGCTGCGGCTGCGGCTGCGGCTGCGGCTCCGCGTCACCGCCGACTGCGGCTGTGCGGGGGCGGGAGCGGGGCAGCGCGGGGGTTGAGGGTGGCGCCATGGGGTCGGCCGAGTTGAGCGCAGCGGTTGGGGCCGGCGGCCGAGGAAGCAGCCGCAAGCGCGCAGCCCCTGCTGCCGGCCACCAGTCACTCGAGGGCGGGCCCCCCCTCTCACCCGAGAGCGCCCCTCGCCCTCGCCCTCGCCCTCGCCCTCGCCCTCGCCCTCGCCCTCGCCCTCGCCCTCGCCCTCGCCCTCGCCCTCGCCCTCGCCCTCGCCCTCGCCCTCGCCCTCGCCCTCGCCCTCGCCCTCGCCCTCGCCCTCGCCCTCGCCCTCGCCGTTGGCGGCGCTGCTGGAGGCAGTGCCCTCGGCCGTGCCCGTGTCCTGCGTCCCCTCCAGCTCCGAAAGGGATCTGTCCAGGATCAGGCCGCCCCTCGGGCTGCCGAGCCGCGCGGCAGCCGCCGCCGCGGCCAGCCCCGCGCCCTCTGGTCCCGACACGCCCGCCGAGCCGCTGGCGCCGACGGCGCCGCTGCCTTCGCTTGCGTTTGCGAAGCGGCTGCACATGCGCTGCAGCTGCTGCAGGATGTCTTGGAACGTGGGGCGGATGGACCAATCGCTCTCCCAGCACCTTGCGAGTTTGGGGCGCGTTGCGTGCGATGGGTGGGGCTGAGAGGCGCTCCCCTCACTGCTGGCAACCGCAGGCTGGCGGCGCATGTTGCACCGCTTTGCGCAGCGCCAAAGCGGCCCCGCAGGAGGGGGCGAGGCACGGAGCGCACGCTTCCTTGGCCGCGCCCCACCTGCAGGCCAGCCAGGCGTAGTCAAACGGGCAGTCCGGGGGGAAATCTGGCCGCAGCCCCTCGTGCGCCACCTGGTGGCCCAGCAGCGCCCGCGGGACGCCCCTGAAGGCGTGCCCCCCGGTGGCCAGCTCCCACAGCAGCACGCCAAAGCCGTAAACGTCGCTGGCCTTTGAAACGCGCCCCGCCGTCATCACCTCGGGCGCCCTGCGGTCCGGTTCGCGCGGGGGCGGGGCGGGGCAGCGGGGCACGCGCTCGGTCGGGGGGCGGGGGGGTCGGGCGGCGGCGGGCCGGCGCGGAGCGCGCGGGGGCGGCGGGCGCGCACGGGCGTGCCGCACAGCGGCAGCGCTGGCAAGGGAGGCGGCCCCCCAAGGCAGCTTGCGGACCCACATGTGCGTCATCGTGCCCTGTGGGGGGGGTGAGAGGGGGCACGACGTGTTATGGGGTTGGGGGCGGAAGTGATTCGCGCATTCCGCCGTTTGCAGTCCACGGACTCCGCTGCATCCAGTCCGCGGACTGCACTCGCAGCATGCTGGGTGCCATCACTGCCATCTGTGCCATGCCTCGAGCCACTTTTTTGAGAGGCACAGCCCCCATGCACCCCACGCAAGGGCCCCCAAGGCCCGCCGACAACGGCCCGTCACCCCGCCGCGCGCCGCGGGTGCCCACCTGGAAAATGCCCGACAGATGGGACCCCCCATCGGGCAGCTGGAGGGACAGGCCAAAGTCCGCAACTGCAGGGGGGCGTTTCGGTGCACATGGGTTGAGAGCGGCCTGCGGAAATGGGGTGGACAGCGGCCTGCATGGCCCCTCTCCCAAAAGCCGGTGCAGCAGCAAGGAGGGGCTCACCAGCCCCCAAACCCCGACCGGCCAGAAACGCAGGGCCCTTCCCCGCCGCACCTTTGGCCACGTAGCCGCGGCCGTCGTCGGTCTGAGTGGTTTTGAGCAGCACGTTGCGGGCCTTGAGGTCTGAGTGGACCTGTGGGTTTAGGGGGAGGGGGGAACAGGGAGGGAAGGGGAGCGTGTGTGCACGCGTGAGCTGGGCGCCACGTGAAAGGACAAACTGTTCTGCGAGTGCAGGCTGCGCACCGCGTCGCAAGCGTGCAGCTAGCAGGCGACAGAACAGGCGGATGCAACGCGCACAGCGGCATGTTTGCCGGCTCCAACAGTCCGCCCAAAAAAGCGTCCCGCACCGCACCCACCACGTTGGTTGAGTGCAGGTGGAGCATCGCCTGCGCCACGTCCATGGCGCAGTGCACAACCGCCGCCATGTCGCGGCTGCCGTCTGGGGCGCGAGAAAAGGGGGGTTGCGAGAGTGTGTGTCAGGGCGCATCCGGCTTATTGGGGTATGAATGTGTGTTTGCGTGGGGGTGTGAGAGATATGCAAGATGAGAAACAGAGAGAGACAATGGGGGGAGAGTACCTCTGCAGACGCACACGCACAAGGCAGCGCGGTTTGCAGGCTGCAGACCCCGTGCTGACAAAGCACCCCGCCCCCACCCCTCCCCACCCACCTGGCAGCGTCATCGCCGAGGGGTCGTTGAGCAGCATACGCAGGCTGCCGCGGTCGCAGTACTCCAGCACCAGCCGCACCTTTGGGGGTTTGGCGGGCAGCGAGCAAAGTTTAAAGGCTGCACCCCACCCCCCACACACACACCAAAGGTTGGGCTCTGAGCCTCCCCAAAAGCTGGGTTATAAACATGACTTGCCAGGCACGTGGGACCCGTCCAACATTGCGCCGAGTGGGGCCCGGCCAGATGCAATGCTTGGCTCATCAAGCACACCCCAGGGTTTGCAATGCGGTCCCCACAGCACAGCCCGGGCTCCCACCTCCCAGCTGTGCTCTGCGGCCTCGCCCTCGCCAGACAGGAATGCCTCTGCCAGGTCCTCAGCCGCACTGGGCAGTGACCTGTTGGCAGTTGCGGTTGCGGTAAGGGTGCAACTTGGGTCCCGGCGCGGGCATGTGGGGGTGTTTGCGTGGGTTCTAGAGGGGGGGCTGGCTGCTGGTTGCGGGGTGCGCTGCTTCAAGGGGTGGGCGCACGTAGGCGCCGCCGCACGTACCCCCCTCCCCCTCCCACTCACGCGAAGCTCTCGCCCATGCTGCCCCCGTGCTTGCCGCCCGCGTCGTGCGGCACCGCCGCCAGCGGCCGCAGGTAGAATGCGTACAGCTGCACGATGTTGGGGTGGCGCAGGCGCGAGGATATCGCCGTCTCCATAATCGCCATGCGCTCCCGCTTGGCCGCGCCCGTCATGCCGGCCGGCAGCAGCATGCGCTTCACCGCCACGGGGGAGCCCTTCCAGCGGGCCTTGTAGACCTGGCGGCGCGGGGTGGGGTGGGGGGGCGTTTTGGGGGAGGGGCTGGGGCCTCGCCGTGCGAAACGCTCCTTGGGGGGGGCCGGGGCGCTGTGTGCGCTGGCACGGCCCAGGCGTTGGCACGGCAGCCGCACGGTCCGGCACCCCAGGTGGCAGCCCTTACGACCCCAACCCCCCAACCCCCACCCCCCCCCCCCACCCCGCGGGGGCGGCGCACCATGCCAAAGCTGCCCTCCCCCAGCACCGACTCCAAAACAATCTCCTGCTGCGGCAGCCCCGTGCGCCACGCGCCGTCGGTGTGCTGCTGCAGCGCCTGCACCGCCGCCGCGGCGGCGCTGTCCAGCTGCAGCTGCGTCGGGAGCCTGCCGCCGTCGCCGCTGCCGGCGCGCCGGCCGTTGTCGGCGGCGCCGCCGCCGCCCCAAGGGTACGTCGGCAGGAGCGACGAGGGCTGGCGGCTGCCAGGGCCCGCAGAGCTGGCGGCTGGCCGCCCCTGCGACTGCATTTGGCTGGCGAGCACGCTGGCCTCGCGCAGCGCGTAGACAAAGCCGCTCAGGGCCTCGTCCGCCTCCGCCGCCCCACCCCCGGAGGGCCTGCGCGCCGGCCGCCACTGCACCGACACGGGCAGCAGCGGCTTGCCCCGCGCATCAGCGCCGCCGCCGTCGCTGGCGCCGCCGCCACGGGCGGCGCGGCGGCGCGCGATCGCAAACGCCGCGGCGGCGGCGGCGGCCGCGCCCAGCCCAGCGCCACCAAGCGCCGCGGCGACGAGTACCGCCGCAGGCGGCGCGCCGGGGTGGGCTCCGGCTGTGCCCGCCTCGGCGGCGCGGGCCGCGAGCAGCTGCAGGGGTCCCTTGAGCACCAGCTGCGCACCCAGCCTGGTGGACGGAGGATCAAGCGCCTGAAGTGAGCATGCGACGTGGCGATTGCACAAACCGGCGCTCGTCGGTGTCGCGCGCCGCGCGCCACGCCGCGCGCCGCTCCGCAACGCACCCTATCGAGACGCTGCCTCCGCCGCCGCCTCTGTCGGCGCTGATGAGGGCTATTCCATCGCTCTGCGACGACCCCGTCAGGACGACGGTGCCGGAGGACAGCTGCAAATCGTGGGCCTCCAGGGTGCCCACGATTTGCACGCCATCACCGGCCGCTGCGCCCCCCAAAGCTGCGGCCAGCTGCTGAGAGGTTGATACTATAACCGCAGCATGAGTTTGGACCGCTGCCCAGCTCAGGAGGGCGGCCAGGACCAACACTTTCCGCCACATCTCGACTGATCAGGGAGCCTGCCGCGTCATCCCGGGGCATGTAGCGTATTCATCAAACAAACGAGCGGGGCTACGGCACTAGGACGACGGCACTAGGAGGGCCGGCCTTGAGGCCTGATCACCCGCGCACCCGCCAGGCACCCCGCAGCCCGCCAGGCGCCAGCCGCTGTCGGCGGGGCCTGGGCGGGGCGAGCCCAGAGCGACCAGCCCATTACAGGTGGCACGGTGGCCGCGCGGCCACGCGTTATAATATTCAATTCCACCACTGACGGTACAGTCGGCACTGTGCACAGTACGGTACACTGCCTGCACAAGGCTGTATGTGCAACCTGCTCAACCTTGCTTGCAAACGGTCAAGCTGCATTGTCTTTCTCGTAGTCTCCGTTGTAGTCACCCTCCGCATCTGATGAAGCACCCGGGTCCGCCCCGTCGGCGCCCGGCTTGGCGGCGGCGGCGGGCTTGGCGGCGGCGTCGGGCTTGGCGGCAGGGGAGCCCTTGGGCGCTGGCTTCTCCTTGGGCGCTGCCTTTGCCTTGGGCGCTGGCTTCTCCTTGGGCGCTGGCTTCTCCTTGGGCGCTGGCTTCTCCTTGGGCGCTGGCTTTGCCTTGGGCGCTGGCTTTGCCTTGGGCGCGGGGGGGCGCTTGGGCGCGGAGGAGCCCTCCGGTGCGTCGGGCGCCGCTCCATCTCCCGCGGAGTCTTCTCCCTCCTCAAGCTCTGTGCCATTGGAGCCGGCGGCGGATCCCCTGGGGGGAGGGGGCCGCTTGGCGGCAGCAGCCGCAGCAGCCCTGGCGGCGGCGACCATGGCAGCAGGCCCCAGAGGCGCATCGCGGACGGGGGCGCCGGGAACGACTGGGCCCTTGGGAGCAGCGGCAGCAGCAGCGGCGGCGGCAGCAGCGGCAGCGGCTGCGGCGGCGGCCGCGGCTGGGCTCGTGGGAGCGGCGGCGGCGCCAGCAGTTGGCCCAGATGCGCGCGCCGCGCCGGTGGGGGGCATGTCCAGCATTATGAGCAGGCCTGCCGAGAGCGCAGGAAGGATGTGAGCAGAGTGCACAGGCACCGGCGTGTGCAGGCTGCAAGTTGCAGATGGGCTCGCTAGGAAAGCCACGTGTCCGAAACAGCGCCGACCTGTTGTTGCTGCCGTGTGGTGGAGCCATCGCTGCGCGTATGCAACAACACAGCCATGCCACCAGGCACATGCCGCCCCGCGCGCGCTCACCCTTGGCGGACATCTCCTGCGCGCCGGGCTGGCAGGCGAAGAAGCTTTCGTCGGCGGTGCACATCTTGCGGTGCGGGCCGCACTCCCTGGGCGGCGTGCCGGCCGCCATGGTGGCCGCCATGCAGGCCTCTGACATGACGGCCAGCAGGTCGCAGTTCAGCCAGGTCTTGCCGCCGGCGAGGGCCTTGGCGCACGGCCTGCAGGCGGCGGACACCGCGGGCTGGGCAGAGGGGCCGCACAGCGCCTTGACCGCCGCGTTCATGGGGCGCGTCAGGGGGAGGGCCTTGACGCCCGTGGTGGTGGTGCACCAATTGGCCCGCGACCCCGCGGCGCACAGCGCGTTCACGTTGGCGCAGCCTGGGGGGGGGGGACGGGGCCCGACGGGGAGGAGGGGCCGAGGCCTTGTGAGGCGGGTGCTGCAGGTCAAAGGCTTGGAGGGTAGTTGCGCTGCTGCGCTCTCAAGACCACGGCGGCGACGCGTCAGCACCCCAGTTGCCCAGCATGCTGCTGCTGCGCACCGGGCAGCGTGGAGGAGCCTTTGTCCAGCTTGCAGGCGGTCCACAGCAGCTGGCCCACGTCGCACGCGAGGTCGTCCATGGCGGACACCATGCCGGGGTCATCAGCGCCGAGGCAGGCCTGGCGGACTGTGCAGGCGCCGATCCAGCGCTTGGACTTGCAGACCGAATCCAAGTCGGCCTCGAGCACGCTGGCGGGCAGCGTGAAGGTCACGCACGTCGGGCTCGAGGGGTCTGCGGGGTTGGGGGCGGCGGCGTTGGCGTGTGCGTGGTGTTTGGCAAGTATGCGCGCCCATCGCAGTCGCAAACGCCGGTGCACATGCAGGAAAGCGGAACGTCCATGCAGGCAACGCATGCACACGTGCGGTACATGTGCACGTGCATGCAGGCGGCGGCGCTCACTCATGGTGCAGGGGTGGCTGTAAACAGCGGACGCTCCGGGCATTGCGCTGCTGGGCATTGCGCTGCTGGGCATTGCGCTGCTCGGCATTGCGCTGCTGGGCATTGCGCTGCTGGGCATTGCGCTGCTCGGCATTGCGCTGCTGGGCATGGGGCCGCCAGGGGCCATGGCAGTTGAATTGGCAGCTGTGGTGGAGCTTGCGATACCGGTCGTGCTGCCAGGAACGGAGCCGCTTGGCATGGGCATCAGGGGCAGGGGTGGTGCAGTCGCGTTGGGGGCCAGCGCGCCGGGAGGCGCCTCGTCCCCCGGCAGCGCGTCATTTGCTGCAGCAGCCTCCGCTTCAGCGTCCATCGCGCCGGCATCGGGCTCTGCCATCCCCATGTCCTCGTCGAGCCCCGCGCCCGCGGGGGGCGCAGCGCCCGGGGCGGCGCTCGCTGCGGCGATGAGCAGCGCCGCAAGCAGCAGCAGCAGCGGCACGCGCCTGCGGCCCATCCTGACCATCCCTGGTTTTTCGGGCAAGCTTCACTAGTGCTGGATCGGGGGGCAGCGGGGAATTGGACTGGGGGGGGGGGGGGGGGGGGGGGGGGGGCCGGGACTCCACGGGCAAAGCGCGGCGCTGGGCGGGCGAAACTTTGGGGAAACGTGCGACAATCCTCTCCGCAACCCCGCCTGCCGAGCACGGCCACGGTCACCCAGCACTCCGGACTTGCGGGTCACCCAGGTCCGACGTGCGTTTTTGCCGGCTTTACATAGCTGAGGCGCGCTTCTGACCACAAACCAGGCGGCGATCGCGATGCCACCGCGCACGGCGAGCCAGGTGCAGCCGGGCGCCGCCGGTTCTGCAGTGCACGGTCAACTCGCCCCTCTGCGGTCGCCCCGCGCCGCTGGATTCAGTCGAGGAGGCTGATTACCGGAGCACTGGATGGCTGTTATGGCTTGGTGAGCATTGTGCGCACATGTCAACGTGGCCAACGTGCCGAGGCCGCAGACCCGTTGCCGTTGGCCGTGGGCCCAGGGACGGTTGGCTGCTGCGGCTGATGGTTTGGGTGCTGCTCCCCCGGCGGCTGCTGCTGCTGCTGCTGCTGCTGCTGGGGGTCTGCGAAAACATCGCCCCAGTCCCAGGCGGCCAGCGGCTGGGCTACCTTCAACGGGCCGCCCGCTGCGGCAACCGCTGCCTCTGCCGCAGCTGCGGCGGCAGCAGCGGCAGACGCTGCCGCCTCAGCTGCCGCCACTGCGGCGGCAACCTCCGCTGTCTGCTGCACCGCTGCTGTTGCTGCTTTCGCGGCTGTTGCTGTTGCGGCTGCATTGACCGGCAGGCCAGCCAGCTGTGCAGCCCTCGCCTGCCCCCCTCCTGCCACGGCCGCCGCAGCCCCCAGCCCCCCGCCCGCCGCGGCCCCCAGCCCCCCGCCCGGGTGGCGCGGCTGCGGCAGGCCCGAGGCGGCGGCGGTGACCAGGGCGTAGAGGTTGGCCAGCAGGTGGTTGGGCCCGCTGCTGCTGAGGCCGTGGGCGTGCAGCAGCTGCTCCACGTCCTTGTGGAGCAGGAACAGGCCGTACGCAAAGCGGGTGCGGTCGCTGGCCTCGTAGTGCAGCGGAAGCTCCACGCAGCACGCGCCCTCGCCGGCCGCCGCCGCGGGCGCGGGGCTCGCGCTGCGGGGCGCGCCGCCGGCGTCGGCGGCGCCGCCGGCCGCGGCGCCGACGCCGGTGGCGGCCGCGACGACGCCGAGGGCGGCCTGCCAGGGCGCAGCCACTGTCGCTCGCAGCGCGTCGAGGCCCCAGCCGATGCGAGAGCCTGCGGGGCGTTTTGGTGCAGGGTTTGAGGCGCTCGCTCCGCCGCCCGCCTCTTCGGCCCGCCTGCACGCGCCACCTCCAGCCGCCCCACAGCCCCCTCCCATTGCGCCCTGGCTCCCTGCTCACCCCGGTCCCCCGCAGGCTGCTGGTGCACGGGCGCCGGGTCCAGCACGGCCGACCGCGAGCCGCGCGGCACCAGCGGGAAACGGAGGGGCACCCCCAGGTACCAGGCCAGCCGCTCCGTCACCGCTGCGACGTAGCCCAGCGCCGCCGCCACCCGCTGCTCCTCATCCGACTCGCCGTCCCAGCCCAGCGACCCCGCGAGGCTGCGGCGGGCCAGGTCCAGGCCGAGCTCGAGGCCGCAAATCTGGAGCCTGCGGGTTTGGAGGGGCGGCGGCGGGGCGGCGCGGCCGCGGCATGGGGTGCGTTGGGCGGTGGTGCGGCGGGTGGCACCGTCGTTGTGCCCGGGGCAGGGCTGCGTCAGCAGGTGCAAGGGGCCGGGGAGCTCTACACAGAAACTGAAGCGTTTCATGCGCATGCGCAGTCGCACGCACACGCACCTGGCACTTGACAACGACACGCTGCCACCGCCGCCGCCGCCACCGCCGCCACCACTGCTGCCGCCGCCGCTGCCGCCGCCTCCGCCCGCCTCGATCCCGCCGTCTGCCGCCCACCACGAGTCCGCCTCCAATTTGGCGGCCAGCAGCGAGGGCCGCAGCTGGCTGACGGGCGCCGGCCCCAGGCGGAAAACCTCCCCCAACTCCGTCACGAGGCGGTTGCGGCGCGCGACGAGCGCCGCGTGCACCTCGCGCCACCGGCCGCGGCCGCCGGGGCCGGCGAGGACGGAGTGGGCGTCCCGCAGGCGCGAGTGGGCGCGCAGCAGCGCCTCTGCGCGCGGCAAAGAGCGAGGGCAGGGGAGGGAAGGGGCGTTGGCGGCGCAGCGGGGCGCCGCGCATGACATCGCACCACCCCTTGCTGCCACCAACATGCTTAGCCCTCCACAGCAGCGCGCGTGCGGCGGGCCCTCCCTCACCTGCGCCCTCTACCAGCACAGTGACTTTGGCCGCCAGCATCCGTCGTCGCGCTGCCGCCGCCTCCCGTGCCGCCGCGAGCTCCTGCCGTGCCTCCGCCGCCCGCGCGGCCCGCGCGTCGACGCCCGCGCGCGCGCGCCGCAGCGCAAGCCGCTGCTCCTGCAGCCGCGCCCGGCCGCCCGACGCGGCGACCAGCGCCTCGACTCGCGCGCGTGCCTCGGACGCGCGCGCCCTCGCCTCGCGCAGCTGTTCGAACGTGGCGACGAGCCGTCGCGTGCGGGAGGCAAACTCGCGCACGTCGTAGCTGCGCTCGCCGCCTGCCGCGGCGGGGGGGCTGTACACCGCGCCTGCCAGCGCGGCGGCCGCGGAAACGGCAGACGCCGGCATGCCATCCCGCACGCCGCCGCTGCTGGTGCCGGCAGACTGGTGGCTCGCGCGCCGCTCGTCGTCGCGCCGCTCCGGGGCGCGCTCGTCGAGGCCGCCCAGCAGCGACGTGTTGTTGCTCACGATCCACCGGAACAACTGCTGCTGCCGCTCAGCCGCCGAGCCGGCGCGGGACAGGCTCGCCTGCCGCTGCACGACCACCTCCCAAGCGGCCTCGTCCAGGCTCGCCGACGCTGCAGCGGGCGCCGCCTCGGCGCCGGCCGCGCCCGCCTCGGACGGCTGCCGCTGCGGGGGCGGCAGCGGGACGTACGAGCCGTCCTGCAGCTCGATGACTAATTGGTTCAGCAGCTGCGCGCCGCCCGTCGCCGGCGGCTGGGCCTCGTGGGCGGCCAGGGGCCGCAGGCGGTCCAGGCTGAGGTGAAACTGCAGCACCACCGGCGCGCTGCCGCGGGCTGCCGCCGGCGCGCCGTGCTGGACGCTCCCCTGCTGCCGTGCGTGCTGCTGCGCATCTGCCTCCTGCTGCTCCTGCTGCTGCCGATGCTGTTCGTGCTGCTGCTGTGCCTGCGGCTGCTGGCACGCCCCCCGCTCCTGAAGCTCCACGCGGACGCGATCCCCCTCGACCAACACGGCCAGCCGCAGGGGCCGCTGACCCTGCTGAGGCTGGCGCTGCTGCTGCTGCTGTTGCCGCCGCTGTTCCTGCGGTGGCGGGCCCTGCTCCTCCTGGCCCTGGCACTCACCCCGGCCCGGGTCCGCCTGCCCCTGCTGCTGCTCCTGCTGCTGCTGCTGCTGTGGCCCCTGCAGAGAGCCCTGCTGCCCAAAACCTGGCAGGCCGCTCTCGGCGCCGCCGCCGCTGCCGCCGCCGCCGCCCTCTCCCCACGGGCACCTGTTGCCGGGTGCCGTGGAGAAAACGGGGTCGCAGCAAGGGGTTCGCGACTGCAGGCACCCCGCTGCGCGCCATTGGCTCCGCCGACCTGCCTGCTGGCCGGTCTGCGGCTGCGGCTGCGGCAGAGGCGGCCGCGCCAACCTCACGACCAGCAGCAGCTCGCCGCCGCAGGGGTCGTGCAGCAGCGGCGCGGGGCGGCCGTCTGCGCCGGCGGCCCCGCAGCTGCCGTGCTCGTCGTCGCCCGCGACCGAGGGCCCCTCCCACAGCAGGTCAAAGTCAAGCGGCACCTGGGGGGTTGGCCCATTGGGGGAGGCGCAGACTCGGCGCCAGGCGTTGAGCCGATTGCAGCACGCTCACGGTTCCGGGCGCGCAAGCCACTAAGCTTGGGGCCGCCGCTGCCTGCTAGCGCATCGCCGCCGCAGCCGCGCGCGCACCTGCTCGCTGCTATACAGTGGGACGCCCGCCTCCCCGGCGCGCGCCGCGCCGCCGTCGGGGTGCGCTGCGTACAGCTCGAAGAAAAAGTGGTCGCAGGGCGCGACGCCCAGCCCCGGCGCAAAGCCGCGCAGCGCCACGCCCTGCACGTGCCGCAGGCGGGCCAGCGGCCGCTGCAGGGGGCGGGCCCACGGGTTGAAGGGCGGGGGTGGTGAGGCGGCCAGCGCACCAGCACGGCGCCAGGGCGGGGATGGCGCCAAAGCAGGCCCGGCAGCGCAGCGGGGGAGCGCGCCAGCACGCGCGCGCTGCGGGCAACGGCGCACGGAGTGATCACGCGTTCGCCGGGCCCCGGGGCGGCACCTCTCACCCATGGCTGGTCCTTCATGCTTCAGGCGGATCCGCTGCGCCCTCCGGTTTCGCCATGCTCCGTATGATCCGCCGGGCACGTCGGGTGCTCTGGGGCGGCGAGTTGGAAGAGCCCCGTGCTGTGTTGACGCAGAGAAGAGTCAGGAGCGTAATGAGCCATTCAATTAAACGATACTCGCCCAAGGGGTGGGCCGGATCTGCGGCAGCGGCGGCCGGGCAGGCGAAGCCTGGGCGCAGCTGTCTCTCGGCCCAGCGTCGCCGCAGCACTACGGCGCCCTGCGTTGTCGCCTACCGGTACCTGCGGCCCAGGAATCCGGGTCGTCGCGCTTGCACAGCGCAGCAATGGGAGGTTCGCGCAATGACGGCGGTCGGCAGCTTGGCGCCCAGCCCAGCAGCGAGGGCCTGGCTCCACCCCTCGCCCCAGAGTCCGGGCTGCGGACATCGCAGTCAACAGCCGGGGATCGCTCGCTGGCAAGGCGACGAGCGGCCTGCCATGCCCGTAAACTTCAGCTCTGCCGCCCAGCCAGAAACAGCACGATTGCGTGCCTGCAGCGGTCTGCAAGGCGGCGGCCCGGCGGCAGCAGCAGCGCGCGTGGCCGCCCGCGGGTGCCGCGCCGCGCTTTGCGGGTGCCCCGCGCGTTAACTACGCATCACCACCTGCTGGACGCGCCCGACGAGAACACGAGAAACAAATAGGGCCAGGCGGTTGGCCACGCACGCACAGGCCGCGGCAGCTGTTGGCTAGGGCGCCCGCGCCTTGCAGGCGGACGCGAGGTTATCTCCGTTCGTTGCCCTCTCAGTCGCGAGCGTCGCGGCGCTCTGCCCGCGGCGCACAGCACAGCCCGCCGCACGCCGCGCGCCGGCGCCGCGCCCCCGTCCCGCGGCCGCTGCTGCCGCCCCCCGCCGCGTCGGCCGCGGCCCCAGCCTCCACCCCCTAGCAGCCCCCGCCGCGGCGCCATGTTCCGATCGGCGGCGATCCCGCTGGCCGCGGTGCTCGGCGCGGGCGCGGGCAGCCACTTCCTGCTGCAGGGCCCGCTGCCGCTCGCGGCGGCCAGCGCGCCGGCCCCCGAGGACGGCCTGCTCGCGCGCGGCCCGCTGCCCACGCGCGCGCAGCAGATCGCGCGGCTGCGCACGGGGACGCGGGACAACCCCTTTGACGTGCTGATCATCGGCGGCGGCGCGACGGGCGCGGGCTGCGCCCTCGACGCGGCGACGCGGTGAGGGCCGCGGCTGCGCTTTCGCCGGCACCGCTCCCTGGAACCGCCTCGTTGCATGCAGCTGCATGGCGCCTGGCGGGCGCGCGCAGCATTTGCAACCTCATGCAACCCCATGCGCGGGAGCGGCCCCGTCATGCGTGCCCCGCCTGCCCCCCTCCCTCCCCGCAGCGGCTTCCGCACCGCCCTGGTTGAGCGCGGCGACTTTGGCTGCGGCACCAGCAGCAAGTCCACCAAGCTGGTGCACGGCGGCGTGCGCTACCTGGAAAAGGCGGTGTTCAACCTCGACTCAGCGCAGCTCAAGCTGGTCTACGAGGCGCTGCAGGTGGGGGCGGGGCCGGCGGGGTCGGCAAAACAGAAGGGCAGACTTTTAGGGCCGTTGTTGTCGTGGGAGAGGGCAAGGGGTTTGCGCGGGGGGAGGCGGCTGGGAGCTGTCGGGCGCGTGCAAGAGCGGGTGCGTGCGGCCCTGGCCGGCCGTCCTTTGCCCGCAGCGCCGTCGACATCTTGGACTGCCCCCCTCCCCTTACCCCCCCCCCCACCTGTTTTGCAGGAGCGCAGCGACCTGCTGGCCAACGCGCCCCACCTGTCCCGGCCGCTGCCCATCCTGATGCCCTGCTACAAGTGGTGGGAGGTGCCGTTCTACTGGGCCGGCCTCAAAATGTATGATCTCGTGGCAGGTGCGCGCTTCTAGCTGTTCCCTTACAATGCTCGGGGAAAACTGGGGGTCTGAAGGAAGCAGGCGACAGGGGTGCGGGGTTGGGGCTGCAATTTTAGAGTGGCTGGCTGGCTGGGCCGGAACAGACGCGCGTGCGCCTCACCGCTCCTGGAGGCCAGCACGCCGCTGCAGCCCCGCCCCTCCAAATGTTGAAGCCGAGGGCGCGCGCGCGCGATATTGCCCCCGTGCGCCCGCAGGCATGCGCAACCTGGGGTGGAGTTCGTACGTCACCCCGTCGGAGTCGCTGCGGCAGCTGCCCACGCTGGCGGACCCCAACCCCTCTGGCAGGTCCCTCAAGGGGACGGTGAGTCAAAGCAGTGCGGGGCACTCGGCAGCGAAACGCCGGCGGGCGAGACCCGCACAGTCACAGCGCAGCTGTTGGGGTGTGGGTCGAGCCGCAACACCAGGCCCCCAAGTCCGAAAAACCCCACCCCACCCACCCAACCCGCCAACCCAACAACCCAACCCCCTCCCCCGCCCCCCGAAAGATCCGTTACTACGACGGCCAGTTTGACGACGCCCGCCTCAACGTCGCGCTCGCCTGCACCGCCGCCGCCGCCGGCGCCGCGGTCGCCAACCACGCCGAGGCCGCGGCGCTGCTCAAAGACAGCCACGGCCACGTCGTGGGCGCGCGCGTGACTGACAAGGAGACCGGCCGCGCGTTTGAGGTGCACGCGCGCGTCGTGGTCAACGCCACGGGGCCATGGGCGGACCAGCTGCGCCAGCTCAGCGACCCGGGCGCCAAAAAGTCGGTCACCGCCAGCGCGGGCGCGCACGTGACGCTGCCGGATTACTACGGCGGCGGCGGCGTGGGCATGATCGTGCCCAAGACCAAGGACGGGCGCGTGGTGTTCATGCTGCCGTGGGAGGGGCGCATCATAGCCGGCACCACGGACGCACCCATCGAGGTGGGGCCCGGCCGGGCGGGGTGGGGGAGTCAAACCTGGCGTTGACCGGGCGCTTCCGGGCTGCACCGGGTGCAGGGCAGCCGAGGAAGGGTTGGCCGTTGGGCCGGCAGGGCAGGGGGCATTCTGGGGCCTTAGCTCGACCGGTTTGGAGCGGCCATTGCAAGAAACCGACCCCCCTCACCCGCGCGCGCACCATACAAAACCGCAGCTGACGGACACGCCTGCTGCCAGCGGCGCCGAAGTTGACTTTATCCTGGACGCCCTCTCAGACTTCCTCAGCATCAAGGTGGGGGGGGGCAGGCCCGCCTGCAGCGATGCAAACAGCCTGCGCGCCCTTGCTCACGTGCCTGTGCGGCGCGGGGCGGCCAGATGGCTGCCTGGTTTGGGTTTGAGGCTGCCCGCGATCTGGCCACGGGGCTGGTAGGCGGCGCCTGCCTTGCGGCGGCGTAGGGTACGTGCCAGCGAGCCCAGGGCCCCCGACCCACCCACGCACGCACCCACCCGCCCACCTTCTCCGCCTGCCAGGTGCGCCGCTCCGACGTGCTGTCCTGCTGGAGCGGCATCCGCCCGCTGGCGTCCGACCCCACCCAGTCCCCCGCCGGCGGCGGCGAGACCCAAAACATTGTGCGGGAGCACGTCATCTTCACCGACGCGGACGGGCTGGTCACGGTGGGGGGGGCCGGGGGGCGGGGGCTGGACCCTGAAAAGGGCTTGGGGCCTCTGTTGCCAGCCAGCACCTCGCAGGATGCCCCCAACAGGCCTTGCCACATGCACACGCACGCATGCGCATGCCCACAGGCTCGCACCCAAGCGCATGCACTCATGCGCACGCCCATGCGCACGCACCCATGCACACGCCCGCACGCACGCGCACCCCCCCCCCCCAGGTTACGGGTGGCAAGTGGACCACGTACCGCCGGATGGCGGAGGACGTCGTGGACGCGCTGGTCAACGGCGGCAGGCTGCCGACGCCGCAGCGCCCCTGCGCGACGCAGACGCTCAGGCTGCTGGGGGCGCGCGGGTACAGCAGCAAGACGGCGGCAGAGGTGCGCGCGCGCGCGGTGGGGCGGGGGCGCTCTTACGGCCTTGGCACGTCGCGCATGAGCCCCTTGCTAGGCCGCCTGCTTCCAGGAACTGCACAAAAAAACTCCCAACCCTCCCAAACCCCCCGCAGGTGGCCCAGCGCGGCGCCGACATCGCCGCCTCCCCGCTGGGCATGGCCCCCGGCCCCCGTCACTCGGTGACCCCCGACCAGGCGCGCCGCCTGGCGTCGGCCTACGGCGACCGCGCCTTTGACGTCCTCGAGCTGGTCAAGTGGAGCGACGGCGCGCTGGCCGCGCCGCTGGCCCCCGGACTGCCCGTGATCGAGGCCGAGGTGGTGCACGCCGTGCGGCAGGAGTACGCCGCCAGCGTGGAGGACTTCCTCATGCGCCGCACGCGCCTCGCGTTCCTGGACGCGGCGGCGGCGGAGGCGGCGGCGCCCAGGGTGGCGGAGCTGATGGCGGGCGAGCTGGGCTGGGGCACGCGGCGGCGGCGCGCCGAGGCGGCGGCCGCGGTGCGCGCGCTGCGGCAGCAGTTTGCGATCCCCCCGCCGGCGGAGAAGGAGGGCGCGGCGGGCGGCGAAAGCAAGGGCACCGCGGCGGCGGCGTGAGCCGGCGCGGCTGAAACAACCATTTGCCCCAGCGGCCTGGCCACCTCGCTTTTCAGGGACGCCGCGACCTCGCGGGGCCCTTTAAACCGCATGCAAAACTTTTACAATGACACTTTGCGTGTAATTGTGAGCGAATGGCAAGGGGTCAAAAGTGCAAGGCGGTGGTCATGAGCTCACGCTGCAAAGTGCAAACTGCCCGGGAGGCACTGTGCGGGCCCCCTCGGCAGCGGAACGGCCAACGCGGCGGGCGCGCGCGACGCCAGCGCCGCTGCGTGCGCGCGCCGCATGCACGTGCTATGCGCTCTGCGGTGCACGGCAACCAACTTGGCAGTCGGTCAGTCAGGTAAGGAAGAAAAGCGCGGCGGGCGGCCGTGCTGCCGCCGCTCAATGCTAAAAACCGGTCCCGGTCCTGGCCCTGTCCTCTAGATCCCGCGCCCCGCCGCCCCTTTCACTCGGTCTTCTTGGGTGGGTTGTAGGGCGGCGGCGGGTCGAGGGGCTTGGGCCCAAAGGCCAGGGGGTGGGCGGGTTGGTGCTGGCGGACTGAAGCGCGCGTGGGCGTGCACTTGGGGTTGGCAGAAGAACCAGATACAGACGAAGCACTGGACGAACGAGCCTGGCCAGGTTGCCCGCCCGCCCGCCCGCCCGCCCCACCCACCCACCTGACTGCGCGCTGCGAGCCGCACGGCCACCAGAGGCCGGTCTCCTCCAGCAGCTTGTTCATCTGGTACACCAGACCCACAGCCATCACTGCGGGCGCGCGGGGGGGCAGCAGCTCTGGGTCAGCACGCTGCAGGCTTTGGCGCGCCGCGGTGCTCCGCGCGGCGATGCGCCGGAAAGGAGAGCGCGCGCGAAAGCGGCGCAGCCAGCCGCGTCTAAACACCCCCATGGCTGCCGCATGCAAACTGCGCACTGCTCGCAACCACCACCGGCGGCCAGCCCAAGCAAAGCGCACCCAGCGCGACGATTACGCCGTCGGGCGACAGCATGCCCCGGAAGAAGCGCTTCAGGCTGCGCACGGCGATGGCGAGGAAGACCACGCCGCACACGAGGGGCGTGGCTGCGCGGTGGGGAGGGGGGCGGAGCATTGTCAGGCTCCGCAACGATGCAACGACTGCAGCTGCAGCGATGGCAGCGGGAGTAACGCCGGCAGCGCAGAATCAGCGCAGCAGCGTCGGCAGCAGCAGCAGCACCGTCACGCGAGCGCCGCGCGCCCCTCCGCTCCGACCGCCGCGCGGCGCTCACCGAACACGGGGTTCCCGGTGCGGAGGAGGCCTATGATGCCCGACGTAATGGACACGACCTGGGGGAGGAGGGGAGGGGCCCGGCTCAGGCCTTTGCTGCTCACTCGCCCTCCCCCAGCCCGCCCGCGCCCTGGCGCCGGCCCCTAATGCTCGAGCGGCCCCCTCTCCGTCGTATAAACGCGCACCCCGTGCGGGATCGAGAAGGTGTAGTCGTACATCCTGGCTCCCTCCTGCTTGCTGCTCGGTTGCTTCGTTTGCCGGCTTTAGATCGCTTTGAGCGCGTGTCTTTGGGCGTGCTCTTGGACTTTGAAATTGATATGAGCCTGCGCAACGGCCAGTTCGTCGATAAACTCGTGTCGATCATCAATCACACTTGTCCACCTCCGCCGTGCTCACCTGGAGTTCGCAGTGCTTGCTCGCTTCTCACGCTCGCGTGCAGGGCGGACAAAGGCCTGCAGCCTGAGCGGCGTGGCGTGACGCGCGCGCGAACCGCGGTGCCGCTGCGCCGCTGCCGCCGCCGCCGCCGCCGCTGCTTGTGCTAGGTAGCTGCGCCCCTTAAACACAGACAGGCCGAAGGGGCGCGCTGGCAACTGGGCGCTTTGCGCCCATGGCAGAGCCCGCAGGCGCGGGGCAGGCGGCGGCGGGGGCGAACCCCGCCGGCGCCGGCGGGCCGGGGGAGGCCCCCGCCGAGCCGCAGCCCGACGCCGAGGCCGCCCCGCTGCCGGTGCTCAACCCTGTGAACGGGGAGTACGAGAAGATCCACCGCGTCGGCGAGGGCACTTACGGTGAGCGGGCGCCCTCTGCGCGCGCGCGCGCAGGCAAGGGCGGTCGGTGCAGGCGGCCGGTGCGCCGCTGCCGTCGTCGCTCAAGCCTCTTTGATTGCCCCGCTCGCCCCAAGGTGTCGTGTACAAGGCGCGCCACATCCCCACGGGCCGCATCGTCGCGCTGAAAAAAGTGCGGTTCGAGCGCTCGCGGTGAGCCCGGAGGGGGGAGGGCGGGCGGCTTCCCGCCGGCAGCGGCTGCAACGCGGCGACGCTGGGCGCTTGGCGCGCACATGCGTCACGCCTGCCGGCTTGCGAGGCAGGAAACGGCCCAACGCCAGCCGCCGCGCCCCCGCCAGCCCCCCCCTAGAAATAAACGAAACCGCCCCAACCCCAACCCATGTAAAGCAGCGAGGGCGTGCCCGTGACCAGCGTGCGCGAGCTGCGCGTGCTGCAGGAGTGCCGCCACCCCAACATCGTCCACCTAGAGGTGCGCACAGCCAGCGCAGCGCGCCGGCAGCTCCGCTGCCCCCGCCCCCGTTTGCAAGCCGCCGCCCGCCCATCCCCTTTCTGTATCGGCCACGTGGCATGCGGCTCAAAGCAACCTCGAACAGCGCATGCGCTTTGACCACAGGCGCGCCCGCCCCCACCCACCCACCCACCCCCCAGCGTGTCGTCACCGGCTCCAAGGCTGACAGCGTGTTCCTGGTGTTTGAGTACGCAGAGCACGACCTGGGGCGGCTGCTGGACGCCATGCCAACGCCCTTCACGGAGAGCGAGGTGAGGGGGTGTGGGGGTACTTGGGAGGGCTGGGGGGCGTGTTGGGGGCGCGTTGCCTCGTGCCGGGGAGCATCCGCCTTCCACGCATCAACATGCCACCCAGCTGGCATGTGTCAGAAATTTGAAAGCCCAGCACCTACGCCGGCAGCGACGCACAGCAGTGACAACGCTGACGCCAGCAGCACCGCCGACGCCGACCCAAAACGCGCGCGTACCGTAGGTCAAGTGCCTCGTGCGGCAGCTGCTGTCCGCCGTGGCGTTCCTCCACCAAAACGCGGTGCTCCACCGCGACATAAAGCTCTCGAACCTGCTGTACACGGCGCAGGGGGACCTCAAGCTCTGCGACTTTGGGCTGGCACGGTGGGGGCGGGCGGTGCGGGACACCCTGGGCTGGGGCGGTGTTTGGGTGCGGCAGCAGGGCGCAGGCCCGCTTGTGTGAGGGGAAGTGAGGGCTGAAACCGCTCGCAGTGACGTGCGCGGCATGAAGCGCTCGCCGCTCAGCCCCATCCCCCCACACACACACAAATGACCAAACAACCCCAGCCACGCGCGGCCGCCCGGCGCGCCGCTGACGCCGCGCGTTGTGACGCTTTGGTACCGGGCGCCGGAGCTGCTGCTGGGCGCGGACGAGTACTCAGAGGCGGTGGACTGCTGGTGGGCGGCGGCTCGAGCCCTGTTTGCCCCGCGGCTTTGGGGGCCGCCCGTGCCGGCGGCTGCCGGCACGAATGAGCACGCGTGCACGGTCAGCTGTCCGTGGGCTTGCCATGGCATGTGGGGTTGGGTGCGCCGGGCCTTTTCGAACCGCCCGCCCCCAAATAATCGCCGCGACCCGCAGGGCCGTGGGCTGCGTCCTGGGGGAGCTGCTGAAGCACGAGCCCCTGTTCCCAGCGCAGGCGCGGGCGCGGCGCGGCGGTGATTCGCGTGCCGCGCGCGAGTTGGCATGCCCGGCCGCATGGCATGCCCGGCCGCATGGCATGCCCGGGAGCTCCCTTTTGCTGGTGCAATTGTCTTTGCGCCCTCCTCCAACGCCTGGCCTGCTCTTGCCCACCGGAAAAAAAACCAAACACATTGCCGCGCAGGGCGAGCGGGAGTGCCTGGACATGCAGTGCCGCCTGCTTGGGACTCCCTCGCCGCGCATCTGGCCGGTGCGGTGCTGCGCGCCGCGGCGCGGCGCGCCGACCCGCGCACGTGCATGCGCGGGCCCTGCGTGCCAACACCCAAAACACACAAGCACGCAAACGCTGACCTGGCACTGCCGCCCCGGACCGCAGGGCATGGTCGACCTGCCCGGCGCGTTGGACGCGCGCCTCCACCAGCAGCCCTACAACAACCTGCGCCGCGCCTTCCCCGGCATCGGCGAGGCCGGCCTCTCGCTGCTCAACGGCCTGCTCACCTACGACCCCGCGCGCCGCCTCACCGCGCGCGGCGCGCTGGCGCACCCCTACTTTCGGGAGAAGCCCTTCCCCAAGCAGGCGCGCGACATGCCCACCTTCCCGAGCTCCCACGAGCCCGGCTTCAAGGGCGTGCTGACGCGGCAGCGCGGCGGCGGGCGGCAGCCGTACGAGTCGCCGCCAGAGCCGCAGCCGCCGCGGGCGGCGCAGCACGCGAGCGAGCAGCAGCAGCAGCAGCAGGGCTGGCAGCGGCGCGCAGACCCAGCGCTGCGCGCGCGGGGCGCGGACAGCAACGGCGGGCGGTGGGGCGAGGTGTTCGGCGGCGACCGCGGCAGCGGCGGCGCGCGGGACGCCAAGCGCACACGGCTGGGTGGCTAGGAGCCTGTAAATGCCGGCTGCCAGGTCAGCACAGGCTCGACTACATCATAGGCTGCCAGATCATCACAGGCTCAGTGCTTCAGGCGTTTCAAGTTTTAGAGCAGGTTGATACATCCCGATGCTTGGGTAACCCAGACATGGCCATCAGCACACGGGCATGGCGTTGAAACAAACAAACACACTAAGCACCGCGCGCGAAAAGCGGTGGCCCAGCTCGCTGCTCTTCAGGGGGACCTTGACCGCGGCGGGGCTGACCTCGCTGGCGGGCCGCACCACCACCACCACCGCCTCGGCATCGCAGTCCAGGGGGGTGTCGGCGGGGGCGCTGTCCTTGCCGCTCTTGTCGCGGCGCAGCAGGCCGCTCATGCGGTGGTGGAGGGACAGCATACGGGAGGGGCCCTTGACGGCCTTACCCTTGCAGCCGTCGGTCTTCTTGTCGTTGGCGGAGGTGGCGGGGAACAGCGCGCGGAAGCTCTTGGCCGGCTTGAGGGCGCGGAAGGTGGCCTTGAGGGTAGCAATGGGCTTGGTCTTGGGGGCCTTGGCGGTGGCGATGGGCTCACAGGCGGGGGCGGCATCGGCGTCATCGCTGCCAATCGGGATAGAGACAAAGGAGTCGTCCTTGCCCAGCGGCTCCTCAAAGTCCGAAGACTCCACCACGAGGACGATGCCAGAGTCCTCGTCGTCGGGGGTTACCTCGGCCTCGGCCATGGAGGTGGTGTCGGGGGTGTCAGGCGTGGCCTCATCAGGGACGGCAGTCTTGGGCTGGGTAGGGGTCGTCGTCTTACGGGTGAGGCCCTTGACCTTGTGCTTGATCTCCTTGGCCGCGGCCTTGGCACGGGACTTCATGCAGCGGATCTTGGCCTTGGC
>BDRX01000049.1:10574-29430 GCA_003203535.1 Raphidocelis subcapitata | reverse complement strand
TGCTGCGCGCAGGGCGGCGCGGCGCGGCGAGGGCAGATGCGGGGCGCCGCCCCGCCGCCCCGCCCCCACCCCACCCCTGGCAACCACAGGCGCCCAAGCGAGTCTAAATGAGACCCTTCTACCCATGTTGCCCACGGGGGAGCCTCGCCTACTGCTGGGCTCAGGAACGGGGCGCGAAGGGCGCTCGAAGGGGCTTGGCAGCTCGGTCCGAGGGCAGGGCGTCGCGTCAGACGGTGTTGCGCGAGTAGACGAAGCTTATCGGCGTCTGGGACACGTAGAGGGCGGTCTGGAGGCCGTGTAGAGGGTGCGTAGGCTCTCGGAGGTCGCGGGAGGGAGACTCCGGGAGGGCTCGAGGGCGCTGTTGATCGAAAGGGCAGTGGGGAGCTGGGTAGTGAGTTGTGGGGAATTGCGCGCGTTAAGTAGTCGCCCGGGCTTAGCCGCTCGGGGAGCTGGTAGTTGGGCGGGTGGTTGGGGCGGCTCTGAGCCGCCAGCGGTCGCCGCTGCCGCAGCCGGCGCTCGTTCGTGCCGCCTGATCGAGGCCCCGATGGCCGCCACTCACGTCTTACAAGGACCCGATACCGTGCTGAACATGCTTGGGGGGGGGAGACGGCCTGGCGGGGCCGCGCGCCGCGGCGGCGCCCGGGTGGCGCTGCTGCGCGAGGCGCCGCCACTGCCGTCCCTCTGCCCCTTACGCAGTGCACCTCGCAGCAAGGCGTGATGCCACTGGTGCATTTCTGAGGCTCTGAGGTCCCGCAGCGCAGCGGGGCGGTGTGGTTGAGGCCCCGCACATGAGGCGGTTCGCGCAGCAGCGCCGCGCCACGCGCGCAGCGGTAGCCTACCTGAGCGGTCAGGGCGCGTGTGGCCGGCCCCCAGCCAGCTAGCAGCGCACAGCACCCGCCAATCTCCACGTCGTCTGCATTTGTCGCGTGCCAAACGCCCCAATGGGGGCCTGCAGTGCAGGCGCCGCAGACGCACGCCAACCGCTGGGCCATCCCGCACCACCAAGCGCGACGCAGCTTACAGCACAGCGCCGCCAGCGCACAAAAATCGGCGCCCGCCGCAGCAAAGCGCCGCCGCGAGAAACAGAGTGGCGAGGGTGCGCTAATTCGCGCGCCTTGCATGGCAGCCCGCATGCAGCAACACAAGACAATTGATTGAGGACGGGCCAGCGAGCAGCACAAAACCAAAAACGCAAGTCCCCGCATCGCGGGGCGGCCCCTGCGCCGCGCCGCCCGCCGAGCCGCAGATCCGCCGCGCCGCGCCGCACGCGCAGCCGCCACGCCGCGGCCGCGGCCGCGGCCTCGGCCGCCGCCGCCGCGGCGCGCGCCGCTCACGTGTTTTTGGCGAGCGGGCTGAGCGCGGGCGCGAGGTAGTTGGAGCCCTGCCCCGGGATGGACGCCACCAGCTCGTACAGCTGCAGCCCCTCGTCGGGCGTGTACTCGTAGCACACGTCAAAGGACTTGTTGCGCGCCTCGGGCTCGTGGAGGGCGCGCAGGCAGATGTCGGCCACGTCGGCGGCGGACACAGACTGCGTCACGCGGTCGCCCTGGGGGGGTGGGGTCGGGGATTGGGGGCGCGTGCGGGCGTCAGGGCGCGTCGCTTTGGGGCGTTTTTTGAGGAAGGTCAACAGGCGCAGCAGCGCGCGGTTGCGACCAGGCTTCTGGCGCGGGGACGGAGCAAAGCGCATGGCAGGGCGGCAAGGCATAGGAAGCGCGCACAGCAAACACGCACGGCACATGCGCCGCCTGTTCACCCCCCCCCCCCAAAAAACAGCCGGCAGCCGACTCGCCTGGTCAAACACGAGCGCCTTGTAGCCCCCCGGCTCGTCCACCAGCGGCCCCGGCCGGATGATGGAGTAGCCCAGCCCCGAGGCGCGCAGGTGGTCCTCGCCGCGCCGCTTGGCCGCCACCACGCGCGCCAGGTCGCCCTCCTCCAGGCCAACGCGGGGGGCGCCGGAGCAGGACAGAAGGATGAAGTCCGGCTCGACGCCGCCTGCGGTTAGAGGGGATGGATTTGGTGTTTGACGGGGGGAAGGGGTGGGAGGGGGTGGTGGATTTTCGGCGGGGAAGAGCGCCGGCCGCGTCGCACGCGCTGCGGAGCCGCAGCCGCCGATAGAAGCGCACCGGGCGGTGCTCGGTGTCAGGGCAGAGTTGCTGCGCCAGCAGCCGCAACGCAGGCCAAAGAAACGAGCGGAGCGCGGGGGGGGGCCCACCTGGCAGCGCCTTGATCCAGTCCACCTCCAGCTTGAAGCGGTTGATGCGCTGCCGGTCCGCGGCGGCGGCGGCGGCGGCGGCCTGGTCGCGCATCGCGCTGGCGGCGGTCCCCTGCGGCGCGGAGCGGCGCAGCTCGTACCTGCGCGCGGGGGGTGGGGGGAGCGTATGGGGGGGGGTGCGAGGGGTCGAGGCCGGGAGCGGGGAATGCACTCTCTTTGCACACAAGACAAGTTGGGGGTTTGAGCAGGAACCAGGGCGAGCCGCCGCGAAACCTGCATGAACCCTCAGGGCCCCACAACCAGGGCTGGCAGCGCCCCGAAAAGAGGAGAAACCCCACGCGCGCTCGCCTGATGGCTATCCCCACGATCGACTCTGGGTCCAGCGGCGGCTGCCCCTCCTTCTCCCCGCGGAACTTGCTGAACGGCAGCCGCACGGTCGCGTAGCGCAGGCGCGAGGGGAAGCGCGCGACGTAGCGCGCGCCCTCGGCGGTGGTGAGCACGAGCGCGTAGGTGTGGCCCTCGCCCTTGGCGCGCAGTGTCAGCGCCTCGCAGCCGGCGAAGCGCTCGTCGCCGCCCGGCAGCTTGGGGTTGAGCTTGGTGCCCACCTGGAGGGTGCGCAAATGAGGTGCAGGCGCATTTGCATGAGCGTGTGTGTGAGTGTGTGTACACATTCGCCCATCCGTCATTCACCAAGCAAAACGCCAGCATGCCCCCGCGGCAAAGCGCTCCCGCGGCAGCCGCCGCGCCGCGCCCGCACCTCTGCAATCGCGTTGCGCGTGAAGAGCGCGCCCTCGAACAGCAGGTTGTTCTCCTCAGTGATCTCCGCGGTGGCCAGGTTGGCGCGCTGGAAGTCGCGGCCCAGGGAGCCGTCGTCGCCCTGGGGCGGCGGCGGGAGGGGCGTGCGCCGCGCAGGCTTGAGCACACGAGGCGCGCGCCGAAGATTGGCGGGGCGACTTGGGGCCAGCGCCCGCCGCTCATGCAAATTCGACTCAAGCTGCGCGCCCCCCCCCCCCCCGGCGGCCAAGCGCCTTGTTGCATTCTCCCCCCCCTTCCCCCCCCCACCTGGCTGCCGACGAACTTTATGTCCCAGCGCAGCTGGTGGTAGAGTTTGTTGAAGTCAGCCACCTCGCGCTTGGCAGCGGGGTTGCGGGACTTGCCACCGACGCGCGTGGCGCGGTCGCGCTCGTCCTGAGGGGGGAGAGGGAGGCGGGGAGGGCGGTGGGGGCCAGGGGGGGGGGGGTGCAGCTGCCGCCGCCGCCGCTGCAGGGCTGCCCCGCTGCAGTCCGGCCTGCTTTGCGAAGAGCGCGCCGCTGCAGCTGGGCCGCCCTGCAGCGCGCCAACACCAGCCCCCAAATGCAGCGGGCCGCTCGGTCCGCGGGCGGGCCGCGCAGCCCCTCGCACCTGCATCGCCTTGACCAGGTTCATCACGCCGCGGTCGTCCACGCGGATGAGGTCACCCGTGAAGGCGGTGCGCGCCCCCGCGACAAAGACGATCTGCGGCGCGGCGGGCAGGGGGCGTGGGAGTGCACCATCAGCGGCTGCGGGCGCGCAGCCGCTCCGCCGCATGCGCATGCGCGTGCGCGCGCCCCCGGCTGCCAAGCCTTTCCCCTCCCCCCCCAGCCCGCGGCCCGCGCCGCCGCCGCACCTTGTCGACGCCGCGCACGGCGCGCTGGCAGTCGCGCATCTCCCCGACGTCGCCGGCGACGACCTCCACCGCGTCGGGCACGCCCTCCGCGTCGGCGCGCATGCCCTCGCGCCGCCGCACCAGCGCGCGGACCTTGTAGCCGCGCAGCAGCAGCTTGCGCGACAGGATGCGGCCGACGCGGCCCGTGGCGCCCACGACGAGCACGCGGGTGCGGCCCGCCGAGGAGGGCGCGTCCTCGTCGAGGCCCATGTCGAGGGCGTCGTCAAAGGCAAAGGACTTGGTCGGCGCCGCCACCGCGCTGAGCTGACCCCACAGCTCGTTGACCACCTGGCGCGCCTGGCGGCCCAGCTGGTAGGGGTTGACGCTGTCCAGGAGGTTGGCGCCCTCGGCAGGGGTCGCCGTCCCGCTGCCGGGCCGCGACTGGCTGCCGGGCCGCTGCTGCTGCTGCTGCTGGCCCCCCTGCCCCTGCTCGGAGGGTCGCGCGAAGAACTTCTGCTGCAGGTCTTCCGGTTCGCCCTCCCTATCGCGATCGGCGCGCGGCGCGAGGCGGTGCCTGCGGGCTGCGCCTGTGCTGCCGGGCGCCACGCCGCTGAAAGGCCGCTGCCGGGCGCGCCCGCCGGCCGCAAAGCTGCCGCTGCATTGGCCCCGGGCCCTCAGACCCGTCTGCATCGCGGAAGGCGCCAGAGGGCCGGCGATCGGGTGGCGGGCGACGCGGCCTGGGCGGCAGAGCCCTCCAATTGGGCCACGACGCGGGATAAAGGAGCCACGGGGCGATTACGTCGATCTGGAAACTGCGCGGGGACAATGGGCTTGAGTGGGTGAAGTGGGGCGGGCGGGCGGCGCGCGCGCATGCGCTCTTCACTGCTGTGCCGCGATTGTGGGGTGCCCGCTGCCGCCGCCGCCGTGCGCGCCCTGCACCCGCCCACCCCGCATGCATGGCATGGCGGCGGCGCGCTCCATATATGTATGCGCGGCGTCGGTTGCTTGAATGCACGCTCCGCAGGTCATCGTTGACCGCCCGATGGGTGTGTGGGTGGGCGGGTGTGTTTGTGTTCGTTTGGGGGGTGGGGGCGGCGTGCAACGCGCACGCCGGCACATGATAGCGCACAACCATCGCCGCGCTGGTGCTGGTCATCGCAGGGCTCCGCCCGGTGGGCGGGCGGCGCCGCGGCGGTCAAGGCGGCGTTGACAATGGGCCCGACCAGTCAACCCCTCCTCCCAAACGGCAGCAACCTGGCCCGTGCCACGCCAGCTCGGCCAATCCGAACGCAACTGCCCACGACGGCCCAGGCATGCCGCGAGTCCGTGCAGCGAGCGCGCTGCGCGGCGGTGTTGCTTCGTGCGCCGCGCTGCAGGCGCGCACGTTTCAGACGCGGGTGCCAGCGTCGTAGGTTGTGCGAAAAGGATACCGGTAGTTGCGGCTGGCTCCTGGAGCTACCGTATGATACGGCATAGGCTGCACAAACCCGGCTCGATCTGAGGCTTGGGCGACCGCTCACGCAGCTGCTGGCGCCGCAGATTGTACGCGAGGTCTTCCACAGTCGCACAGCAGCGCAGGTGGGCGGCATGCGGCCAGCCGGGGCCCAGCGACGCCTCCCCGCGGCCCTGGGGACCAGCAGAGCGCCCAACGAGCGCGTTGGAGATTTGTCTGGCGCCCAAGAAACCATTAGCGTAGCCAGCGGGGCGCCAGCGAGCGCCTCCCGCCCGCCGCGGGCCGCCCAGCGTGGCGCTCTGCGCCGACCCGCCGCTCGAGGTCCGCAGCGGCGCCGACCCCGCTGCCACCGCTCCGCGCACGATCCCCCGCATAATCCAGGGCCTGCAGCCCGGGAGCGCTGGCCGAGATGGAGCGGGAATTGGAGGCGTTCGAGCCCACCTGGGCGCAGATAAGGGCGCTGAGCTCGGGCGACTGGGACCAGGCGCTGGCCGGCATTGTGCAGGTGGGGCGGCGGCGGCGGGGCGGCCCAGCCGCGTGGCCCCGCATGCGCGTGCGCAGCGTCAGCCCCGCGCTCACATCAGACCGGCCGGCAGCGGCGCGCAAGCCGGCACGCCGCGCACCCCACGCGCCGCCGGCCAAGCCCGACGAAGCCCCCAAACGGTCCCAACCCCGACGCCCGCGCCCCCCAGAGCCTGACGCCCACTGAGAGCGACACCTACCTCCGCGACTGCGTGGTGGACGACCTCAACGCGGCGCTGCAGGGCATGGGCCTGCACGTGCGCCCCTTTGGAAGCTTCCTCTCAAACATGGGCTTCCCGGACTCGGACGTTGACCTGCTGCTCGCCGGCACGTGGCGCGGGCAGGCGCCCTACCAGCTGCCGGAGCCGGCGCGCAAGTCGCTGCTGCGCAACGTGGGGGGCGCGCTGAAGCGGCAGCGGGCGGTGGACGGGCAGGTGCGGCAGCAGGGCGCGGCAGGGAGGCGCGGGGGCGCGGGCGCGGGCAGGGCTGTGCAGAGTGCGCGCGCCGCGCGGCGCTGGCGCGCAGTGTGGCAGCGCCACAGCACGGCAGCGCCACAGCACAGCCTTGGCGCGTTCGAGAAGACGGCAAAACAGTCCAGTGGCCGAAGAGCATGCGCCAAACCAGCCGCCCGCCACCCCCTCCCCTGCCAGATTGATTACATCCTGCACGCGCGCGTCCCGCTGCTCAAGTTTGTCCACGCGGGGTCGGGCATCGAGTGCGACCTCACACTGCAGTCGTACGATGGCGCGCTCAAGGGGCGCTTCATGGCCGCGGTGGCAAACCTGGACTCGCGGTGCGCACAGAGCGCGCGGACTGGGGCCGCCCCGCAGCCCCCCCCCCCCTGCATACCGCTGCACCCGCCAACCGGTTTGCGCGGGTTGGCGCCTGCAGCGCCAGCAGGCCCCCATTGCCCGCCAGTCGGCGGGCCACGCCCGCTGCCGACGCCTCCCCGCACCTTGCACCCCGCCCTCCCCTCCACTTACACGCCCCGCCCTCCTCCGCCACGGCGCGCGCGCGCGCGCGCCCGCAGCTTCCCGGCGCTGTTCCGCCTGGTCAAGCTCTGGGCGCGCACCCACGAGTGCAACGACGCCTCCCAGTCGACGCTAAACTCCACCGCGCTGATGTACATGTGCGTGTTCTTCCTGCAGCGCCTCGGCGTGCTGCCGCCGCTGCGCGCGCTGTGCCCCGACGACGTGGTGCGCCTGCCCGCGCCCGGGGCCGGGGGGGAGGAGTTCGAGGAGGCGCGGCTGCTGGACCCGCGGCTGCGCAGCTACTGGGTGCAGTCCGACAGCCTGGACTGGCTGGTGCGAGAGGTCGAGGCCGCGGCGGAGGACGTGGTGGCGGCCAAGACGCGCGCGCTCGACCCGGGCGCCGCCAACGGCCGCGGGCACGCGCACGACGGCCACGCGCGCGCGGCGGTGGGGGCGAAAGACCTGGGGCTCGCGCAGCTGCTGGCCGGGTTCCTCTCGTTCTGGGAGCTGCCGTTTGGGGCGTGGGCGGAGGGCCGGCTCAGGTGCGCGCGAGCAGCGGGCGCAGCGGGGGCGGCAGCCGGCGGGGCCGTGGAGGGCGGGGGGGGGGGGCGGCAGCTACTTGCCCTGAAAACACCACGCGCGGCGCCCTTGCCTGCCCAGCCGCGACTGGCGCAGGCACCCCTTGCCGCGCTCTTGCAGCCGCCCCCCCCCCCCCCCCGGCCTCATCCCCTCCCCCCTGGAACCGCGCCCCCTCAACCCCCCCCGCCCCAGGGACTGGCGGCCCGACTGCTGGACCGGCGCGTGGCGCTGCCAGCGCTACTCCAAGGCCTACCTCTGCCCCCTGGAGGACCCCTTCGATTCGGACGACAACCCGGCGCGCGCGGTGGGCTCGGAGTCTGTCTCCCCCGGCAGCCAGAACCTCTACATCGCCGCGGTGCTCACCTCCAACGCCGAGGCGCTGCGGCGGC
Organism: Raphidocelis subcapitata; assembly: GCA_003203535.1. Classification (NCBI taxonomy): domain Eukaryota; kingdom Viridiplantae; phylum Chlorophyta; class Chlorophyceae; order Sphaeropleales; family Selenastraceae; genus Raphidocelis; species Raphidocelis subcapitata. Next base: position 21,680 of record BDRX01000049.1, on the reverse strand, counting down.
TGCTGCTCGGGCCGCACCCGCCCGCCGAGGCGCCCGCCGTGCGCGTAGTGCGGGGGCTGGCGTGGACGCTGGGGATGACGGGCATCCGGCTGCTGCAGCCGGCGCTGCCGCCCCACCACATGCAGGCGCTGTACGACGCCATGGGCGACCCCAAAACCGGCTCCCAGCTGCGCCGGCTGCTGAGCCACCTCGGCGCCAGCCCCGCGGCGGAGGACATTCTGGACCACTGGTGCTGGCGCGAGTACATGCGCACGCTGGGGGGCGGGCGGCAGCAGCAACAGCCGCAGCAGCAGAGGCAGCCGCCGCAGCAGCAGCAGCAGCAGCAGGCGCAGAGGCAGGGGCCGCAGCAGCAGCAGGCCCAGCAGCAGAAGCAGCCACCGCCGCCGCGGGCGCAGCAGCAGAGACAGCCGCCGCAGCCGCAGCAGCAGCAGCCGCAGCAGCTTCAGAGACCGCCAGCGCAGCAGGTCCAGCAGCAGCAGGCGAGCAGCGTTGGCGGCGGCCGGGCGCAGCCTCAGCGGCAGCGGCAGCCACAGCCGCAGCGCGCCCCGCGGGCGCCGCAGCAGCAGCAGCGGCGGCAGCAGCGGCAGGGCGATGAGGCGCAACTAGCCACGGCCTTTGCGGGACTGGCAGTGGCGGAGCCCCGTCAGCAGCCGCCGCCGCTGCGCCAGCAGCCCCCCGAACTCTATTCGCGGGCCACGCCGCAGTATGAGTCATACTCTTACCAGTATTAGTAGGGAAACGAAACGACCAGCACAGCACCATCGCAGCCGCAGCCGCAGCCGCAGCCCAGATGCCCAGCCCTTGGATCGATGCGGGCGCGCCCAGCCCCAGTCGTCCCGCGTTTCCCTGCGCCCGCCGCCTGCGCGGCAGCCTGTACCAACCCACGCCAGGTGCCCCCCCCCCACAGTTTTTTGCGCCGTATTCCGCTGCTTTGGCGGGCATTCGTTTGGGCCCGTTTTCCCTGACCGCGGGTCATTGTTGCGCGCGCACCCGCACCCCAGCGTTTGCCGCCGGCACTCTGCGCGCGGCGCTGGCCGGCCGCGTCCGTCCTGTACCTTGCACCCCTCTGTTCTTCGTGCTTTGTTTCGATCCAATCCTTTGCGGCGTGACAGCCCCCCCCCCCCACCACCCCCACCCCGCCCAAAACCGACTGTACAACTGGTAACAACTGGCTCGACGACCTCTGCCTGCCTCCATCTCAACCGGGGGACCCACCCAGCACCACAAAAGCGCTCAGCACCGCGGAAACGCCGCCCGCCCGCCGCGCCTCGACGCCGCGCGCGCCCGCGCCTCGGCTTCAGCCGCGCAGCCCGCCGCCGTCGCCGCCGGCCGCGCCGTCGCCGCCGTTGAGGCCGTCGTTGGCGAGGGAGTGGAGGCCGTAGCCGTAGCTGCGGGGAGGGGGGGCATCGGTGCCAGCAGGAGGGCGGCGGGCGGCGGGGCGCGCGGTTGGTGGGGCGGGGCGGGGAGGATAGTTTGGGTTTTGAGCGGGCGGGTGGGACGCAAGCAGTACGGGCCATCAGGGTCCCGCAGACTGCAAAAATGGTGTGCGGGCCCTGCCGCACGCGCGGCCGCCCCAAAGCGGGTGCCCCTCCCCCGAAAAGCCAAAGCGCGCACCGCCGCTGCAGCTCGAGGTCGATGTGGACGACGCCGTGGCCGGGGCCGGCGCGGCGCACGCGGCTGAACAGGTCCGCGACCAGCTTCACCTGGAGGCGGGGTGGGGGGTTTATTCACGGCGAGTGTTGCGTGCGGGCATGGCGCGAATCCTGTGTCGGCCTGGGGAATTGAGAACGCCGCCGCATTCAGCAGGGGGCGTGCGGCTCCCCCCCACTCGCGCCGATCGAAGCGCGCGAGCGCAGCGCCATCCCCTCCCCCCACTCCCCCGCGCACCTCCCTGGCCTGCGGGCGCAGCAGGTTGTCCTCGACGAACTGAGTCATCTCCGCGTCACCCTCCTCGCTGGCCACCGCGTGGAGGGCCCTGCGTGCGGCCGGCGCCGATTGCGGCGGCGCGCGCGTCATTGGCCGTGTGCGTGCGCGCATGTGTTTTGGCTGGTGAGGAATGCCGCAACCCCTCCCCCCTCTCCCCCCACCTGAGTTTGAGGAAGTTGAGGCGCTCCAGCCCCAGCGCCGTCTCCACGCCGTTGAGGACGTCGCCCTTTGACTCGTCGAAATACTCGGTGATCTGGGGGTTGGGGGGGTTGGGGGAGTTTCGGCGGTTTTGCAGGGGAGGTTGCCGGATGGTGGCCGGAGGGCTGGTGGATGGCCGACTGCGAGCGCTTCAAACCCCCTTCTGCGCGCTGTTGGACTCGGCGAATCGGCCCCGCCGCCGCAGACGCGCGCGCCCACGCGCACCGGGCGCGAGATGGGGGCCAGCTGCACGCGCCCGCCGCGGCGGTTCTGCTGCGCCATCAGGATCTGGGCGTGCGTGCGCTCGTCGTCGCTGCGGTGGGGGGCGGGGAGTGTTAAGAGGGCGTGCGGCCACGCCATCCAGTGCAGCAGGCCAATCACTCAAAAGAGCGCCCGGGCCGGCCGCGGTAGCAGGCAGAACGCCGCCGGCCGAGGCGCGCGCCGCGCGCGCATGCGTTTGCGCGGATGTGCGCGCGCGCGCGCCTGGAGTCCCGGAAGTAGGCCGCAAAGCCGGGCAGCCCCACGTTGTCTCGGTCGAAGAACGCGGCCAGTGCGAGGTAAACGTACGACACGGACAGCTCCACGCTGGGGGGCGGGGGGGGGGGGGCGTTGGCGGCGGCGGCGGCGGCGGCGGGTGTTGGCGGCGGCGGCGGAGGTTGGTGGAGGTAGGCGGGGGGCAACGCCCCTGCAGTCAACGGCGCGCGCGATGCGGACTGCGGAACCCCCCCCCCCCCCCCCGCCCCCCCAACCTTTCTAAACTCACGCTTGTAGCTACGTCACCGCGGCTGAGCACGCCGTCCACGTATTTGAGCTGCGGCTCAATTTCTTTGAAAGAGAACACGACGCCCGTCAGCAGCTCGCTCGGCGCGGGCGCGTCGGGGGAGCCGGCCGCGGCTGCCGCCGTGCGGCCGCGCGCGGCGCGGCGCCTGGGGGGGGGAGGTTGTGGCGTGTATGCGGCTGAAAAATTTGCGTCCATCGCGTTCGCGGTGTTTGTGGCGTGAACAAGAGAGAGCCGTTTGCGGACGGAGGCCGGCGTCTCGGAGCGGGCCGCGACCCCGCGCGCGCGGCTCACTCTGTGGGCGCGCAGGGGCGTCCACCGCGTCCAGCGGAACCTACGGGCCGCGTAAACTCAGCGCGGACCGCGCGGCAGGCGCCGTGGCGCCGCGCTGCGATCTGCATCGGCGCTGCCTCTGCACGCGCGCGCCCGCTGGGTCCCGTGTGCGCGGGCGCTGCGCCGGCGCCGGAGGGATTTGGTGCGAGCTGGCTGTCGTCGCGCAGGAAATTCTGATTCTGACGCACAGGTGCACTCCGGCCGAACATGTTGCCGCCCGCGGCGACAGCCAAGTGACGCGCAGCTGCTCAGCGGGGCGCTGCACCCCCCACCGGCCCGCCCCCCCCGCCCGGAGCCCAGGCCACCGCGCAGCACAGCCGGGAAACGGCACGCCAATTACAAGCCCGCAGTAAAAACAAAGATAGATAACGCCGTAGCGCCCGGAGCGCCGTGGGGTCGCGTGGGCGCCGCGGCCGCCGCCTCACTCCTGCATCGCGTCCGCGCCGCCGCCGGGCGCGCCGCGGCCCCTGCGCGCGAAGACGGGATGGGTGGGGCCCCCAGGGAGCGGCGTTTCATCAGGGCTGTGCCGCCGGGCAGGGAGGCGGCCATAGGTCTGAAAGACACTGCGTTTTTGCCCGCCCCAGCTGCGCCCAAGCCCTCTGGACTGCCCGGTCTGCCCCCGGAGCCTGCCAGCCCGCAAAAGGCCCCCCCCCAGCCCCTGGCCCCGCCCCGCACCTGACAACGCTCCTGGGGCGGTTCCGGCTGAAGCCGCCGCCGGGCGCGCCGCCGCCAAAGCCGCCGCCGCCGCCGCCGCCGCCGCCGTAAGCGGGCTCCGCCGCCGTCACGCTGCGGTGGGGGTGGGGCGAGGGAGGCGTCGGCCTTGCAACCACCGCGGCCGCCCGGCCACTCGCACCAAGAGACGCAGTCCGCAGCCCCAGTCCCGCAGGCCGCGTGTGGAGTCAAGCTACCCCAGAAAGAGCGTGCGCACACGCACACGTGCGTGTCAACAGCAGTGCGCGCACCGACACCCCTCCCCCCCCCCCGCCCCACCTGATCCCGCTGGACAGCTTGACCAGCGTGCCCGGCGGCATGGTGGTCTCCACGAGCTCAATGTTGAGGCGCTTGCCGTCCAGCGCCACGTTGTTGTAGTTCTGGAACGCCTTGAGCGCGTCCTCGGCGCGCTCAAACACAATGTGGGCCGTGCCCTTGGAGCGGCCGCTGCGGGGCGCGGAGGGGGGCGAGTGCGCGCGTCGGGCGTCTGCAAACGCGGGCGCGTCCTCTGCAGGACGCACGCTCGCGGCGCCAAGACCGGGGTGCGTTCAACCGTCCCGCAAAGCGGCCCTGCAAACCAGGCACCCGCGCAGCGGCGCGGCGCGGGCCAGCGAGCGCCGGCCGCAGCACAGCAGCGCAGGGCGGCCCGGCGGCCTCACCCCTTGTCGTAGTGGATGCCTGCCTCCTTGATGGTGCCGCAGGACTCAAACAGCTCCTTGATGTCCGCATCGCACACTGCAAAGTCCAGGTTGGACACAAACCTGGGCAGGGGCGGTTGCGGGCGGCCGGGTGAGGGGCGGCGCGGAGGATCGGGTTGGCTGGCAGCGGGCCCGCGAGCTCTGCTGGGCTCTCGAGCTGCTGGCTCAACGGTCCCTGCCCGTGCACGCGCGCGCACGCGCGCGCCGCTCACAGCTTGTTCTTGATCACGCGGCCGCCGACGGGCGCGGGCCCCATGGGCGCCGGGCCGGCGGCCTGGACTGGGTTGTACAGGTCGTGCCGCCACTTGCCGGCCGGCGGCGCGTCCATGGGCGGCCGCCCGCGGGGCCGCGGCGGCGCGCCATAGGCCGCCACCGGCATCGGCGCCGGCGGCCGGCCGCGCCCCGCTGCCGGGTTCCTGATCGTGATCACGCCGCGCCCGCCGCCGCCGCCGCCGCGCTGCTGCTGCTGCCTGCCGGCGGCGCTCGCCAGGGGCGCCTGCGCGGGCGAGGGGCGCGGGGGGCCGGCTCGGCTGAGGGGCTGCGCTATCGTGCGGCCGCAGGCCCGGCGCGGCTGGAGCCACCCCCGAGCGGAGGCGGCGCTGTCGGTGCGCGCCGTGCGGCGGGCGACGCTGTGCTTTGCGCGCGAGCGCGCGCGTTTCCCGCCCCCCTGCTGCTCCCCCGCAGCCGCTCACCCGCACTCCGCCCGAGGCCTTGGTCACGCCACCACCCCTGGCCTTGTTGACGCCCAGCTTCAGGCCCCTCGCGGGCGGCTTGGCGCCGGGCTTCCCGCCCGCGGGCTTGCCCTTGCCCTTGGGTGCCGCGCTCTTTGCTTTGGCCGCCTGCTTGGCTATGAGCTCGTCCAGGGACATGTCCAGCTTGGTGTCCGCCATGTCTGGCGCCCTGCTGCTGCGCGGCACGCAGATCACCTCTTGCCGTTCGTCTGCTGTTGGGAGGGAGCTTGGCTCGGAAGGAGCGTGAATTCTTAAAGCCTGGGGAGGCCCGCGGGGGAGACCTCGTCCGGCTGCGCGGCGGCACCACGGCGGCGGCGCGCAGCTGCCCGCGCGCGGGCTGGGCTCAGCGTGCTTGCCGAGCTGGCACAGCGCAGTACCGCAACGCAGCCGCGGGCGCGCGTGTTTCGCACCCCCTGGCGCCGCACTGGTGCAACGGTCCCTGCTGCGCTGGCGGCCAGCCCGTGCTGGTGCGCCGACTCGCGCAGCACAGCAGTCCCGCGCCTTCCGTTGCTTTACTTGTTTTCGATAGAGAAGGCCATGCACCCTGGAACCTATAGCTGCAAAAGTGCGGCCCGCCGGGCAAGTATGTGCACAAGTGCGTGGGGTCATGGTGGGCGGATGCCACGGAGCGGGCTGCTTCTCTGCGCGAAGACCGGGGCTGGGGAGCGCCCTCACCTGCATTTAAGCTCGAGCGCCGGGCTATGTTGCGCTAATGTCGATGCATTTATATGCGAAAGGATTCCCCGTTGGGTGCGTTTTGGTGCGGCCACAGCGGCGCGCCAGGGGACGGCCCGCGCCGCGCGGGCAGCGGCCCCGCTGTTTCCCAACAGCTGGGGCCCTGCGCTGCGGCGCGCGGCACACCAGGTGCTGCCAGCGCCTGAACGCGGCGCATGCGCGCGCAGACATGCGCGGCACGCGCGCGGGATGCGATGCAGTCAAATGCACGCTGCAGCGCAGTGCTGGAGCACGCACGCCAAGCAAGGGGGGGTGGCTGGTCTGCCAGGGGAGTGCGAGAAACCCTCGCAAAGTGCGGCGGAGGGGCCTGCTACCAGGCGGCGTAGGTGTGAAGAGAGATAGGTGGACAAGAAAGAGTGTAAGGTCAGTCCAACAGCTGAAAGCGGGGCGGCCAGCGCCCATGAGGTTGTTTTCTGAGTAAAGGCCGGCTGGCAGGGGATGGGGGGAGGCGCCGATCTGGGCACGCGCCGATCTGGGGCTGTCACACATGCCGCTCAGGCGGCGCCGGAGGCCTCCTCCTCCCCCTCTTCGCCCTCGTGCAGCGTCGCGGGTCCCCCCGCGGCCACTGCCGCCTGCACCGCATGGCCGGCGCCGCCGCCGCCGGCCCCGCTGCTGCCGCCGCCGCCGCCGCCGCCGCCGCCGCCGCTGCTCTCTGCTGCCTGCTTGAAGCTCTGCTGCCGCATGCTTTCCCGCTTGACCGCCATGGTCTTGAGCTTGTCGGTCGTGCTCTGAAGCTGCTGCCGGCCTGCCAGGACACGGAGCGTTGGGTTTGGGGGGAGAGGGGGAGGGGTTTGAGAAAGGGGGCGCGGGTGGGGGTGAGGCGCGCGCGCTGCGCAGGCCAAACCGCGAGGGCGAAGTGGTGCAGGCCGCAGGGTTGGCCAAACCAAAGGCAACGCGCTCGCCCGTCCATCCCCCAACGGCCGCGCCGCCCCCCAGCCCCCTCCCTCCCCGCCCCCGCGCGCGCACCCTTGCCGCCGTCCCCCTCGAACACGTGCCCCGTGACCCAGGGGTGCTGCAGCGCCTCCTGCGCGCTGAGCCGCTTTGCCGCGTCCACCGTCAGCAGGCGGCCCACGATGTCCTTTGCCTCTGGCGACACCGTCTCCCAGATGGGGTCGTCGTCGTCGTAGTTGCCAGACTTTATCTTCTCAAACAACACCGCGTCGTTGTCGTCGTCTGGGGGGGTTGGTTGGGGGTTGGGAGGTGGGGGTTTGGTTGGAGGAGGGGGGAGGGGGGGGGGCAGGCGAGTGCAGGTGCAAGCGGGTCCCCTGCGCAAGCGGCTCCACACCCGCAAGCGCTTGCGGCTGCGTGCCTCCGTGCCGGGGCGGCCCGGGACCTGCGAGGCCCAGCCCAGCCCAGCCCAGCCCCGCACCGCAGCGGCCCGCCCCCCTCCCGCCCCCCACCCACCGAATGGGCTGTACCCCGACAGCAGGATGAAGAGGATGACCCCCACGCTCCACATGTCCACCGCGGGGCTGTACTCCTTCACGCCGTCCCCCACGCCCAGCACCTCTGGCGCGACGTACTGCGGCGACCCGCACATCGTGGACAGCACGTTGTCCGCCGAGAAGAACTTGGACAGCCCAAAGTCGGCGATCTTGACCGGTGAGTCGTCGCGCTCGTTGAGCATCACCATGTTCTCCAGCTTGAGGTCGCGGTGGACTATGCCTGGGGTGGGTGGGTGGGTGGGTGGGTGGGTGGGTGGGTGGAAGGGGTTGGGGCTGAGTGGGGTGCGTGTGCGTGCGTGCAGGGGCCCAAACCGTCGCCCGCAGCCGCTCCGCCGATCAACTTGAGCGGTCTGCACCTCTCCCCACCCCAGCACGCTCCGCCGCCAGCCCCCTCCCCTTTTCGCCCACCCTTTGAGTGGAGGTAGGCCACGCCGCTGAGGATCTGGCGGATGAGGTTGGCCGCGTCCTTCTCGGTGTAGTTGCCCTTTTCGGTGACGCGGTCCAGCAGCTCCCCGCCCGTCACCAGCTCGGTTACGATGTAGACCTTGCGCTGGGTGATGTACACGGCGTGCAGCTTGATGCAGTTGGGGTGGTCCACCTGGGGGCGCGGAATTTGGGGGGGGGGGAGGGGAGGGAGGTGAGCGCCCAGGCGGCTCCAGGGCGGGCCCAGGAGCGCAGGCCGCGCGCGCGTGCGCGGGCCCCTGTTCACGCGGGCCTGCGCCGCCGCCGCCGCCGCTGCCCGGAGGGGAGGGGGCGGCCCCGGCGCGCTCACCTTGCACAGCACCTGGATCTCGCGCTCCAGGCTGTTGTCACCCGCTGCGTAGCGCGACTTGTCCACAACCTGCGGCGCGGGGTGGGCGTGAGTCGCAGGTGAGCGGCCAACCGACGGAAACGCACGCCACGCATGCGTGAACCGCGGCCTGGCCTGCCCCGCCGCTGGTGCGCGGGGTAAAGCCTCCCGCGCCGCCGCCCTGTCCCGCGGCGTACCTTGATCGCAACGTGCTCGCTGGTCAGCTTGTCGCGCCCGCGCTTGACCACAGCAAAACCTGTTGGGCGCGCACGTTCCCGGTTTGGTTTAATCAAGGCGCGTTCCACGCCGGCAAGGGGCGTGCGGCTGGCTGCGCGCTGCCTGCTGCAGCCTACGCGCCGACCCCCGCGGGGCGCCGCCCGCGCCCGGGCCTGCGCGACGAGCGCTGCGCGCGCAAGCTTCCTGGCTGCCGCCGCGGCGTTGCGCAGCCGCTGCTCGCGGGGCGGCGCACCTCCCACGCCCACTGTCTCGCCGACTTCATAGTGCTCCAGAAAGTCCTGCACCGTGGCTGTGGGCGCCGGGAAAGGAGGGAAAGGGGCAGTGGGAGGGGGCAGCCCTGCGGCCCTGCGCCCACCCATGCGCGGCCCTCGGCCCCCCTGCCCTCGCGCGGGCGCCCTTCCTGCATCCAGAGGCCGCGCCTACCGTTGTTGAACACCACGGCCTCCCGCTTCCTTGGAGGATCGGGGTGCTGCTGCTCCATGAGCGCCACCCCGGCCGCAGCCGCCGCCTGCTCCGGGCCCACGCGCTTGAAGGGCCTGTAAAATCTGTTTGGCGCCTGCCAAGCGTCAGCCGGCGCGCCTGATCACGCTGGGCGCCGCCTGTTCCGCGCGCAGGGGGGAGTATCAAGCGATACGAGGAGCGCTTGAAAAGGTCGAAGTTTATCGGCACGATTCTGCACCGACCAAGGGGCGGGGGCGTTCGAGGGCCCCGCAAACTGAGGGGAAGAAGCTGCCGCCAGGCTGCCGCGCCCGCACACAAGCCGCCGGCCTCTGGGGTGGGCCGTCAAGTCCAATTGACGCCCGTGCCAACCCATTGCGACGTGCGCGGGACGTTCCAGGCCCTGTTTTTGGGGGGGCTGATCGCGCGTAGTCCTCCGTGGCAATTGGGACCCGCCCTTGAGCCCCAGGGGCCCCGGCGTGCGTGCGACTGCGTCTTTAGCCAACGTCGGCGGCGGAATAGCGTGCGCAGCGGGCAGCACCGCGTCCCAGGGTTCCCCCAGAGGGCGCGGGCTCCCTCGGGAGGCGGGCGCGGCCCGCGCGGCAGCGCCATGGTAGGCCGAGGATGCCGGGGTGGCGGGGGAGATGGGGACGGGGCGGGCCAGGCCGCCCAGAGCGCGCGCGCTGGCCTCGGCGGCGGGCGCCGCGCGCCGCTGCCGCCGCCGCCGCTCGCGCGTGCGTTTGCCTGCGCGCGCGGTGTATTCGCTGGCCTCGCCTGCACCCCGCCGCGGCGCACGCGGGCCGGTGAAGCCGGGCTGCTCCACTGGCCGTGCGGCCCACCGCCCGCGGCCTCGCGATGGAGCAGCGGCGCCCCAGATCGCCTGCGCGCGGCCCGACGCGCGCGCCACCCCCAACCCCACCCCCACCCCCACCCCGCGCACCGCAGGGCAACACGCAGGCCAAGCGCAGCGTGGGGGACGACCACGAGGCGGACGGCCTCGTGTCGGGCTCGCCGCCGATGAGCCCCGGCTCGCCGCTGACCTACAGCCCCCAGGTGGCCATGGAGCCGCTGGCGCGCGACGACGGCGCGGGGCCGCGCGCCGCAGACTTTGTCGGCGCGGCGGGCTGGCCGGCGCAGCCCAAGCTGGTGCCCGTTGTCATAGTCTGTGGGTGACCTTGCGTGCGCCGCGCGCCGCGCGCCGGGGGCTCATGTGGTTGCGGGCAGGGGCGGCGCCGACGAAGCGGCGCGGCGGCGGCGGCGGCGGCGCTTTCGACGCCGGGGACGCACGCAGGCCGGCCCGCCGTGCCGCCCACGCCCGCCCGCAACCGCCCGCCCGCCCCGCCCGCGCGCAGGGAGCCACGGCGGCAGCCACGTCGAGGTGGAGGGCTCCTTTGACAACTGGACGACGCGGCAGCCGCTGCAGTACACGGGCAAGGACTGGACAATCATCAAGCTGCTGCCGCCGGGGGTCTACCAGGTGGGTCGCGCCCCCCCCCTGCCGCATCAGGCGGGCCGTGCGTGCTTGTTGCTTGGCCTGCCGCGGGCTTCACGGGCGCTGCCTGAAGGCCGCGCCCCGCCTTGGCCCGGCGCCTGAGCGCGTGCCGAGCCGCTCGCGCGCCCTTCTCCGCAGCTGCGCCGCGCACGCCGCCTCGGCTGCTGGGCAACCGCCACCCCAAACTCAACGCGCCGCCCCCCCCCCCCCCCAACACCCCGCAGTACAAATTCATCGTCGACGGCGAGTGGCGCCACGACCCCAACCAGCCCGCCATGTACGACGAGATGGCCAACGTGAACAACGTGATCGAGGTGCAGGAGTACGCCCCCGAAAACCTGGACAACGTGTCCGGCTTTGACCCGCCCCCCTCGCCGCCCAGCAGCTACTGCAACCCGCCGCCCGCCGCGGAGGACTACGCCAAGGAGCCGCCGCTGATGCCCCCCCACCTGCAGCTCACGCTGCTCAACGTACCCGCGGCAGAGGCGGGCGCGTCGCTGCCGCGGCCGCAGCACGTGATCCTGGGGCACCTCTACCTGCAGCGGGGGCAGGTGCGTGCGCAGGGGGTGGGGGTGGGGGTGGGGGGGGGGGGGG
>BDRX01000049.1:0-10314 GCA_003203535.1 Raphidocelis subcapitata | reverse complement strand
GGGGGGGGGGGGGGGGGGGGTGGGGGGGGTGGGGGTGGGGGGTGAACCTGGGGGTGGGGTGGGGTGGGGCGCGCATGCGTGGCTCTGCGCTTGGGCGCGGGCCTGGGCGCGCTTGGGGGTTGGCCTGGGCGCGGCTGGCGCCGGTTTTGCGCGCTTTGTGGCAATGTGCCTGCTGTGGCTGGCCGGCAGCAGTGCCCCCGTTGGGCCGGCAACCACCCCCGCCCTGACCCCCACTCCGTGCCGCAACCCCTATCCCAAACCCCAGTCCACCAACGCGCTCGTCGTCGGCACCACCCACCGCTACAAGGGGAAGTACATCACGAGCGTGCTGTACAAGCCGCGCCCGGGCCGGCGGCGGGACGAGGCGGCGGCGCACGCGCACTTCCCCACGCACTGACGCCCCCCGCGGCGTCGCCGGCAGCCGCCGCGCACTGCGCGCGCAGCCGCGCGCCGCGGGCTTTTTTTGGTCTCGGCTTGCCCCTTTCTCTGCCTGCCCTGGCCCCAAACGCAGCGCTTTGCGCCCCAATTTTGCCGCCGCCGCGATTCGCCGCGTGCACCAACACCAAATGTAAACCGGATGCATGTTTAGTTGTTTACATGTGGTGTTGCAGCCGAAGGCTTGCATCGACGCCGAGTTTGACCAGCGCTGAATTTGCAGGTGAAGAGAAGCAATGCAAAGTGTCGTTTTGGGGGTTTGTTCCACCCGTCGGCGTTTCCAAGCGCCAATACCCGAATGGGCGGGGCTAGCACCCCTCTGTCGGACGCGCGCGCCCAATCAAATCCAGGCCGGCTCACGCCGCGCGCGCGAGCAAGCTGCGGCGGTGGCGCAGCTTCCGCCTGTCCCCCTCCTCCTCGTAGTCGCCCTCCTCGTCATCCGCCTCGACCGCCGCCCCCGTTTTCGCCCCCGCCTCGGCCTCCGCCTCGGCCTCCAGCGCCGCATCAAACTCCGCCTCGGCCTCCGCCTCTGCCTCGATCTCGGCCTCGATCTCGGCCTCGATCTCGGCGTCGGAGTCCTTGGCGGGCTCGGGGGTGGCCGTGGCGGCAGGCGCGGGGGTGGCCGTGGCGGGCGAGGGGGTGGCCGTGGCCGGGGGCGCGGGGGTGGCCGCGGCGGGCGCGGGGGTGGCCGCCGCGTCGGCCTTGGGCTTTTTCTCCACCTCGTAGGCGGTATCAAAGGCCGCGTCCTCCTGGGCGTCGAGGTCGGCGGTGACGGGCGCTGAGGTGGCCTTGGCCGCGGCCTCCTCCCGGTCCTTGGCCTCGGCCATGGTGTCAATGGCGACGGCGACCTTCTCAGACGCGGCCTGCAAACGCGCGTTTTGGTGGGGGAGGGGCGGGCACTTCTTTCAGGCAGCTGCTTGGGCGGTGGTTTGCGTAACCGCTGCCCGCGACTGCTGCTTGGGCACAGCGCCTGCAGGCACGCACGCGCGCACGCACCCCCCCTTTAAAAAAAACACGTTGGCTGCACGGCGCAAGCGCCCCCGCCCCCCAACCGCGCCCCCGGGGCACGCACCAGCTGCTCCTCCGGCGTGGTGGCCACCTCCTCCTCGAGGATGGCCTCCTCGAGCTCAGCCTCGGCCTCCTGGTACGTCTCGTCGCCGGCCGCCGCGCCGGCGCCCTCCTCCTTTGCCGCCTCGGCCGCCTCCTCGGCCTCCTTCTCCTCCTCCGCCTCGATCTCGGCCTCGATCGCCTCAACCTCCTTCAGCTCCTCCTCAAACGCCGCCTCCTCGGCCGCCTCGGCGCCGGCCGGGGCCGCGGGCGCGGGCGCGGGCGCCGCGTCCGAGGCGGGCGCGGGCGCCGCGTCCGAGGCGGGCGCGGGCGCGGGCGCCGCCCCCGTGGCCCCGGCGTCGATCGCCTCCTCCTCCTTCATCGCCTCCTCGAGCTTGGCCTCTGCCTCCTCGTATTCCTCCTCGGCCGCCATCGCCGCGTCGAGGTTCTTCTCCGCCTCGTCGTACTCCTGGGTCTCCTCCGCCACGATGGCGGCCGCCATTGCCACCTCCGCCTCCTCGCGCGCCTCCTCGGCCTTGACGGCGGCCTCGGTCTCCACCGCCTCGAGCTCGGCCTTCTTCTTGGCCAGCTCATCGGCGGAGGGAGGGGGCGTCGCCGGCAGGGCCGCGGCTGCGGCTGCGGCTGCGCCGGGGTCGCTGACGGCCGCGGTCGGCTCGCCGTCGCGGAGGGTGCCGACTGGGCTGGGGCCCGCCTCGAGCACGGGCGCGACGGCGGCGGCGCCGGCGGCGCGCTTGCTGCCGGCGACCATCACCGCGGCCACCATTATGACGAGCGCGATGCCACCGCCGATGCAGACGGCGCGCTTGATGTCGAAAAGCTTCTTCTGGGTCTGCTGGTCCTTGATGCGCGCCTGCGGCGGGTTTGGGGGAGGGGGCGGCCGGGTGGGGGGGGGGGGGCGCGGCTCGCATGAAGAGCCCCTGGGAGCCCGCGTCAACACGTTCAGCCGGCATTCGCCGTGCGCGCGGCATCGGGCATGCCTCTTGCATGCTGCATGCGCCCGCCAACGCCTGCATGCGGGGCGTCGACATCCTGCGGCGGCCGCGCGGCGCGCGCGCGAGCGCGCACCTCGACGCGGAGCGCGCCCATCAGCGACTGGTGCGGGTTCTCCACGTCCTCGTCATCGCGGTAGTCATAGCCCTTGGACTTGAGCTCCTTCTCGATGAAGGAGCTGAGCTCGCTCGCCATGACCGGCTTGCCAATCGCGGGCGCCAGCGTGCCGCAAGGGCGGAGCGCCACAGGCGCCTCGAAACGCCGCCTCGACGGGGCCGCGCGGGGCGCTGGCGGTCGCTGTGCAGTGGTGCGACGCCCCTAAGCTATCGGACGGCCGATGCGGGCTCGTCGAATGCGGGAGCCTTCGGTGGGGAAGGGGGCTGCCAGGAAGGAAGGAGTGCAGGATGCGCGGCGCGCGTGGGATTGCGCGGGTGAGAATGAACGATGGCAGCCCTCACAAACTGCTCCACGTTTCGCCAGCCGAGCAGGGGCCCTGGCACAACGGGCACCTCAGCGGTGTCCGCGCAGGAAGAGCTCCCTTTGCACGCAGCGCGAGAGTTCTGCAGGGCTTTACTTTGGTCGTTCAAGCAATCGTTCAATGAACTCGCGAGGTTCACCCGCGATTCGATCGCCGCCGCCGCCGCTGCACCGGCCAGGCCAGGCAGGGCGGGCGCGCACTGCGCGCGCTGGGACCCGCGAACCTCTCTGCCTGCCTGGGGCCGAAACGCGGGATGCCAAGTGTCAGTTACTCCTGGTACAGCCGCGCGACATGCGTGGTGCGCGCGCAGAGCCCGGGCTTGCCGGACTGTCTGCGACCGCACGCACCCGCCGAAGCGCGGCAGTCAAAGGTTGCCGCTTCTCATGAAGTTCGATTCACCGGCGCGGCGCGCCCGAGGTGGTGCGCGGCGGCATGCGGGGAGATAGACGATAGCGGGGCGCCGTGGGGCCTCTGCCAGACGCGCGGGGCGCGCTTGGACACGCCCCTCGTGGGAGCTTTGCGGAAGGCGTTGGAACGCCAGCACCCGCCACCGCCGGAAAAACACTCAAGGGGTCGGGCATCAGATAGACTTGTGTTGTGCCGTTGTTGTTGGGGAGGGGGAGGGGGGCGCGACGCAAAGTGATCGGCCGCGACCGCACTCTGCGGCCGCCCAGGTGTAGTACAGAAGCTGCAGAGGAGCGCGCGGCCGTTTGGCCCCCGCGCCGCCCACGGCGCAAAAGTCTGCCGAAGTTGGTGGGTGGTTGTACCACACACGCCACGCGCCCGGCAAGGTCCGGGCTGCATCACAGACACACGGCATACGCCAGGATCACACGCGAGGAAGCGGGGCTCGGCGGGCTGTGGCGTCGCGCCATCACACACCAGCCCGCGCGAGCGCAAGTCAACAAGATGACGAGTCATGACACTCCATCGAGCGCAGGCAGGCAGTTTTTGGTGCCTCAAGTGAAAGGGTCGCGGTGTTTGGTTCACGGGCTGGGAGGGGGTGGCGCCGCGCAAGGGCGCACGCACCCACGCCCGCCCTGCCCCCCGTGCGGGGCATCGCGACATGCACGCCTGCCTGCGCGAGAAACAAGCACGCGCGCAGCGCGCATTCGGTCGGCGCGCACTTGGCGCCGCCGCTGCGCGGCATGGGTTGAGGGGCTTTTGAGGGAGCTCAAAAGAAGGGCGCCGAGCCCGCCGCGAGGCGCGCCTGCTCCGACTGCAGCGCGCACAGGTAGTTGGTGGCGGCGGCGCTGCGGCCGGGCAGGCCGGCGAGAAGCAGGAGGGCCTCGTCGTTCGTCAGGCCTTGGCGCCCAAGGCCGGGCGGCGCGGCGGGCGCCGGCGGCGCGGGCACGACGCGCGCGGCGGGGCCGCCGCCGAGCGACCACAGGTCAAAAGGCGCGCCGCCGCCCAGCGCGCCGACGCGCGGCGCGGGGGCCACGGGGAGCGGCGGAGACGGCGTGCCAAAGCCCAGCAGCGACGCGGCCGAGGTGTCCGGCGGCGAGCTCGCGCCGCTCGACAGCAGCGCCCATTCACCGCTCGACCAGCCCGCGGCGGCGGCGGCCTGCCGCTGCTGCTGTTGCTGCTGCTGCATGGCGGCGGCCTGCATGTGCTGCTGCGCCTGCAGGCACTGCGCCGCAAAGGCAAAGTCCGCGTTGATCCGGTCGTACATCTGCGCCTGTGCCTGCGCCTGCGCCTGCTGCGCGTGCGCCTGCGCGGCCGCGAGCGCCGCGCCCTGGCCCAGCCACGCGGGCTGCGCGTGCAGCGCGCCAAAGGGCGGGTGCAGCGGGCCGCCGAGGTCGCTGCTGCGGCGGCTCGAGCCGCTGCCGCTGCTGGTGTGGCAGCTGCTGCCGGCGCCGCTGCGCGCGCAGCAGGTGCTGCTGGCCTGGCTGGGGCGGCCGAGCAGCCCCGCGGCCTCGGCGGCGGCCATCACCTCGTCGGCAGAGGGCGAGGGGCGGCGGATTTCGTAATCGTAATGGGCGAAGAAGCACAGGGGCCTGTCGCACCTTTTGGGGGTTGGGAGCGCGTTTTTTGGGGGGTGAGGGTCGGCCGCGATGCGAGGGCGGCAGCTCGGGCGTGGGGAGGGGGCGGGCGCGCAAGAGGGGCGGAGCAGAGGCCGGAGCGGCGGCCGCGCGCCCGCGAGGCGCGTCGGGGCCTCACCTGGCGCCGTGGGAGCACAGCTCCGTCTTGAAGCGCGAGGGGTGCAGCCTGGGGGCGCGGGGGGCGGGGGGGGGGGGGGGGGGGGGGGGGGGGGGGGGGGGGGGGGGGGGGCATGTGAGCAGGGCTGCCGTGTCTCCAGGCAGGCGCGCGCGCCGCAGAGGGACGCGTTGCGCCGGTGCAAAGCACGACACGACACGACACGAGGCCGCAGGGCGACCACCGTTGGCCAGCTCCCGCCGCTACCCACCAGAGCTCGAAGCAGTTGTGGGCGTGCACGCAGGCGCGCCCCTTGCGGCAGGCGCGGCGCGCTTTGGGGCAGAGCTTGGGCAGGTGCGTCTGCGGCGGGCGGCGCGTGACGACCTCGCCGACTGCGGGGGGTTTTGCGGTTTGTGGTGGGGGCGGGTCAGGGCGAGGGCCAGCCGGTGTGACCCCGTCCCCGCCGGCGCCGCCAGCGGCGCCGAAAGCGCCCCGCCTCCCCCTGCCCAAAGCCCGCCCCTCCTGGCCCCCCGTCTGCGCCCGCCGCCGCACCATGCGCAAAGGGGCACATGTCCCAATCGTCGCGGGTGTGCTCGGGGTTGTCACACTCCACAACCTGCGGCGGGGGGCGCGCGGCGGGGGGCACGCGCGGTAAGCGCCGCGCGAGTCGCGGCGGGCGTTAGCGCGCCGGCCGATCGCTGCGAATCTGGGCGCGAGCTCGCGCACCTTGTAGCAGTGCATCATGAACTCATCGCCGTAGGGCAGGGGCGCGCGCTCCTTGGGGGCCTGCGGGGGGCGCGGGCGCGGGACGCAGCGGTGGTCTCAGCCCCCGTCGCGCTTTGGCCCGCCGAGGTGCCCGCCGATGCGTTTCGGTCGAGCCCACAACGCGGATCCCCGCGGCTACGGGCTTCCGGAACAGGGGGGAGCCCTGCGGGCCCAAGGCGCACCTCCTGCTGCTCCAGGGGCGCACCCAGGCCCTCGGGCGGGGCCGGGGCGTTGGCCGGAAAGCCCAGATAACACATCGCCGCGGCCGGGGCGTGCTGTGCTGAAGGGGCAGCCGATCGATGACGCGCTGGTCGAGCTGTGAGCGCCTGCCGGGGGAGTGTAGACGCAAAAACGAAGGGTTTGCGGGACAGATGTGGTATGGGATATGAACGGTGAACCCTACGGACCTCGCTGGTAGCGGGGGCGGCTGGGATGCCGCCGCCGCCGCAGTGGGGGCTCCGGCTGGCGCGGGCTGGCGCGGGCTGGCGCGCGGGGGCTGGCGGGGCCGTGCGGGGCCTCCTTCCCGTACCTCCCAAAATCTCGAGCGCTCCTCGCGTGATTCCCGCGGCTTGCGCGTCGGCGAAGAGGCCTCGCCCGGGGCCCGGCGCGCCGCGGCAGTGGCGGCCGGCCGCGCACGACCAGGCGCAGGCGCACGCCCCCCACATCGCCCGGGGCGCGCGTCGCATGCGACGGGCGGTTCGGTCGTCGGTGCGGGTGCGGGTGTGGCGTGGCGGCGGCCGCATGCGGCGCGTTTGCGGCCCACGGGGTTGAGGGCAGGGCCCTGAACGCAGCGAGGTTGCACCTCGTCAACGCCAGTCCGCCTGGCCAGCCCGCCGCCGCTGGCATTGCAGCAGGCGTGTTGTGAAGCAGCCTGGCAGCAGCTTATCATGGCAGCAGCCTGGCAGCAGCTTGGCAGAGCCCCCTGCCGGCAGCGGCGCCCCCCACTCGGCCTCGGCCTCGGGCTGCAGCGTTTTCGACGCGCGCGGCGCCCAGCTGTCGGTGCCGCGCGCCGGGCTTTCACCTCGGCGCGCGCCCTCCGCCCGCATATGGGAATTCCTTTGCCCGCGGCCCCAATCGCAACCCACCGCACCCCGCCCAGACGCGTCAGATCGCGCGGTTCGTGTCTCGCGCGGGCGCGACCGCGATGGAGGAGCCCGACGAGCGCGCCCAAGGCATGGCGCTGGCCCTGGAAAACTCGCGCGGCCTGCACGACAAGGTCCGCCAGGTGCTGGGGTCGCTGCGCCTGTCGGGCAGCGGGCGGGCGCCGGCGGCGGCGGCGCGGCTGCAGCACGCGGACGCGGCAGCGCTGGACGCCGTCAGGTGCGAGGGGGCAGGGCGCGCGCGCGGCAAGGCATCGCACAGCGCACGGCAGCCGGGAGAGCGGCGGGTGCCGAGTGCGCTCTGGAGCGCCGGCCGTCGCTTTCGACCCGGGGGGCTGGCTGGGGCCTGCCGCACGCCGCTGCCGACCTGCTGCCAACCCGCCGCGCCGCCACACTCCAGGGCCAAGCTGCAGCAGCTGGAAGACCTGCTGGAGGAGAGCTGGGCCCTGCCGCCGAGCCGCATGCAGCAGCAGGTGGGCGCCGCAGCCTTGGAATCGTTGCAGCACGGCGCCCCCCCCCCCTGCTGCGCGCCGCACCCGCCCCGGCCGTGCGGGACCGGCCCCACCGCTGCGCCGCCTCCCCCCGTCACCACCGCAACAGGCCGAGGTGCTGTGCGCAGTTGATGAGACGCGTGGCGACCTGATCGCAACATGCCGCGAGTGCGCGCAGTTTGTCACCCCCACGTGCCAGGTCGGCGGGGCCACCCCACAGAAGCCGCACCTGCAGCCGCAGCCGCAGCCGCACCCGCAGCCGCATTGCCTGCCTGTGCGGCAGTGCCTGCTGCTGGCATGCGCCCTAGCCGTCGCGGAGGGCGCGGCCATGCGCATCACTTGGTGTCCCAGTCACACGCTGCGACCTCACCCGCACCCACCCCACTTGCCCCGCAGGCCCTCATCTCCGAGGTGCTCGCCTTCTGCGAAATCGGATCCGACGAGGACGTGACGCCGCGCGAGTTCAACTCGTGCTGGCGCGCCGCCGCGGACGCCGCGGCGTCCTCCGCTGACGTGGCGGCTTCCTCCGCCGAGGGCGGCGTTGGCGCGGACCGGGAGACTGCATCCCCGGACGCGTCGCCGCTGCAGGGCGGCCGCGCCAACGAGGCGACCTCGGCGGCCCCCAGGGCCCGCGGCCCCGGGGGGCCGCTGCCCCGAGGCGGCGGGGCAGCGGCGGCAGGCGCGGGCGCGGCGGCCGGCTCGCCCGCGCGGCAGGTGGCCGCGGAGCGCGATGCGCCGACGCGCCTCAACGGCACCGGCCGTGTCATGTGGCTGGACGGCGCCGGCGAGAGCGGGGCCTCCGAGCGCGCGCCAGCAGCGGCCGCGGCGCAGCAGCCGCAGCCGCAGCGCCGAAGCGTCAGCCTGCGCCAGCCCCGCGAGCGCGGCGACCAGGCCGCAGCGGCCGGCGGTGCGGCGGCCCCGGCGGGTGCGGCCGCGCGGCGCGGCAGCGCGGCGGCGCGCGGGGCTGCGCAGCAGCCGCAGCCGGCGCACCACGCCCGCTACGCCGACTACGATGCCGCCGCCGGCGCGGCTGCTGCAGATGTGCCCCGGCCGGCGGCTGCGCGGGACAGCTCTCAGTTTGGCGGCAAGCTGTCGGTGCGGCGCTACGCGCAAGGTGCGAGGGCAGGGAGGAAGGGTGTACGGCGGCAAGGCGGCAGGCGCACAGCAGGCATACAGTGCGCGCTTGGGCTCGAGCCGCGCTGCGCGCGGCCGTATAATCAGGCGCGTGTCAACCTTGCCCTCAGCCTGTGCAATCGCGCCCGCCCGTTGCGCCCGCAGCCCAGGGCGAGGGCAGCGACGACTCGGCGCCGGCCCCCAAGCCATCCGTGACGCCAAGGTACCGTGGACTGCCATTTGGACTGCCATTTGGACTGAGCGCCAGCGCGTTTGCTCCTTTGGCGCGCCCACTCCTGCATGCGCATGCGCACGCGGCCAGTCGCTTTGCAATTGCCGCTTGCCTGAGCGCGCTTGCCGCGTGCGCACACCCGTCCTCTCCCTCCGCAGCAAGCAGCTGCAGCGGCGCCGCGACACCGACCGGGCCCCCGACGTGGCCACCAGCCGCGAGATGTGGCTGCGGTCGTCCACGGTGGGGCTGCAGCCCCACATGCGCGTGCTGCAGGACGCAGGTGAGCTGGTGCATGCGGCGCAATCCGGGGGCGGGCCCGTGCGTGCATGCAACCCGCGTGCAAGACGCGGCGCGGACGCACGCATCTGGCAGTCTGCAGTGGGGCTGCTTCCCGTGTGCGCCTCGCCGCCAGCTTTTGACGCTGCCGCCCACCCACCCACCCAACAAAATTGCTTGCGCCCAGTCACAATGAGCCGGGAGGACCTGCAGCGGCTGGAGGACCGCAGCCGGCGGCGCGGCAGGCTGGTCAGTGCCGCCAAGGCGATTGTAGGCCTGGTGCTCACCGCGGCCCTCGGTGCCGCGGGCGTCATCACAGTGCGCGCGGTGAGGGGCAGGACTACGCGCGCCAAGGCGGCGCGCCCACACCAAAACGATCACAACCCCGCGCTCCGTCTCCCCGCAGACCGCGCCTGCACTGCTGCCTGCTGCCCCACTCTCAGATGCGAAGCTCCCAGCCCTCCTTCCCAAACCCTGCTGCCACCAAAACCCCTTCCCAAACCCTCCTGCGCCCAACAGGCCATCGAGGAGTATGGCGGGGGCGGTGGGGGCGGCAGCAGCGACGACATCCAACTCGAGCCCCTGGCGCCGCGCCTGCCGAGCCTGCGTGGCAGCGACGGCGAGGGCCGCCGGCGCGGCCGCGGCCGGGGGCGCGAGTCGGGCGGGCCGCAGATGCCGCAGATGCCGTTTGCGCCGGTCTTCCCCGCCCCCAACCCGCTTGACAGCCGCGCGTAGCCGAACAAGAGCAGAGCTGGTGGTGTGTGGTGCTTGCTCGGGCTCGTTTCATCCTGGGACCTGTTGTGGGGCTGCACCGGGCGGCTCGCTGACTGTTGCCGGCACGCCGCGTTTGACCGCGTAGGATGGACGCCCGCCCAGCGGGGGGGATGCTGCTGTTGACAACCCACTACCCCTCTTTCGCTTTCCGCCCGCCGCCAAACCCTGCCGAGGCATGCCACCCCCAAACCCGCGTGCGCATCACCGCGCACCCCACGCTGTCTTGAGCCTGTGCGTCCCACAAACCCATGACGGGCGCAGAGGCAACGCCTGGATTTTACTGCGCTGCGCCGCAAAAAATGGAGCGCTATTGTGTGGTTTGGAGCAGCCAACTATCTGAGCTGGCAGCGCCGCTCTGCCGGACCAAGTGGCAGGGGTGGGCGGCAGGCTGCCATCACTCATCCTGGTTGTGGCTCGAGGCCACCCCTGCAGTTTTATGCAGGTGAAGGGTGCGAC